>CM077301.1:32946665-33206665 GCA_039654925.1 Anguilla pacifica | reverse complement strand
GCAGCTCTACATTCCGTCACATGGAATGTGTTTCTACTAAGCAGCAGCACACACCATAGTAAAAAACTCCTCTGTGTACCTTTCTGGCTCATCTGATTGGAAGCTAGTGTCTGCTTTCAAGCAGGTGGTGCTAGCACTCTTAGCCCTGTCAAGGGCAGGCTGCAGATCACTAGCGCTATAATGGAGAAGGAGGAAGATGGAGAGAAACAACAGGAAACACAAAGAAAACAACATGTTAGATATGAGACCATGAGGAGCTGGAACAAGAGTGCAGGCAGGCTCTCCAGGGGCTGCAGGAGAAAAGGAGAGGGAGCTGGGGGTGCATCGGGTGGGGTGGGCTGGGGGGGGGGTTGGGTGGGCTGGGGGTGTGGTATTGGGGGAGCTGAGGGCAGGGTGAAATTGAGTCTGAGGTCCCTCTTTGTGGAGACTGAATGTGTAGGTGGATGGATACTGTATAAATTGGGGGCATCCAATCTTGTGCGAAAAGGGCTGGTGAGGGTGCCAGTTGTTGTTGTAGCCCAATGCTAAGACACCTGATTCTACCGATTGATGTGTTGATTGAAGACCACGATTAGTTAATCAGTTGACTCAGGTGAGGTAATACTGGGCAACAGCACAAACCACACCCACACTGGGCCTTTTCTGGATAAGACTGCACAGCCCGGTTATACGAGCTGGGCTATGGCGAGGGGAGTGACAGGGGGAGGGGCTGTGTGTGTGTGGGGGGTGTGGCTTATCAGCCCTTACCTATTGGTGACCTCATCAGTGAACCTGAGCAGGAGTGTGAGGCTGCTGTCTGAGGACCTGCTGCTATTGGGCTTCAGCCTTGACTGGGTCGCTTGGCGTGCAGGGAGGGTGGAGCTTCACACGCAGACGCACACGCAGACGAGCATGCACGCAAACACGCATACGCGTGCAGGCACGCAAACACGCATACGCACCAAAAGCAAATCAAAAACAAATCAAAGAACATAATCCCAAACTAATCCCAAGTGAGGGGAATGACAGAGGAAGGCAAACGGACATGTGTCTGTGGATAATTTTGGTTTGGGCTAGGAAATGTCCCTTGGCCTGGGCTAGCAGGCCAGTAAGGAAATGTGCTGTTTCTCAGTGCCAATGCTATTTCCCCCGATGCTACCTTACAGGAAGAGCACAGAATGGTAATTTTGCCCTTTATTATCCACAGATCACCAATAATTTAGAGGGAAACTGTAGGTTTGCTGCACCATGCACACGTAAGCTAGTGTGTCTATCTTCAAAACATACATCAATATATCTTATAGTACCAAATTACAGATTCATGCCATCACTCTCTTCCGGGCCATTTACAGTATGAGCAATGCACACAAAGCTCAGCAGTAACTTTTACAATCTGCCATGGAAACCCCACAGAATCCTGGGATAGCTACAGAAGAAGCTTTGTTCTCTTAGTCGTCCTAAATGACTGTTGTTCTTAAAGTTGACCCGGGAGACAGGACCCCAATTAGTAGAGCACGCCTACGTTAATCTTTAATCTAAGGTTTCAGAACACTTTTTAAAAGTCGTGAAAGTGAGGGATAACAGCGCACTGACGATGACAGTTTTCCTAAAAGCACACGCTAAAGACATGCTCGTGACGTTTTTAAATGGAGGAGCCACTTTGCCACTGGCGTTAACCATAACAGGCCCTATGAAAACACATGCCACATATGTGCCAGGAGACAGTGCAGTCAAATATCCTGAGAATACAAACCTATAACATATGACAGTTAGCCACATAGTTAGCTGGGTCCCCGTCGGGCTGCTCTAGGCCTTGGGACTATTCCCGCACACTGACCCATAAAGAGCTGGAGTGTGTGCAGGGCGCAGAATCAAGCGAGGAAAACGAAATGAAAAAGCACAGAAAGGAGCAGAGAGGCAGGCTGAGCAGTCAGGGACACGCAGCGCGGCTCGGAGAGCCTGCGGGTTAGGACTGAGAGCTAATTACGCTGAGGAGAGGAGCAGGAAGCAGGGTTTGTGAGCACGGTACGATGTTCCCACGTTACTGAATGACACCTGAAATTAGTTCCGGGAGAGTGAGGCTCCAAAAGCCCTGGGACAGGAGGAAATGCAGCGCATTTGTGCTCTTAGCCATTGCATTTCCTCATATTTACTAGGTTTGAACCAATCAAAAATATTGTGCTCTGTGATTCCAAACGCTGTGATTGGTTCAAATCAGAGCGACTGACAGCTCAGGTCAGCGCTTGTTTGATCTCCATTTCCAGTTTCACACCGCATCATTCTCCCATCACTGCCTAGAGTTACACGTGAACCGTATCATCCAAGAGGAGTGAAATAAACTGTGAGGGGGCATTTTAGGAAAGAATGAGGATGGAGATAGGGCATTGGGCATGGGTGGGGGTGGGGGGTCTGTTTCCTTGGCGACCTATGAAAACTTACCTGTATAAGTCCTTATGAATACCATTCACTAACAGGGGCATCTTAGGTGGCAGTGTTTTACTGTACCTAGATGAGCTCCTTGCGGTGTCAACAGAACAAGCATGCAAGAAAGGTGACATTTGAAAGGAAAATTAAAATGAAAAATAAAAAATAAATAAAGTGTATTTAATACTAATTAATAACAGACTGTTCTGACGCACAACACTATAAGGATAGAACAGAAGTCCCTTCATCACCTCCCATTCATGTGGGCATACGCAGCAATCATAAATGCAGTATATGTCTGGGGGATTTGGACTTGTGTTACTCAGTGCAGTCATCCCACAGTATGAGTTACTCAAAGCATGAGCACATTCAGGCCAGAGGGGTCCATGAAATAAATGTGTCAATACGTTCACTTCCTGTCGAAATGTGCACTTCCTGTTAAAATGTGCACTTCCTGTAAAAATGTCATGTAGCACACACGAGCCGTCATGTAGCACACACACACACACACACCAGTCCGTCATGTAGCGCACACACACACACACAGGAGCCCGTCATGTAGCACACACACACACACGCACACACACACACACACACACACACACACACGAGCCCGTCATGTAGCGCACACACACACACACACACACAAGCCCGTCATGTAGCACACACACACACACACACACACGAGCCCGTCATGTAGCACACACACACACACACGCGCACACACACACACACACAAGCCCATCATGTAGCACACACACACACACACACACACACACACACACGAGCCCGTCATGTAGCACACACACACACACACACGAGCCCGTCATGTAGCACACACACACACACACACACAAGCCCATCATGTAGCACACACACACACACACACACACGAGCCCGTCATGTAGCACACACGCATATGACCTCAGTGGGGCACGGTGTCAGGTGTTATTCTGAGGACTAAGCACTGTGACAGTCACCTGTGTTTTGTAGTTGTCCAACGACCATAACATGCACTTTTAGTACATTGCTTTGGATAAAAGCGTCTGCTAAATAAATGTAATGTAATGTCACAGAGGAGGGAGAACAGGCTACTCCAACGGAATGCTAATTTCAGCTGTTTGGAAGAACGCAGATCTGTGCAGCAAGCCTGAGAGAGAGAGAGGGAATACAGTTCCCCAGTGACATCATCACTCCCAGCTTCACCGCTGTCCCTGCACTCAGAGTCACAGGGCGAGCCGCGGCGGAGGAGGACCGCGACGGCGGATGCCACGGCACCTGTTATCAATGACAAACTGGCAGCAATGACAGGTGGAATGCGTGTGCGTTACCTTTTGGTGTGCAGGCTCTCCGCGCTCCTGCCTCGAATTGATGTGCGGATCGCGATGAACTCACTGTGTTACCGTGGTGATGGATGGATGGATGACGCGAGAGATTCGACAACCCGAGAGCGAAAGCAGGGCACATGGAAAGAACACGGAACACACGGGTGAGAGAGCGGAGAACACGGGAACAGAACCCAAACACACCTGAGCACGGGCATGATCATGGCTTTAAGAGAACACAAGGTTCCGCCTAGCTGTGTGCACACTTACATTAGCAGTCAGTACCATCACATAATCAGATAAATGGAAGAGTTAGCCCTCTGGCTGCTATTAGAGGAAACACTTTTCCCCAAGAAAGGCCACTGCTCATTCAGTTCAGCAGTTTTCCCACAGCACAGCGAAACTGGAAACAACAGCGCCCCTAAGTGGTGAATATCAGCCAAAGACAGAGCTGGAGATATAAATATATTTTACAACATAAAGATCAGTCAGTATGCATGGAACCTGTTTAGGCTTTATCCACAAATGTGAGAAACCCTACAGACACAAATGGAATAAATTCAAATGGAAAAGAATTAAAAGCCTAAAGCCCCAGGAACAAAACTCCCACTGCAAATTATACACAAAAATAATGGACTTGTACAGTGGTCAGCAAGGCAAGTTCAAAACAGACAAATATAGGAGAGCAGCCACACTGCTTGTTTGATGAAATTGTTCAGTGTGTGTCAAGTTTTTGCTGAATTAGTGATCAATTTTTAAAATCATAAGAATGGCCAACCAAAGCTGTGTTTTTATCTATGAATTTATTTTTTATTTACTTTTACTTTTTTTATTTTGTTTTCCACATCTCATGGTTTAAATCACCCACATCACCCCAGGGGATGTGTTTTCTGGTTAGCTGTCCCACCTGTTTTTGATAAATAAGGCAGTCCAAATCAAATCATGTTTGTACTAAGGCAAGACCTACCATGACCACAGAACTGTTCTTGGTGCCAGTGGGTTATTGAATGAGGAGCATGCTCATCACATGACCATGAAGGCTTTTATGACATCACTAGTGCATGTAACCAATAGAAACATACACTATAAGACCTGTATACCTGAAGGTGACCAGCTTTCATCACAAAATAAGACATGAGCAGTGGATCACAGAGTGGGTGAAATACGCCAGGCTGAGGCAGTGTGTTTCCCCTGAACCAGCACAGGCACTGGTGCTTCCTGGGCCATTAAAGGCTGCACACACACACACACGCACACACACACATCAGCTAGCAGCTACAGGCTACCCCACTCCTAGCTTCTGATTTCCCTCCAAACTACTCTGAGCAGAGAGGGCGGGGCTACTCTGGGACTGACAGAGGAAAATAGCCAGGTGGCTAAATTAAGTGCAACGCATCACATGATTGACATGAATGCGTTTAACTGTACACTGCCCCTTATGAATAAATTAATGAAATAAAAGTAGACTGGTGCATCAGGGTGGTCCCACCTTAGGCCTCAGTAAATAAACCTCAATGATGCAATATCAGGTCATGTGACTGTAGAAGAGTGCTGACCAATCCTGTTCCCTGGAGTTCTACCATCCTGTAGGTCTTCATTTCAACCCTAATTTGGCACACCTCATTCTAATTAGCAAGTCAACAAAATCTCTAGCTGTTGAATGAGGTGTGCTTTGTTAGGGTTCGAGAGAAAACTTACAGGAGGGTAGATCTCCAGGAACAGGGTTGGCTACCGCTGTTGCAGAAGACACCCCCTACACCCCCAGACTGACGGTACCTGTCCTCAGAGTACTCCCGCTCCTGTTGCCCCCGGTAACGAGTTGGGGACCGGGACTGCCGCCCATGGTGTATCTCATCCAGACTCCTGAAACAGACCCGGAAGAGTGTAAACGGTACATACATTTTACTCTCTTACCACCGTATGTTATTATTAAATTACACATGAACATGCATTTTCATTCTTTTATTGAGTGGTATTTATAATCAGTGTTTAATGCACAGTGTGAATGTATGTCTGTCAAGGCAGGAAAAATGTAATATAAAGTCTGTTTGAGAGAGGTAAGCTGTGGGTTAGACTGTGATGGAGGTGAGGCTGTGGGTGAGGCTGTGGTGGAGGTGAGCTGTGGGTGAGGCTGTGATGGAGGTGAGGCTGAGGGTTAGGCTGTGATGGAGGTGAGGCTGTGGGTGAGGCTGTGATGGAGGTGAGGCTGTGGGTTAGACTGTGATGGAGGTGAGGCTGTGGGTGAGGCTGTGGTGGAGGTGAGGCTGTGGGTTAGGCTGTGATGGAGGTGAGGCTGTGGGCTAGGCTGTGATGGAGGTGAGGCTGTGGGTTAGGCTGTGATGGAGGTGAGGATGCGGGTGAGGATGTGGGTTAGGCTGTGATGGAGGTGAGGCTGTGGTGGAGGTGAGGCTGTGGGTTAGGCTGTGATGGAGGTGAGGCTGTGATGGAGGTGAGCTGTGGGTTAGGCTGTGATGGAGGTTAGGCTGTGATGGAGGTGAGGCTGTGGGTTAGAGTGTGATGGAGGTGAGGCTGTGGGTTAGAGTGTGATGGAGGTGAGCTCTGATGGAGGTGAGCTGTGGGTGAGGCTGTGATGGAGGTGAGGCTGTGGGTGAGGCTGTGATGGAGGTGAGGCTGTGGGTGAGGCTGTGATGGAGGTGAGCTGTGGGTGAGGCTGTGATGGAGGTGAGGCTGTGGGTTAGGCTGTGCTGGAGGTGAGGCTGTGGGTTAGGGTTAGGGTTAGGCGGCACGCTGCGGTACGGTGCCTGACCTCTGCAGGGGCACGCTGGGGGGGCGGGACCGGCCCCTGTCCTGCTCCTCGCGGTGCGGGGACACAGATCGCGAGCGCTGCTGACAGGCCCTCTGCTGCTCCGGCACCGCCAGCGTGCTGGACCTCTCTCTGTCTCTCTCCCTCTCCCTCTCTCTGTCTCTCTCCCTCTCCCGGGAGCGTCCCTCCCCACCTGCACACACACACACACACACACACACACACACAGGCACGCACACACACACACACACACACACACACACACACACGCACGCACGCACACGCACACACACACACAGGAGGGAGACAGGAAATGGCGTCAGCGTGGGGGCTGAGGACCAGCTCAGACAGCGCAGCGGTGGCGATCACAGTCTGTCACCAGCTCTCTCTCCTGCATGGCAGCGCAGCCTGAGACACTAACATGTCTAATCATGCCAAAAAAGAACACAAAAAGCAGCTGAATTCAAAGGGTGCCAGTCACAGTCTTTTCAAAAAGCGCTTCACAACCTCACTGTGAGGAACAGGACGCTCTCAGCGCCATATGTGATGGGCCTGACATTTAATATCACCAAACGTCTTTGTGGACACATACATGAGATAGATCAGCTAATCTGTTACAGTCTCCTACATAGATACACACAAACAAGCGTCCATATTCAAATATGAGCACATTAAACCCCTCCTTCACAGGTTTAAAAAGAGCGGAGGCTGCAGGCGCACTGGCGGTGGTGCATGCAGGCTCTCTGCTTGGCTCACTCAGTTCTTTCAGACAGCAGTCAGAGACAGGGCCCAGGAACAGCTCACAGTCAGCCTGCGTCTGCTTCCTTTGGAATAACAAGAACAGCGCCTCCTATGCAGCGCTGAGTTTTTCTACTGCGGACATGCAGGGAAGCAGAGGAAGAGGATGGAAGTTAAGGGACGAAGATGAGTTCCTCTGGGTGCCGTGCACAGGCAAAGCACATCCGCTCCCGGCCCTCCCCACCCACCTGCTGACACACACAATCACACACACACACACACACATGCACATGCACACACACACACACACACACAGAAGTGCTGTTGCCCACACTTACCCGGGGGCTTCTTGTTGGGGCTGTCACCATGGAGATGTCTGCGGGGCAGGTATGGCGAGGGGTGGGGCAGGGGGAGTGAGCACACATCGTGGGTCTGCAGCTTGTACCAGTGGGGCTTATCGTCCAGGAGAGCCGTCTCCAGCTCAATGAGGATCTGCCAGGGGAAGCAGTCAGAGCCGCTCAGACCACAGAGAAGCAGAGCGCTTACAACAGTAACCTGATGTATCACCCCCCCCGCCCCAGCCTAGCCCAGCCCAGCCCAGCCCAGGCTGTGATGCGTACAGTACCTCCCCCAGCCCAGCCCAGCCTGTGACGTGTACAGTACCTCCCCCAGCCCAGCCAGGGACGTGTACAGTACCTCCCCCAGCCCAGGCTGTGATGCGTACAGTACCTCCCCCAGCCCAGACTGTGATGCGTACAATACCTCCCCCAGCCCAGGCTGTGATGCGTACAATACCTCCCCCAGCCCAGGCTGTGATGCGTACAATACCTCCCCCAGCCCCGGCTGTGATGCGTACAGTACCTCCCCCAGCCCAGGCTGTGATGCGTACAATACCTCCCCCAGCCCCGGCTGTGATGCGTACAGTACCTCCCCCAGCCCAGGCTGTGATGCGTACAATACCTCCCCCAGCCCAGGCTGTGATGCGTACAGTACCTCCCCTAGCCCAGCCCAGCCTGTGATGCGTACACTACCTCCCCCAGCCCAGCCCAGGCTGTGATGCGTACAGTACCTCCCCCAGCCCAGGCTGTGATGCGTACAGTACCTCCCCTAGCCCAGCCCAGCCTGTGATGCGTACAGTACCTCCCCCAGCTCAGCCCAGCCCAGCCCAGCCCAGCCCAGCCAGGCTGTGATGTGTACAGCACCTCCCCCAGCCAGGCTGTGATGCGTACAGTACCTCCCCCAGCCCAGCCCAGCCTGTGATGCGTACAGCACCTCCCCCAGCCCAGCCCAGGCTGTGATGCGTACAGTACCTCCCCCAGCTCAGCCCAGCCCAGCCAGGCTGTGATGTGTACAGCACCTCCCCCAGCCAGGCTGTGATGCGTACAGTACCTCCCCCAGCCCAGCCCAGCCCAGCCTGTGATGCGTACAGCACCTCCCCCAGCCCAGCCCAGGCTGTGATGCGTACAGTACCTCCCCCAGGAAGTCGCTCTCCTCCTCCTGTACGCGCGGCTGGTCCCACACAGTGATCTCCAGCATCCGCTCCCTGAAGTCCCGCCGGTGCACGTGGGAGTACAGGAAGGTCTGGTTCCATCGGGGCTCCGAGCTCTTCTTCACCGTTTTGGTCCTTCGTTTGCTCTTGTCACTGGGAGCCAAAAGACCGACGCCCACTTATAGTCATGTCCAATCGGAGACACCAAATGTAACAGTCAAACAGGTCAGACCTTTCCAGCCACACCGAATCAGAGGTACACCCCTAAAGGCTCAAAGACAAGTCCATTTCCCAACATGCCCAGTCACGCAAGCTTCCAGAAACTATCAAAGTCATGCCCAATTACAGACAGTAACCAATCAGGATCACTCCCAGAAAGAATCACAGACACATCCTCTTAATCACACACAGGCACACAGGCTGACAGTAAAATCCGCACTCTGTCATGGCTGGGTAGAACCAGTAACAGACACGCCCACTTATGGACACACCCAGTTAGAGACACGTCCACTTATGGACACACCCAGTTACAGACACACCCACTTATGGACACAACCAGTTACAGACACGAACACTCATGGACACACCCAGTTACAGACACACCCACTTATGGACACAACCAGTTAGAGACATGCCCACTTATGGACACACGCAGTTACAGACACACCCACTTATGGACACAACCAGTTACAGACACGAACACTCATGGACACACCCAGTTACAGACACACCCACTTATGGACACAACCAGTTAGAGACACGCCCACTTATGAACTCACCCAGTCACAGACACGCCCACTTATGGACACAACCAGTTAGAGACATGCCCTCTCACCTCCTGTCGGGGAGGAAGTACATTTTCACGTAGGGGTTCCTGGGCCTCCCATCCAGCCTGGGCGGCAGTTCTGTGGCCTGAAGCACGTTCACTATCAGCTGGTGTCCCACTTTATCATACCACAGCTTCACCTGGGAAAACATACCACAGCTTCACCTGCGAGAAACCATATCACAGCTTCACCTGGGAGAAACCAAACCACAGCTTCACCTGGGAGAAACACCAAACCACAGCTTCACCTGGGAGAAACACCAAACCACAGCTTCACCTGGGAAAACCAAACCACAGTTTCACCTGGGAGAAACAATACCACAGCTTCACCTGCGAGAAACCACACCACAGCTTCACCTGGGAGAAACCAAACAACAGCTTCACCTGGGAGAAACCATACCACAGCTTCACCTGGGGAAGAACCACACCACAGCTTCACCTGGGGAAAACCATACTACAGCTTCATACCACAGCTTCACCTGGGGAAGAACCAAGCCACAGCTTCACCTGGAGAAAACCATACCACACCTTCACCTGCAAGAAACCATACTACAGCTTCACGTGGGGAAACATACCACAGCTTCACCTGGGGAAAACCATACCACATCTTCACCTGGGAAAAACCATACTACAGCTTCACCTGGGGAAACATACCACAGCTTCACCTGGGGAAAACATACCACAGTTTCACCTGGGGAAGAACCATACCACAGCTTCACCTGGGGAAGAACCATACTACAGCTTCACCTGGGGAAGAACCAAACCACAGCTTCACCTGGGGAAGAACCATACCACAGCTTCACCTGGGGAAGAATCATACCACAGCTTCACCTGGGGAAGAACCATACCACAGTTTCACCTGGGGAAGAACCATACCACAGCTTCACCTGGGGAAGAATCATACCACAGCTTCACCTGGGAAAAACCATCCTACAACTTCATAACACAGCTTCACCTGGGGAAGAACCATACCACAGCTTCACCTGGGAAAAACCATCCTACAGCTTCATAACACAGCTTCACCTGGGGAAGAACCAAACCACAGCTTCACCTGGGGAAAACCATACTACAGCTTCACCTGGGGAAGAATCATACCACAGCTTCACCAGGGAAAAGCATACCACAGCTTCACCTGGGGAAAACCATACCACAGCTTCACCTGGGAGAAACCATACCACATCTTCATCTGGAGGAAAACCATACCACAGCTTTACCTGGGAGAAACCATACCACATCTTCACCTGGAGGAAAACCATACCACAGCTTTACCTGGGAGAAACAATACAACAGCTTCACCTGGGGAAAACCACACTACAGCTTCACCTAGGAAAAACCAAACCACAGCTTCACCTGGGGGAAAACAATACTACAGCTTCACCTGGGAAAAACCAAACCACAGCTTCACCTGGGGGATGGCCATACTACAGCTTCACCTTGGGGAAAACCATACTACAGCTTCACCTGGGAAAAACCAAACCACAGCTTCACCTGGGGGAAAACAATACTACAGCTTCACCTAGGAAAAACCAAACCACAGCTTCACCTGGGGGAAAACCATACTGCAGCTTCACCTGGGGGAAAACCATACTACAGCTTCACCTGGGATAAACCAAATCACAGCTTCACCTGGGGGAAAACCATACTACAGCTTCACCTGGGGGAAACCGAAGACGTTTCTCTGCGATTGCTGAACTGAAGCAGAGCAGAAGCTGCTGCAGCACAGCCAGACCTGAGCACACAGAAGCGGGCCGGCCCTCACCGAGAGCTGTCCGGGGAGCACCTGGGGTGTGTCTCTCAGCGTCCCGGGACTCACGGGGGACATGACCGAAATGGCAGGCCGCTCCATCTTCTGGGACTCGAAAGAACTTGAACCTGCTCAAAGTCGAGAAGACAAGGGTGCTATGGTCAACATGTAACTGCTGGCCTGTGCCTCATGACCTCATAGTACACAACCATCCTGGAAACAGTATTCAGATATGACATCAGGGGCTTCATTTGAGAAAGCTGCCCAAACTACCTCCATCTCAAAGACTCACAATACTCAAAGATTTACCATTACTAAAACATGCAGCCAACACCTTTAACCAACTCAGAAAACAGCAGTGAAACAAAGACTTAGTGCTCTGGCATTGTATAACTAACTGAAGAAAGTACTGCTTTTTAAAATTATACAATAGATTTATTAATATCACGAACAACTAAATATATTATGAGCTGAATCAAGTAGTATAGTTCTTAAATTCCTTCCTCAAAAGTTAAAAGTGCCTCTTTGAATTTTGATTATTTCATTTCATTTTATTCATCTTTATTTATCATGGACTGTAAACAAAACAAATATATTTGCAATAAACAGAAATATTTTATTGAAATGATCAGCTGTAAGCTACATACCTCAGTTCCCTGTTTACCATATTGTAATAAGCCATTTCTATACCGGCTCTTTGATCATATACACACACAGTCCACAGGTAAGGCCAAGGGAAAGGTAACCAGGTCAACATTAATACTTACTAGATTCTAATGGAGGGTGGGATGTTTCTGGAATTCTTGGAATATCTCTACAAAAAAATTCCAGCAGATTTTTAACACAAAGTAGTTCAAAGGTAAAACTTTATCATCAGTACAACGCTCCAGGCTTGTCAGGTCAGAAAATAAATTTCACTTCATTTATTGAATAGCAAAATGTCCAAACAAATGTTCTCTGAGTATTCTTTTGATTCATGAGTTTCATTGCGGTTCATTTCCTGGACTGACCTAACTGAACTGGAATTTTCCCCCTCACATACACAGACGCACACACAGATGCACAACCCCACACACACACAGATGCACACACTGACGCACACACAGATGCACACACAGACGCACAACCCCACACACACACAGATGCACACACAGACGCACACCCCCTCACACACACACAGATGCACACACACAGACACACACCCTCTCACACACATAGGTGCACACACACACACATAGAAACAGACACACAAACAGACGCAGAGACACACACATACAAGCACACACAGACGTCCACACAAACGCACACACAGACACACACACACACACACACAGACACACACGCTAAATGGGACATGAGGAGTCCAGAAGCAGTGCTGAACTTTGCTTAGGGGGTGGGGGGTGGGGGGCCAGTCTGTTTGTACATGAAAGGGGGGGCGTTCTTTTCCTTCAGTACGCTCAGACAGGCCAGCTCAAAGAGAGGAGAGTAGGCTCCAGGGATGAATAAAAGGTACCATGCGATAGCTCCCTCGCGTGCTTTACTGTCTGAACGGCTTCATACTCCCTGCACAGGAAGTTTAAAATAAATCAATGAATACATCTTTTAAACAACAGGAAACCGCAGATGAAGATGAACACACATAATGAAAGGTATAGAGATCAATGCCAACGGTAACAGGACGGAGTGTAGCACAGTGGGTAAGGAACTGGGCTTGTAACCGAAAGGTTGCAGGTTCGATTCCCGGGTAGGACACTGCCGTTGTACCCTTGAGCAAGGCACTTAACCGAAATTGCTTCAGTGTATATCCAGCTGTATAAATGGATACAATGTAAAAATGCTATGTAAAAGTTGTGTAATAGCTCTGGATAAGAGCGTCCGCTAAATGCCTATAATGTAATGTAATGTAACACCTAAAAAAAGTTCCAAAATTGTCCCCCGCCAGAATCTGAGTCGAGTGACCTTAAAGTGTTCTGAGAGCCCATTCGCTGTCAGGAACGAATGAACTACAAGCCAACACAACGCATGGAGCAAAACACCATCCCCACTGACCTCAACAACAACTGCCCACTTCATCACAAAATTCCTTGTGGTCTGCTCTTACATATTATGGCTGCAAGAAAAGCTTCTGGTATGATTTATATATCCAAACTAACAGAGGACATAACCATTCCACACTTACCCAATGGGCCTTGAAACAACTAGTTCGACTTGAGGTTCTGTTTTGGATTCCAAAATGATGTTGTAAACTTCTTTCTTGGTTGCGCCCGGCAACGCTTTCCCATTCCACTGCAGGACCTCATCACCTGGGAACGGAACCATGAAGAGATGTGTCGCGGCACACTCTGCTTCCCGGGCGCCACGGCGAGAACAGCATACCGCTCTCATTGCATAACGGCGACAAGCATTGAACTTTTTTTTATGCAGTTTGACACGAGTCTTAGAGCTTTCCCAGAGCACGCACCTGCCCGCAAGTGACCCACGACGTCAGCGAGGCTGCCCTTTTTCACTTTGGTGATGAAAGCCCCCAGTCTCCCCGTCTCCGTGACCTTTCCCCCCACAACCTGGGAAGCCACACAACAGCGTCAGCACACAGGTCAGAGGTCAGCCAGTGATGTCACTGACCGCATCACCCTGCCAGGAAACCCACTTTTTTTTTCTTTTTTTTTCTCTTTTGTTTTGTTTAGACGTACCGTGATGTCACAAAGCACATTCCAGCAGTAGAGCTAACGCAGAGAGGTGAGTGGTGGAAAGTGGAGAGCTGGCTGGGGCAGCAGTGTCATGTAAATGCCAATTCACACATTCACCTTTAGCCCCAGAAGTGCTCCAGCTTCTTTGGGCATCACGGACCTCTTGCTCAGAGTGATTCGTCCAATTAAATGATCCCCTTCCTTGGACGGTTGCCATGTGACAGGATGCTAGAGAGCAGAGCAGTGATACAATCCCATTGGTGTAAGAACCATCTGATTACAAATAACCCTCATCCACCCCTCAAATACTGCTCTGTAATCTCACCAGTCCAACACAAACACACACGATCATTTTCTTTATACTTCTTAACACTGCAGTGGTGAAGGATATATACATATAATGTTTGGAAAAAAATATATATTTTTTATTGATTTGGCTCTGTACTCCACAATTTTAGATTTGTAATCACACAATCACATGTGGTTAAAGTGCACATTCACAGCTTTTATTATTTAATTTTCTAGGCCTACCAGGTTCTTTGTGATTTCTAAGCTCACCAGTGCTCACTTTCTTCTTGATAATGTTCCAAACTGTTGACTTTGGTAAACCTTACATAAAAGTGATGTTTCCGTTTTGATAAGAAGAAACAGAAAAAAGTTTGAATATGAATATACAGACATACACAAATATATTCCAAAATCAGTATCAGTATTTGTATTTTTTTCTTATGAAAACTGAAACATCACTTACAAAAGGTTAAGAATATCTTCAATAAAATTCACCAAAAAAAAAAGAACAAACAAAACGTTGTCAGCTATCTCACGACCAAGCCAACGCCTTCCTGAATGGGACGTCCTGACTGCGGCGAAAGTGTTCTCGCCCAGTATAAGAGGACACACACTCCTCTTTCACGAATAGTCGAAAACTCAAAAGAGTTGAAAGGATGAATGTCTTACTCACATGCCAGACGGTGGGGTCCAGGGGACAGGGGCACTCCCAGTCACCTGCAGGAGAGAGTGAGAGGGAGAGAGAGAGAGAGAGAGAGAGAGAGAGCAGTGAGTGAGAGAGAGAGAGAGAGAGAGAGAGAGAGAGAGAGAGAGAGAGAGAAAGAGTGAGCAAAGAGTCAGAGCGAGAGAGTGAGCAAAAGGAGAGAGAGAGTGAGCAAAATGAGAGAGAGAGTGAGCAGAGAGAGAGAGTGAGCAGAGAGCCAGTGAGTGAAAGGAGAGAGAGAGAGAGTGAAAGGAGAGAGAGAAAGTGAGTGAAAGGAGAGAGAGAATGAGTGAAAGGAGAGAGAGAGAGTGAAAGGAGAGAAAGCGAGTGAAAGGAGAGAGGGAGTGTGAAAGAAGAGAGAGAAAGCGAGTGAAAGGAGAGAGAGAGTGAGCGGAGCAGGCAGAAGCCGGAGCATAAACAGAGCATCGCTGCCCGGCCTCTTGTTTACACAAGGCAGATGGCACCAGACCCACATTAGTACAGCTCCGTTTACACAAGCAGGCCTGAGGTTTATTGAATATTTTCTATTTTTAAAAGGAGAAATGCTGGCAAGCTGTTTCACATCCCGTCCGTGGTCCCGTGAGTTTTAGGGGAGTGAGGGTCGTGTGTTGTTTAGACGGAGGGTGGGCGTGGGGGGGCTCAAGGGGAGGGGCTACATGCCTGAACAGGCCTGCCCGTCTGATGACACTCTCCATGGCACAGGCGGCATTTACTCTGGAGCTGTTCTGCCGCCGAGCCGCGTTGTGTAGAGCAGGGCTCCCTCACAAACAGGCCTGCGGCCATTACGTACCCAACATCGATCCCGTAGACGAACATCGATCCCATGGGCTAAATATCAATCCCGTAGACGAACAGAGATACCGCGGGTGAACAGAGATCCCATGGGCTAAACATCGATCCCGCAGGCGAACATCGATCCCATGGGCTAAATATCGATCCCACAGGCGAACATTAATCCCATGGGCTAAACATCGATCCTGCAGGCGAACATCGATCCCATGGGCTAAACATCGATCCCGCAGGCGAACATCGATCCCATGGGCTAAACATCGATCCCACAGGTGAACAGAGATACTGCGGGCTACACATCGATACTGCGGGTGAACATAGATCCCATGGGCTAACATCGATCCCGCAGATGAACATCGATCCCATGGGCTAAAGATCGATCCCGCAGGTGAACATCGATCCCATGGGCTAAACATCGATCCCACAGGTGAACAGAGATACTGCGGGCTAAACATCAATACCGCGGGTGAACAGAGATCCCATGGCCTAAACATCGATACCACGGGCGGACATAGATCCCATGGGCTAAACATCGATCCCGCAGGCGAACATCGATCCCAAGGGCTAAACATCGATCCCACAGGTGAACAGAGATACTGCGGGCTACACATCGATACTGCGGGTGAACATAGATCCCATGGGCTAACATCGATCCCGCAGATGAACATCGATCCCATGGGCTAAAGATCGATCCCGCAGGTGAACATCGATCCCATGGGCTAAACATCGATCCCACAGGTGAACAGAGATACTGCGGGCTAAACATCAATACCGCGGGTGAACAGAGATCCCATGGCCTAAACATCGATCCCGCAGATGAACATCGATCCCATGGGCTAAAGATCGATCCCGCAGGTGAACATCGATCCCATGGGCTAAACATCGATCCCACAGGTGAACAGAGATACTGCGGGCTAAACATCAATACCGCGGGTGAACAGAGATCCCATGGCCTAAACATTGATACCACGGGCGGACATAGATCCCATGGGCTAAACATCGATCCCGCAGGCGAACATCGATCCCAAGGGCTAAACATCGATCCCACAGGTGAACAGAGATACTGCGGGCTACACATCGATACTGTGGGTGAACATAGATCCCATGGGCTAACATCGATCCCGCAGATGAACATCGATCCCATGGGCTAAAGATCGATCCTGCAGGTGAACATCGATCCCATGGGCTAAACATCGATCCCACAGGTGAACAGAGATACTGCGGGCTAAACATCAATACCGCGGGTGAACAGAGATCCCATGGCCTAAACATCGATACCACGGGCGGACATAGATCCCATGGGCTAAACATCGATCCCATAGGTGAACAGAGATAACGCGGGCTAAACATCGATCCCGCAGGCGAACATCGATCCCATGGGCTAAACATCGATCCCACAGGTGAACAGAGATACTGCGGGCTACACATCGATACTGCGGGTGAACATAGATCCCATGGGCTAACATCGATCCCGCAGATGAACATCGATCCCATGGGCTAAAGATCAATCCCGCAGGTGAACATCGATCCCATGGGCTAAACATCGATCCCACAGGTGAACAGAGATACTGCGGGCTAAACATCAATACCGCGGGTGAACAGAGATCCCATGGCCTAAACATCGATACCACGGGCGGACATAGATCCCATGGGCTAAACATCGATCCCGCAGGCGAACATTAATCCCATGGGCTAAACATCGATCCTGCAGGCGAACATCGATCCCATGGGCTAAACATCGATCCCGCAGGCGAACATCGATCCCATGGGCTAAACATCGATCCCACAGGTGAACAGAGATACTGCGGGCTAAACATCAATACCGCGGGTGAACAGAGATCCCATGGCCTAAACATCGATACCACGGGCGGACATAGATCCCATGGGCTAAACATCGATCCCGCAGGCGAACATCGATCCCAAGGGCTAAACATCGATCCCAATGCCAAATCCTCACATCCAATCACGGATTTGTCAGGATTGGATGAAGTCCTGTACTTTTTTCTCTGAAGATGTGAGCGGAGAGCCTGTCTGTGATCTCCACACTGCTACTGAGAAAGGCAACTGCCACCACGGAACAACACTGACTCAAATCACTGCAACAGATCCAGCCAAAAAAAGTTTTATTAATAAATTTAAGCTTTTGGGAGCCAAATTCTGGTGCCATGTTTCTTTTTAATCTCATCATGGGATCTGAAAATATCAACAGTACTGAGCAAAATGTGTGTTCTGGGAGTCCCACAGGACGTCTGAACCCTGGAGTAAGATGTGGGACTTAGATGTCAGCCCAACACTGATCAGAACAATATCAGACTGAGCTGCGTGGAATCCACAGTGTCTGAGAGTCTGAGGCTAGTACTATAACACGGGCACGTAGTATACGAACTCCAGAACACATAATAATGAGAACAGGCCATTCAGCACATCTAGCACATTTGCCTACAAAGTATTCAGCAATGTGTTAACCCTGGACTTCAGGACCACACCCTTGTGACATGATCTAGCAAAGCATGCTGGTCCAGGCATTGACAACTCTCTGTAAAATACTTCCACACTTCTGCAGAATTTACCTTCAGATTATTTCCAGCAGTGTAAAAAAAAAGTTCAGAATACTCAGTATTTCAAGACACTAATTTGCTTCACTAATTTCTTTTGTTTTGACCATAACTTTAGAATTTTGATTTCAAGTTATGCATAAGAACTCAATGTTCAAGTTTTTAATACAGTTTCATAACAATAAGATGTAAGTTTTCTGAACAAAGCAACTAATGAATTTTAGTTGGCATAAAAATGACTTAAAAATCTAAATTAAGCTCAAAACTCTATTTCTTCTACTGAAGAAATTGCCTTGAGATTTTTTGGTCGACTTTTTTGTTTTTACAGTGAGCTATATCGTTCATTAGGAGAGGAAGCTCGCTCCTGAACAAAGCGTCAGCAGTAGCCTCCACTCTCGTACTCATGTGGGCTCAGCTAACTCAGACAAGGGATAAAAAGCAGCTTTGCTTAAATACGGAAAGGAAGGGCCTGATTTTTCGCTGAAGTATGTGTAATAAAACTGAATCGCCTCAGTTTGCTAAGCTGACTGTGCGTGTAAACGCGTGTGTAGCCCACTAGCCCTGCGGTAAAGAGCAGACCTCAGTATGGAGACAGGCCCGTTCCTTACGCAGAACAGACCACGCTGTACGGACAGAGGCCCAGTCCAGACGCAGAACAGACCACGCTGTACGGACAGAGGCCCAGTCCAGACGCAGAACAGACCACGCTGTACGGACGGAGGCCCAGTCCGGACGCAGAACAGACCGTCAAGTCAAGCCAAATTTATTTATAAAGCACATTTAAAAACAACCCACGTTGACCAAAGTGTTGTACAAACCAGAACAGGCAAGTAAAATCACAAAAAAAGAGACTAAAAACAAAAACACCCACATAAGCATCAATACACATAGCGCATAGGCACAAATCTACAAATCACAGGCATAGGCACAAATCAGACCACATCAGGAAGATCCAAACGCTAAAGAATAAAAGCATGTTTTGAGTCTGGACTTGAAGGAATCAATGGAGGGGACAGATCTAATTGAGTGGGGGATGCTGTTCCATAGTCTAGGGGCTGCAACAGCAAAGGCGCGGTCACCCCTGAGCTTAAGTTTAGATCGTGGGACAGCCAGGAGCCCCAAGTCAGACGACCTGAGGGACCTGGAGGTGGAGTAAGGGGCTAACAGGTCTGTGATGTACGAGGGGGCCTGCCCATTTAGGGCTTTAAAGACAAACAGGAGAACCTTGAAATCCATTCTGAACCGCACTGGTAGCCAGTGAAGAGAGGCCAGAATGGGGCTAATATGGTCCCTCTCCCGGGTACCCGTCAGGAGCCTGGCTGGACCAGTTGCAGGCGGGACAGGGATGACGGACTAATCCCAGTAAACAGGAAATTGCAATAGACTAAGCGGGAGGATATGAAGGCGTGGATGACTCAAGATTTTTGAATGAGAAAAAAGACTTGATTTTGGCAATAGTACGAAGCTGGAAGAAACTGGCTTTTACTACTGCGTTGACCTGCTTGTAAAATTTAAAGGCGGAGTCAAATATCACACAAAGATTTTTGACATAGGGTTTAACAAGGGTGGACAGCTTGCCTAGGCTGCTGGCAATCAATTTGATGGAGTCAGGCAGGCCAAATAGGACAGCGCTGTACGTACGGAGGCCCAATCCGGAAGCAGAACAGACCGCGCTGTACAGAGGCCCAATCCAGACGCAGAACAGACCGCGCTGTACGGAGGCCCAATCCAGACGCAGAACAGACCGCGCTGTACGGAGGCCCAATCTGGAAGCAGAACAGACCGCGCTGTACGGAGGCCCAATCCGGAAGCAGAACAGACCATGCTGTACGGAGGCCCAGCTGTAAAGAAGAGACCGTGCTGTATTGAGGCCCGTTCCGGACGCACCAGTCTCCTTAAACAGCGCCCGTGGCTCTAAAATGGAAGCGGTGGTCAAGCTGCCCAATAAACTCCCTTCAGCTTCAACATTCAACCAGCTGCCCAATAAACTCCCTTCAGCTTCAACATTCAACCAGCTGCCCAATAAACTCTCTTCAGCTTCAACATTCAACCAGCTGCCCAATAAACTCACTTCAGCTTCAACATTCAACCAGCTGCCCAATAAACTCCCTTCAGCTTCAACATTCAACCAGCTGCCCAATAAACTCACTTCAGCTTCAACATTCAACCAGCTGCCCAATAAACTCCCTTCAGCTTCAACATTCAATCAGCTGCCCAATAAACTCAATTCAGCGTCAACATTCAACCAGCTGCCCAATAAACTCCCTTCAGCTTCAACATTCAACCAGCTGCCCAAAAAACTCACTTCAGCGTCAACATTCAACCAGCTGCCCAATAAACTCCCTTCAGCTTCAACATTCAACCAGCTGCCCAATAAACTCACTTCAGCTTCAACATTCAACCAGCTGCCCAATAAACTCACTTCAGCTTCCACATTCAACCAGCTGCCCAATAAACTCCCTTCAGCTTCAACATTACTCACGTCAGCTTCAACATTCAACCAGCTGCCCAATAAACTCACTTCAGCTTCAACATTCAACCAGCTGCCCAATAAGCTCACTTCAGCTTCAACATTCAACCGGCTGCCCAGTAAACTCCCTTCAGCTTCAACATTCAACCGGCTGCCCAGTAAACTCCCTTCAGCTTCAACATTCAACCAGCTGCCCAATAAACTCCCTTCAGCTTCAACATTACTCACGTCAGCTTCAACATTCAATCAGCTGCCCAATAAACTCCCTTCAGCTTCAACATTCAACCAGCTGCCCAATAAACTCCCTTCAGCTTCAACATTCAACCAGCTGCCCAATAAACTCACTTCAGCTTCAACATTCAACCAGCTGCCCAATAAACTAACTTCAGCGTCAACATTCAACCAGCTGCCCAATAAGCTCACCTCAGCTTCAACATTCAACCAGCTGCCCAATAAACTCCCTTCAGCTTCAACATTCAACCAGCTGCCCAATAAGCTCACTTCAGCTTCAACATTCAACCAGCTGCCCAATAAGCTCACTTCAGCTTCAACATTCAACCAGCTGCCCAATAAACTCACTTCAGCTTCAATATTCAACCAGCTGCCCAATAAACTCACTTCAGCATTTGACATACCTCAAAGTCAACTGATGTCACCCAGGGAAACAACATCCGTCCTTTACATGGACAGTTGCTGAATGTTGGTGTGAAATTCCAGCCCAACCTGATGACAAGGCTACTCAATAGATAATTATTCAGGCCAGTCACATACGTATAATATAGTAATAACGACATGTCAGTAATATTGAATCCTATACAGTATACATAAATACTTTTAAAAGCATTGTGATGTGTCATTACAAGGAATCCTCTGTTTAAATTGCTCGGTCTCTGAGGCCTGTTGAACAAACTTTCCGCTGCAATTCCAAAACATGAATGCTCAACTAAACTTAGCAAAGCAGAGACTGCGGGCTCATCAAAGACCACACAGATGGGCTCTCCGCACAGCTTGTGTCTGCTTCAGTAATCTGCGTTCTTACCAAACTAAACCCGACATCTGTGACACAGACACAAGACTGCAAACGCACACCCAGGGGACCGAGGAAAGTATTCCTGTTCGCTACCTGGCAGAACACCACGCTTGGACCATCTTCATTTTAATCATCTAAGTGCTCAGTAAAGGTTAAGCAAGGTCAAATCTAAACACCATATATATGCAATGGAGGGGCGGGGCAGGTTTATTAAAAAAATGCACTGTTCCAAAACCCCAGCATATTTTAGTAATGTTTTGGCTTTTTCCGGTACAGCAACCAGATAGATATCTGAGTGTTTGATCCACCTTACAGGTTACAGGTACTATCATGTAGAAAATGTTATTATATAATAGATTTGCATGGTTACACTTCATTTGTTTAACCTGAATACATTCAGAGACATTGATATGCACAAAAACAAGTAAGGGTTTAATCTATATGAATGCCCATTGGTCTTATACCCATAGTTTATGTTAAGCCAGTGGCACATAACCAGTGCATTTACTAAGCGTACAATGCATTTACTTGGAACACAAAGTTTTTGGCCATTCTTAAGAGCATCACACTCTTAAAACACGGGGAACATAGACTGAACAAACACAGCAAACTCATAAATCACTATTTAAAAAGTCAAAAGTGAATATTTCTAATTACTTGTCCCCTCTAATAGCAGTCAATATGACCTCATCTTCTTCTCACAGGCTTCAGAATCTGAAGCAACAATATTTAACCGAATCATCGCAATCAGCCAACAGGTGACCACATTAAAAATCTGGAAAATATTGCATCACAGTCAAGAAATCGAACATTCCAGAAAAATTACTGCCACACGTATACATGCTTATCATTCTACAGCGTCAAAATCCCTGCCATTCACATGATATATCTCAGCGGTAAACAGGCCACTTACCTATAGACTAAATCCAATCCCCTGCTATGGTAAGTGTGTATAACGTAGCTGCAGTGAGGAGAATATTTCCCCTAGACTGAGCCAGCACTGCTCAGGCTGTTATTTACATTACAACTTAGTGGTAATGTACTAGCCTTTTAAGTCTGTGTTTAGCAACTCTGTCTGCTCAAGCAGGAGGCCACTGAGTTCCTCGCCTCCCATTGGCCCATCTGCTGTGATGTCACAAGGCACACCTCTCTCTTACTTAGTGATTCAGCAACGCTGGATCTCAGGCTCCCAGGCACAGTTCCCTATTTCCATAGTGCAGGCTTGTTCTCCTGGCTATAGGGCCCAGCGTGCTGTGGGGCCAAGCGCCTTAACCAGGTGAACCAATCAGAAGCCCGGGCTCTGAGGCACCTTAACCAGGCCAGCCAATCAAAAGCCCAGGCTCTGCGGCACCTTAACCAGGTCAGCCAATCAAAAGGCCAGGCTCTGCGGCACCTTAACCAGGCCAGCCAATCAGAAGCTCAGGCTTTGTGACACCTTAACCAGGCCAGCCAATCAGAAGTCCAGGCTCTGCAGCACCTTAATCAGGCCAGCCAATCAGAAACTCAGGCCCTGTGCTTCTACCTGGAGGACTGAGAGAAAGGGTAGATTGTATTCTGTATCACTGAGAAGGATGTAATATAGGCGGGGTAAGGGGTAAAATATATGTACTTTGTTATTGTACGCCACTGAAGTCTGTTATTGTAGCATTTTCTGTTTCTGAGACACCCCCATGGCAGGGTCTCAGTGCTAACAGAAGAGGCTTGCTGTGTCCCTGGCAGAGTAAGGGCTAAATGAGCGGGTGAGAGGCGCTCGGTCCCGGCGGCGCTCACCTTTCTCGCTGACGCTCTCGATCTCCACGTCCTCGCAGCTGCTGTACTCGGGCGTGGACCCGCCCTCCTCCTCCGAGCTGCTGACCGACATCTGCCGCTTGCCGACCCCGCGCTTGGTCTTGTAGGGGCGGGGCGGGGGCGGGCGCAGCGACTCCGATTGGTCGGAGCTGAGCGAGTCGTTGCGCAGCATGTTCTCGGTCTTCTCCCGCTTGGCCTTGCGCAGGGCGGGGGCGGAGCCGGGCTCCAGGTGGCTCTGCGGCCTCCTCCGCCAGTCCTGCGCCTCCCTGAGGTCGCCCGGCTCGGCCCGGGGCGCCGGGGTCTGGGGGTCCTGGTTCTGGTTCTGGTTCTGATTCGGCGGGGGGGCCCCCTGCACCCCTCCTCCCCCCACGGTCCTGTCGCTGGAATAGGAGCGCCGGTTCTCCGGCGGAGCCTGGCGCTCCCCCTCCGCCCCCCGCCTGCTGGGCCGGTTCTCCGGCGGGCCCCTTGGCTCCCCCGGGGCGGGGGGCCCCCCGGTCTTGCCGTGCGCCCGGCGGTCCTGCTCCTCGGGCGGCGGCTTTCCCGGGCAGCGCGAAAGGTTGGGGTCGCTACGGTAACGCTCCCGCCTCCGCTCGTCCCGCGCCCCCGCGTCCCCCTCGCTCCTCCAGGGCTCCGCCCCCTGGCCCGGGACCCCGCCTGCCCGCGGGTCGGGGTACTCCTGCGACCGCACCTTGGTCAGCCGGCGGTTCTCCCGCCGCTCCCCGCCGTCCCGCGCGTCCGACGCCTGAGACTGCAGCTTCGCCCGCGCCCGCTCGCCCTGCAGTCCCAGCAGCCCGCTGTGATCCGGCACCGACAGAGGCCTCCTCCTGAGGGCGGGGGGACAGGCAGGAATTAGGCAGAGTACTGATGAAGAGCACGTCTGCGTTACTGCCCCAGATACAACCTCTCATAGGAATTCAGAGTAGTGATGAATTTATTACAGGACGTTTAATTTATTTAGCAGACGCTTTCATCCAAAGCGACGTACAATAGGTGCATACCAAAGGTCACTGGAACAACTACAAAACTCAGGTCCGATAAGGTACGGTACTAATTTTGTAGCAGTTATTCATAGCCATGAATGCATTAAGTCCAGTTCACACAGTAAGCATAGGCTAGGTCAGAGAGTAAGGTTAAGTCAAACTAGGAGGCATGGCAACAAGCTACAACATCAAGATAATGATACAAGCGCAATGTAAGCGCTCGATGGAGGTACATGTAATACAAAAGTGGTACAGGAGGTACATGTGTAGCATGAAAGTGCTATAAGAGAATTTATGAACTCTTGCAACTACCACAGTTCCATATGCAAAGAAGAAAACAAAACAGAAAGTGAATTAAGGGAGCCTCGCAGCAGGAAACACACCTGACTGGACTGAGGAGAGCAACACACTCATCTCACTGAGGAGAGCAACACGCTCATCTCACTGAGGAGAGCAACACATTCATCTCACTGAGGAGAGCAACACACTCATCTCACTGAGGAGAGCAACACACTCATCTCACTGAGGAGAGCAACACGCTCATCTCACTGAGGAGAGCAACACGCTCATCTCACTGAGGAGAGCAACACATTCATCTCACTGAGGAGAGCAACACGCTCATCTCACTGAGGAGAGCAACACATTCATCTCACTGAGGAGAGCAACACATTCATCTCACTGAGGAGAGCAACACGCTCATCTCACTGAGGAGAGCAACACGCTCATCTCACTGAGGAGAGCAACACGCTCATCTCACTGAGGAGAGCAACACGCTCATCTCACTGAGGAGAGCAACACGCTCATCTCACTGAGGAGAGCAACACACTCATCTCACTGAGGAGAGCAACACACTCATCAAGAGGGATAACGAAAATCATTTAAACTGTAATCATATACAGTACTGCCAGCTGAAAACAGAAAATCTCAATAAGAGATTCGGTAAGAAAAAGCACCAAAAAAATCTTCTAATCTAATCTAAATATAAATCTGAACTTCAGACTATATTGAATAATGCTTTAAGGAAATATCTTTAGCCTATCTGATTGGCTCGACAGCAGTTACCTCTGATGTTAAATGTGACTGAGTGCGTTCAGGTCTGAGAGAGCGAGGTTTATGGCTAAAATGGCCACTCAGGATCACCAGTGAATGCACATTGATGAGGCTCATTGCTCCCCCCTACTGCTGACGGCAGTGGAGGAACCCCAACCCCCCGCCCAAACCCCCACCCCGGCCCTCACCTCTCCCGTGGGGGTTCACTGCGGGACCGTAACGGCGGGGCGTCCGTCTTCCCTGGGGCGGGGCCCGTGGAGGGGGTGGTCTGGGGGCCGTCCTGAGTGGCGGGGGCGGGGGCAGGGGCGGAGCCGGGCGGGGCCTGGGAGCGGGACCGCGCCTTCTTGTCCCGGTCGGCGCCGGTGCACATGGCGGGGTCGCTCACGGCCGCGCCCAGGCCGGGCCCCGTCCCGCCCCGCCCTGTCACGCCCCGCCCCGGAAGCCACTCTCCCGATTTGGTCATGATGTCCTGCTGCTTACGGCACAGGTTGCAAACCCACATCACCTGGGAGGAGAGAACAGACAGACAGACAGACAGGTGGCAAACAGACAGACAGCCAGGCGGCAGACAGACACACAGGCAGACAAACAGACAGGCAGACAGAGAGGAGTGAGGCAATCTGAAAAGAAACATCACTGTGTCTCAAACCCTATAAATAAAGAAAAAGAAGGGTGAATGAACAAAGGCTACAGCCACAGCTACAGTAAATATAAAGATTATTAGAGGAAGGTCTTACAATGTTCTTTTGCTTACTCGGTTTGTCTACACCTCAACACTTTCGATGTGAGTTTCTTTCCTTTCTTACTAGAGTATTTCAGTTTGAAATATTTACACAGAAAGAACTGAAATTAAACCCATAGCTCTTTTTGACTCATGACTGTAAGATTTCGTGAAAATGTGTTAATAGCCACAGTTAACCTGTGGTATACACCAGACTCCAGGCAAAGCTCTTCTGACACCTGTCGCATAGTAACACTTTCTGGATCATATACACTCATATTAATTTTAAACTTGTGTTAAAACACTTTAAATAGTCCAGAGAATACCAGCATTCAGTGTTGCCTACAATCCGAGCAATAGAAGTGAAAGACCCTAGGATATGAACGTACAGTGAAGACAATGAGAGATGTTGGCTTCCAGCCGTTAGCCCTGTTAGCTATTCAGGCCAGGCAGACAGTGTTTACAGAAACAGAGCAGGAAGTCATGTTAAACAGATATAACCTCGTTCTGCAGAGATGCATCTCTGCAGAAGAGGAGAGCACAGATGTGCCACCCACCCAGGCCGGTGGGGTGCGTGGGACAGCCTGAAATCTGTTTCACAAGCACTTAAGGAAATAAGGACAGGAGCCACACACTTGCCTCTGTTCAGCAGATGCTACAGATTCAGAGACAGATGTGGAACAAACCGACAGGTGGCATCTCTCTCTCTCTCTCTCTCTCTCTCTCTCTCTCTGCCTCTCCCTCTCTCTCTGTCTCTCTTGACATGACAGGGCGCAGAAAACCATTCAGAAGCAGAAATCCCATCATTAAAACAACGGACTGCAAAATATCCTGACAAAAGCATTACCTGTGCTATTTATCACACCCACTCTAGTTTTTCATCACCGAAAATTAATTCCAAACCGTTCCTTTTCCAGGTGGCACAGAACACTTCCAAAAACACCTTGGCGCATTCCAGGGTCTTTTTTCCTTTCTTCCCCCTCCCATTTTCCGCTCTTCCAGATTGGTTTTTGTAGGGCAGAAAAAAAAGATCAAGATATCAGCGCCAGCCCGTCAGGAACCCGCGATTAAGTCCCACACATTGCTCGTGCCGCTTTTCCGTACCGACACATCCCCTGCATTCGCCCGGTGAAGCCAGCTCACTGATCTCACACACAGATGGCTGCTGCGTCGAAAACGCCAACAAAACCTCCACTGGCCTAATTCGAATGTTCTGGAACCAGACACTTCAGTCTGGAAGTTGCTGCTCTCTAGAATATAATTTAAAATATTTATTCAAACATTGGACTGTAAGTGTAGGTATTGCTCAACTTATATTTCTGTCCAAATATAGATCTAAAGCAAACACTCAGTAGCCCACTTATTTTTATTATTTATATCAATCATACATTAAAGCTTCAGCTTCGAGCTTCATAACGGGAAGGCACATACCAACGTTTGGCCCGTGAAGCCCACATATAAACAATAAGCAGGAGAAAACCAGAGTGGCATCCGCCTTTTCTTCATCCCGACACACCAGGGTTCGGTGAAATAAAACACAAATCTTTCCGGGCGTGGGAGAGCAATCACGGCCATCTGAGCAAACGTCCTGATCAGGAAACAACGCGATAAAAAATGGGGTCATTGTTATCTACAGACAGGTTTTAGTGGGTTACTCTGGATAATAACTTGATAATAAATACTGTCCCGACAACTTGCTTGATATGAATCTAAAAATCAACGATATGCAAGGATTTAAGTCTCCACTCTACACATGGATGTATAGATGGGTATCGGGAAACAGCTATGATTTCCGATACCCGTTACCAGTGCAATACTTACTCGAAGCCATCTCCACCGAGAATGGAATCCCTCACGCGGTCAACACCGGTGTTTCGCATTAAATGCGTGTTCTTGTATTCACTGAATTAAAAATAAATCGAATGAAGTAGCTCATGGAATGAAATACTTATATATATAACTATAAAAAGTTATATGAAATTTCCAAAAGCATATAATAATAACTCGACGACGGAGCCTACGTTGAAAGGCGTCAGGCGAAGGTAAAGGCTAGGATCGGCCAGCGAACACGCACCGTTTCCTGATTGAATTCCCATGGCGCGCGTCCAAACTAATCTGAAGTAAATCAGATGCACATTCCACCGATGTCAAGCAACCAGTGAAACGGTCCCGGGAAAGGATTAGGGAGAGCTCTAATTCCACACCCTTAGCACCACCAACATAATCGGCCCGCGTGCGTGGAAGAGCGGAGGTTTCGACCCGGATTATTAGGCGACCACTACGGCTCAGTCAAGAAATACTAGCATTAAAAACACAAAACAAACATCACTTTCACTCTTTCACCCAGAATCGATCGCAGAGGTTTCATTGTAGTTGGGCGGCACTGAAAACGGATGCTTTTATAATAAATAATAAAGATTATATAATAAATATGTATATGTATGCTGTCGAAACATCGTGTCCAGCCAGAATATCTCTAAGAATTTTGACGTAGACATGCTGTAACTCCTGAAAATTCTCATTTTACCAATTTTAGTTCCTTTTTGTTTCTAATGGATGGGCACATTTTCACAAAACACCACATGGAGATGCTACACTGGCGTTGACCGTATTTTCCCGACCCACCACACAAACAGTCCACAGCCCACACACACCCAGCGCCAGTTCCTTCTTCCCTAAGCGCCACCCAAGAGACCTCATGCCCCGGCAAATTTTTACAGGAAATGAGATGACGTTTGAGCAACATTCAATGTTTACTGTGGTCCGGTGGCACAAAAATAATCTAGAGATAATCCTTGAGTTACATGTCATCGTGACATCAAGCACGCTTGGGAACAGTTGTTTTCTAATCTAGAGCTGTTCTAATTTCATTTGACTGGTACTACCGATGAAAAATAAAAGAAAAAAGATAGGTCCATAGACACAGCAAGTTGCAATGTGGGTAATGCGTGTCTGTGTGAAGTATTATAATACTAATATGTGGCAAAAAATGTTTTGTGCTAAATAATAATAATAATAATAATAATAATAATAATAATAATAATAATAATAAATCTGACGTTGAGGTGTCTGATGATGTTGTGGCGATAAATTCCAGAGACCAGGCAGAAGGAGAGTGATTATGGCAGCGCGCGATCCCTCTTATGACATGGGGGTCACTCTGAGGTCCCCTTCCGCCATTTTGTGGCCAAGCAGAACCAGCGACAGTCCATTTCTCCTAAATACGCCCTGCTGTCATCAGAGAAATGCCTCGCTGTGCGTCACATAGCACCGCGCATTTCACCGGACTCTGTCGCGCGCCCTTACAAAGACGCCGCATCAAGACATACAATTTCTAGCGTATACTGTGTGTGCGCGCACTCGCTCATGTAGGATCATGTGCGTGCACGTGAGTGTGTCTAAGGGTGCGTTGCGAGAGAATGCGTGTGTGCATGTACCGTGCATGCGTGGATGTGCGAGCAGGTGCGTTCGTGTTTGTGTACGGGTGCACTCTGGTAAGTGTGTGTGAGGGGATGTGTTAGCGGGTGCCTATCTGTGCGCATGGTTGAGAAAATGCGGGTTTGCGTGCATGTGTGCAAGCCCGTGGATGAAAACGCATGTGCCGCTCTCCACGGTAACTAAACGGAAAGCCGCTCGTAGCCAGTCTCAGATAGCGGAGGTAGAGACCATAATGACCAGGGCTGAGATGGGACTGCAAAGCAATCCTGCCGTAGCAGCTCAACAGGAAATGGGAAGTGGGACTGGGAAGTGAGAAATGGGAAGGAGTTTGCCTGAATGAATTAGTGCCATATCAAACAGTAATTACATTTTTAATGAACCCTCCCGTTCTTTAAAGTGGACGGGCCACAGACACACACAGTTTATAAATGATGCAGTGCACACCACAGAACAGTAAGAACGCATTTGTGCAACACGTGTGCGTCAGAGGGAGAAGACATTACATGGATTAAATATGTGTGGGCGTCTGTGTGTGTGTGTGTGTTTGTGCGCCTGCATGGACGTCTGTGCTTGTGTGTGCATGCGTGTGTGTCTGTATGTGTGTGTGCGTGTGTCTTTGTGTTTGCATGTGTGTGCAAGCAATTGTGTGTGTCTGTGTGTGCATGCGTGTGTCTGTATATGTGTGCGCCTGTGTGCGTGTCTGCGTGTATGCGTCTGTGTGTGCATGTGTGTGTGTGCATGTGTGTGCGCGTGTGTGGGTGGGTGTGTGTTTGTGTGTGTGTGTGTTTGCGTGCGTGTCTGTGTGTGCGTGCATGTGGGTATGTGTCTGTGCGTGCGTGCGTGTGTGTGTATGTGTCTGTGCATGTGTGCGTGTGTGTATGTGTGTGTGCGTGCGTGCGTGGGTGTGTGTATGTGTCTGTGTGCATGCGTGCGTGTGTGTATGTGTGTGTGTGCATGTGTGTATGTGTGAGCTGGGGGGCTGGTGGGGGGGCAGGGAGGCGGAGGGAGGGGTCTGATGGGGGCAGGGGGGAGGCAGAGGGAGGGGTCTGATGGGGGGGTTGGAGGGAGGGGCCTGACAGGGGGGGGCGGGGAGGCAGAGGGAGGGGTCTGATGGGGGCAGGGGGGAGGTGGAGGGAGGGGTCTGATGGGGGCAGGGGGGAGACGGAGGGAGGGGTCTGATGGGGGCAGGGGGGAGGCAGAGGGAGGGGTCTGATGGGGGCATGGGGGAGGCAGAGGGAGGGGTCTGATGGGGGGGGTTGGAGGGAGGGGCCTGACGGGGGGGGAGGGCAGGGAGGCGGAGGGAGGGGTCTGATGGGGGCAGGGGGGAGGCGGAGGGAGGGGTCTGATGGGGGGGGGGGTGTCTGACAGGGTGCGCTCTCTTGACAGGTTGAGATATGACCCGGCGCGCTCCGAAGCACCACCAATAACTCACTGAATTATAAGCCCTGGATAAGGGTGAAGGACAGCCACAGAACAGATTACTGTCCATCGCTCCTAATGAGCCCATACCTCACTGCAGGGAGAATGCTGCCTGCTGGGCTATTTTTAACAGCCATTCACAACCCCCCCGAACGCCAGGCACTGAAACAGTTAAACACCGGGCCGATACTGTTAATCATTTATTATGGGTCCCTGCAGGGGTGGAAACCCACTACTCTTGCCCTTTGCACACCAAGACATGCATTCCTCTTTGACAAGCCATCACCGGATCGATACCATGATAAGTGTCACCTCGCTCCTTTTCGAAACAGTGATTTTATTTCAGAATTAAACAGATCGATATTTACCATATTAATTTGGCGCAGGTTCTCTTGGGACAGATCTCCCATTACTGATGCAAGCGTGATCATTCTTATTATTGTACCGACTCTCTTCCCCGTGGGAGTAGCGTCCATTTGATAGCCTTTTTTTCTTTCTTTCAAATTGACGCTTTAGATGCATTTTATAATTCTAACACTAGATGGCACTCTATAACTTACGGTTCTGGAACATCTGATCCCACGCGATCAGTGGGGACATCCAATTTGAACGTCCTGTTTTTAAAGAATTGGCGGTGTCGCGAAGTACTTCTGCATTGCACAGAAAAGCTTTATTTGGGAAAAGGATCCATCCTTCAAAAGTCACATTAGCTCTTTATCAATAAAATTTCTATAAACTGAATGCAAAAGCGGAGAACGGCAAATCAATAACAATCATCTCCTGGAGTTATTCGTACGGAGGGGAAGGCAGGCATATTATTGGCCTGTGTTTCTCTCCGCCATCAATATTCCGGTCTGAGCAGCGCGAGGTGTAACGGATAAGAGGAGCGTGATAAACCAGAGACTGAAAATAGGTTTGTTGAAGACGAAAAAGATAACGCACCTTCTCTCATCAACAACACGCAAACGTACAGAATTACACCGGGAAGATCAAAATTTGGATAGAAATACGCTGTTGATTCCAGGCTCTTTGTTTGCCAAAACTGCTTTTCTAATATTTGAACCCTGTATTAGATTATGCATTTTTTTAATGTTATGAAGCTGAATGCATTAGAGCACAGCCAAGCATGATGCATCATAGACAAACCTTCCTTTCCATTACAAAGGCAGTTGATAAATACATAAGACTGGCCTCCATGTCTGTTGAGTAATACACTAAATTTCAGAATTGAACAAATTTTGGGGAGCATATATATATATATATATATATATATATATATACACACACACACACACATACACACAGTGCTGAGGCATTCTCTTGAGGGTGGAGATGATTGCTGTTGTGTGTGACATCACAGGCACAGAACATGCAGGCATATCATGGTTGCCAGGAAGTGCTGCACAGCAACCGCCAGCAGCCATGTGTGGGTCCCTCTTTAATAGGCCCGATCCAGAGCTGAATTTATGCAGCGAAGCCCCAGGAAAGAGCTGAGTCAGCACAGCTTTGTGGACTGACAGGCATCTGAGAGGGACTGAGCATGCCTGTTGGGTCCCTAACACAGCCAGGCAATGTGCAGCCATGTGCGTTTGCTCTACACACTGCCCGAGCATCTCCAACTACGCTTCCCAAGATCCTCAGCCAACGGGCAGCTTGGGCATCATCGCCCCGCATGCAGTGCATCTGAGAGTCAGCAGGTGGGTGCTGGAGCATCCAGGCTCATAACGTGTCTCCCTGACAACCACACAGCGTATGAAGGGAGTGCAGACCCAGGTTTGGCATGCAGGTCATGCTGAGTAAGTCTTACCCTGTCCTTCAGTATGCGACACTTTCCAAAGGGACAGACACACAGACACAAGTTGGAGCCAGAGTTCTGCCATTACTTACCCCAAAGGAAAACAGTGACCAGCGCAACACTTAAACGCTAAAGCTAATTGCTTTTGAGACATTCTGAAAAGGATTTATATATCTGTATCATTTATATACTTGGCAGGCTATTCCATGCAGAGAGTAGTCAATGTGTGGAACAGCCTGCCTGGTCACAAAGTACAGGCAGAAACTCTGGGGATTTTCAAGACTAGACTTGATACGGTGTTAGATACTATCTAGTCTGTAGGCAACCAGAGCACTAATTTAGTCAGGAAAGTGGCGAGCATTGTTGGGCTGAATAGTCTGTTATGTTAAGTTATGTTATGTAATAGAGAGAGAGAGAGAGAGAGAGAGAGAGAGAGAGAGAGAGACAGACTAATAGGCAAACATACACATACAATGGACATGTGGCTAAAATACATATTGATTCAGTAAATATTAACCAGGATCATGTGTTTTGAATCACAGCATTACAGTTGGCATTTAGCGTTAAGTAGAAAAGGTGCTAACCACTTTGTCGTCCTTGTGTTACGCAGTCCCAGTGGCAGTGACACGTGAGAAACACGGTGTGAGGGCATAAAGAAAGAGAAGAAAGAGCAAGAAGAGAGTAGAAAGAGAGGGAGAGAGAAAATAGTTAATTTACACAAGACCTTGCCAGAAACAGAGACGGGAGGTGAGGAGAGGCTAGAAACCCATACAAACTCTACACATGCAAATGCACATTTCAAATAAATAGCCTTTTTATAGATAAAATAACCTATTTTTGGGAGGCATTTTATATCTTGTAACAAAATCAATTTTAGAGTATATTTGCCCATTTCAGATGAGAAACATCAGGGACTGTGCAGCGTTCGCAGCGATGGTGGTGGCAGGGAGAACGGACTCAGGGAGAATGCTCTGTCAGCAATAACAGCCACGAACGGAGTGCCAGCACGCAGAAAACTACTGTTCATGGGTGGGACATGCCTGAGGACCAAAACCTCCATACACAGCAAGTCCTGTGTCAGCTCTGAAAATACACTTAAAGTGGTAAAAAGAAGCACTTCCACTTCCTCAACCGACAAACTGATTCAAAAAGCTGTTTAAAGGGAAATGATCACTATTCCAGTGCAGTGGCACATTTTTTGCCATGATGCCACCTGCACGACAGTACTGTGGACTGCAGCTTCACAACAGCCAGTCCCCATAATAGCATTCATATTCCCACTCATCTAACTAGCAATTAATGGATTCATGAATTAATAGGTGCATATGGATTATTGTGTGCTAATTAATGTTTCATACTCTCCCTTCACAAGGCCTGAGGGAGACCTGGAGATGGTACATAGTAGTGCGAATATTATTCTAAAACATTAATGTAAAAAACAATGCAGGTGCCTGCTAGTTCTGGTATTTGTTATTGGCAGGTAACTGTGTGTGTGTGTGTGTGTGTGTGTGTGTGTGTGTGTGTTTGTGTGTCCATGTGCCCATATGTATGTGTGGGGTCTATCCATGCACTGAGCCAGTGCCTTCACAGGACAGACCACACAGTATTTCTATCTCTATGGTGTGGGGTCTTATCCATGCACTGAGTCAGTGCCTTCACAGAACAGACCACACAGCCCCCCACTATCACACTTTTAAAGAGACAGTAAATAAAGTGAAGTAAAAACCATCTTCATTCAGACCTGTCACTGATATGAAGCTGCCAGCCTCGCCAAGCTGCTTGCTATTTCATTCCCCTCTGTTCAAACCTCAGAGCTAAAGGCTGTAAAATCACACGGCTAAATATTTTTCCATTTTATGAAAGCAGTAAAACTACTGGTGACACAGGAGAGAACACAAAACGTGTTTGGGGATAATGGCAAAACTCCATGTGCTTTTGGCAAGAGAAAAACAAACAGATGATGAGCTTATGAAGCTGAGCACTGAAGAAGAAGAAGAAGAAGAAGAAGAAGAAGAAGAAGAAGAAGAGTATAATGGATGTGTTCAAGTACCCAAATAAAGTTGTTAGTTCACTGTTACCTTGCTGTCACTGTTTTTTTCTCTGTGAACAGGTGCCCTGATTCATAAGCAATAATGCAGTCACTTAATGTGAGTCACAGGGTTCTACCATACATACACTGTGGCCATGAAGATTTTAAAGAATGCCAGCATGCTCATTTTAGTGGTGGGGCAGATAACTAAACACCAAAAGGCAGAAACAAGTCATCTACAGCATGTAAACATCCAGTTACCTGCCTGTTTTATCGTACATGTTTTATTCATAGATGACATTGTTGCTACAGTAGCAAAAGAACAGAACCCTGATTAATAACAGTAGTTCAGAAGCCGTATCGTCAGCAGTATTATCTGTGTACATTTCCACACTGGAGTTTGTATTTCCTGTTTCCTTTTACCTTCTGGCACAGTCATCATTCATGAGCTAATCTTCGTGTAGCGCGAGTGCAGCACTAACATGTCAAACTGCCTGTTGGTCACACTCTGAGTTCTTGTTATTTTTTAATTTCTCTCGTCATTTTGAAGGAAAACTCCATTTTCTCCTCTCAGGGTGTTTTTTCATGCGACATCACGTACTCAAATAATAAAATAAAAGCGAACAATAAATACGCCTGGGCCTATCCAAAAGCACCGGGTACAATGTGGAGAACAGCAATGGAAAGTGCTAACTGCAATAAATAAATCAAATGTTAAAACCGTTGCGCAGAAATTGCTTTAGTTCACTTATTCGCTGAAAAATAGCTCGCTTTGGCGTTGGTTATTTTAGCATCTCTGGCAGCTTGTGGCTGGCGTGTGCACGCAGGCTGAGATCTGCACAGATTGCGCGGTAGCAGCATGGTTTCCTTACAGAACCGATCTGTCGCCCTCGCGTCCCCCCTCACCTGCGGCGCGCGCTGCTGGGCAGAGCGGAACTTCAGCAGTGTGTGCCAGCGTGCGCCAGCGTGCCCAGGACAGCAGGAGGGGCTGCGCGCGCTCATTACACTCGAGCAGAGCCGCATCGCGCGAACGCGATGGGGCGTGTTCCTTACGAGCACAGTATTTCCGTTTTCTTCTACCGAACGCGTTTCACTAAGGCTAAACTGAAAAGACGTTAATGTCGATACTTCACACAAAGCAAGTTGCGCGTGTTAGCAACCGCACGCCTCCGGTTCCTTTCACCGGCCCGGCGTTTGACAAGTGTTTAAAAAGACGGGCTGCCACCAGTCCAGGGTTTAAACTGCACCTCCAGTTAATAAGTCTCGTGTTGTCTTCGTTATTGGCCCCCAACAAGCACGTCCACCTTTCCCTAATCCACACTTCAAGGCCAGCCGTTCTGTTGACTCATTTACCAGGGCTCGTTATGAACAAACGATCATTAGCCCCCTCCCCCACGTTCCGAGGAAGCTGCCTCGGAGGGAGGCAATCATTAAATATTGAGCTCCAGAGGATGGAGCTCTCTCGCTATTTGAGGTGTTCTCCTGCAGCCCCCCCCCCCCCCCCCCCCCCCCCTTCACACGCACACACACACACACACACACACACACACACACATCCCAGTCCTGCTGTGACTCCACTCCAGCCACGACCCCCCAGGTGGCGATGTGGCGGACCCCCCCGGATGCCCGCGCAGTCATGTCCTCTCTAATGCCTCATTAACCTCTCAGCTCTCAGCGGTGCTGTCACCCCTCCACCCTAACTGCCCCACTGCTATTACATCATCCTCAGCACCTCCGCTAACAGCTCTGCTCTGTGCTCACAGGGGCACTAGCCTCTGCCCCCGCTAACAGCACCAGGCCAAAGCTCAGCCTGCTCTAGCCTATGCCTCTCTGCCTCTAGCATAGCACCAGCTATCTGCCAGTAAAATATCCCCTCAGCGCTACAGGACCACTCTTATTCACAGAGAGAAACAGCACAGCCAAGACGTGGTTAACATTTGGCTTAAGGAATTGCAAGAGGGAAGGCAGCATTTTAAATCAGAAAATAAGCCCAGTGTTCAGAGTTTTGACTTAAAGTCTCATCCAACAAATCTATCAAATGGCTTTCAATTGAGGGAATGAAAGGAATATTGCATCCGTCAAAAGGAAAGCACTCAAACAAATGTTCCGTAGCGTACATTTTGGCCAAGTTTTATTACCACGCCGGTTAGCCAGCTAGCTAGCCTAGCTAGTCTGTGACATTTCCACACTCAGAAAACAAGAACAGAAGCATCTCCCTTTTCTTTAACAGTCTTATTAGGTTTCACCAGTACAAGGCCCATTAACAGAAAATTCAAGCACCCAAAATGTGTGCATTCAATCAAATTACAGTGTACCATACCCAGACAAGGCACATTTATTTCACAGGTTATGTCTGTAAGATTATACTGGCAGAGAGCCAAATCTCAGCCCAAACACAGTTTGCACCTGTAGGCTCCTCAAACCAGGGACACTGTTCTGTATCATCCAAGCCTTCCTTTTCTCTTACCTGAAGAAACTAATTTAAACATCCTTTTTTCCACAGTACAATGTTTGACATTATGAAAAACATCATGAATATAAAAGGCTAAAAAGCTCAAATATTTAAAAAACATAATAATAATAATAATAATAATAATAATAATAATCATAATAATAATAATCATAATAATAATGCATATCTCCAGAAAACATTATTCTCTATAATTATCACATCTAGTTCGCATTGCTGGCACTGTGATGTTATGGCCTTACTGAGCTGAACACTGAGCTGAACACTGTGCAGGGACTGAATGGCCCTACTGAGCTGAACACCGTGCTGAACACTGTGCAGGGAATGAATGGCCCTTGAGCTGAACACTGTGCAGGGACTAAAGGGCCTTACTGAGCTGAACACTGTGCTGAACACTGTGCAGGGACTGAATGGCCCTACTGAGCTGGACAATGTGCTGAACACTGGGCAGGGACTGAATGGCCCTACTGAGCTCAACACTGAGCTGAACACTGTGCAGGGACTGAGTGGCCCTACTGAGCTGAACACTGTGCTGAACACTGTGCAGGGACTAAAGGGCCTTACTGAGCTGAACACTGTGCTGAACACTGTGCAGGGACTGAATGGCCCTACTGAGCTGAACACTGTGCTGAACACTGTGCAGGGACTGAATGGCCCTACGGAGCTGAGCACTGTGCTGAACACTGTGCAGGGACTGAAGGGCCTTACGGAGTTGAACACTGTGCTGATGTGCTGAACACTGTGCAGGGACTGAATGGCCCTACGGAGCTGAACACCGTGCTGAACACTGTGCAGGGACTGAGTGGCCCTACGGAGCTGAACACTGAGCTCAACACTGTGCAGGGACTGAGTGGCCCTACGGCGCTGAACACTGAGCTGAACACTAGGCAGGGACAGGCATAATGAGGGGCTGCTGTACTGAGGGGCCGGATGCAGCCCTAGCAGGAGCAGTGCTCCTTCATTGCAGCAGCAGTCAGCATGAAGCTAACGACCAATTTACTATGATTAGTGATGTAAAATAGGCAATTACACAATCACTATAAAAACAGCCTATCAGTGCAGACAGCAGCACACACATCACAAGACACATCAAGCACTATACACTGTCAGACCCAAGTCAGGAACACACACGAGCAGAGTTCAATTAAAATTGTATATATATATATATATATAAATAAAATGAGCTCCATAATGTTTGGGACGACAACACATTTTTTGCACATGTGATTGTGCAGATTTAATCACATGCAAAATTACTGAGCTCACCAGTGCTCTATTTCTTCTTAATGATATTCCAAGCAGTTGATTAGCCTATGTTTCTGACTGTTTTTCATATTTCTCAGCATCATACTGGCTTACTAGATGTTCATTAGCACAACTCTGGTCCTTATGTTGAGAAATGCCAATAACTGACTCCAAAGGCAACCAGAAGCCTAGAATCAAGACTAGATACTGAAAGCTCTTTTATACCCACACTGAGGAAGCATCTGACTAATCAGAAACACTGGTGAAGTCATTTGTCCCAAACATTATGGGGGTATGTATGAAAAGCACTGTTATTTCTACATGGCGAAAACAAAAGGTATTAAAGAGCCTTAAATAAAAGCTGAGATTGTGCACTTTAACCATATGTAAATTGTTTGATTACAAATCTAAAATTATGGAGTACAAAGCCAAATCTTTGTGCCAAACATTATATATATATATATATATATATATATATATATATATATATATATATTACTGAATATATATTTTGAAATATGACCACCATTTGACTGCAAATTATACTTCAGTTAGAAATGTATTCAGTTTATGTTTATTTATCTTTTTTTTAAAGGTTTCTACTTTTCCTAATATTCTGTTTAAATGACAACGCAAATGGGGATGATGAATTAAAGCTTGCTGTCCAAAAGTCTGTGGACGCTGGATTTGCTCAGCTGAACACGATGGGCTCTATTCCCCGGCCAGCGCGTGGTATACTGGCAAAATGGATGAATGAATGGAATGAATGGAATGGAATGAATGGAATGGAATGAATTTTTGTCATGGAGCTCTACACACCCAAGCTGTTTTGGTCTTGACTCGCCATGCACCGAAGTAGGAAGAGAGCCGATGCTGGGGGGGGGGGGGGGGGTGTCAGCCAAGATCAAGCAGCAGACTGCAATTTTAGTGCAGCTTATTGCAATGTTCATGTCGATTTAGTCTGCGACTGGCACCCTTGCCACCCGCCTGCTCAGACCAGGCCCACGGCGCATGTTGCAGCCCAATGTATGGCAGATTGCTAATTTTGGGGTGTTCCCATGTAATGCACACATGATCATAGCCAATGCAAAAGCTAATCCACAGTTTTCATGGATCAGATGACTTTCATATAAATCCCAGAAGCCGGAAAAACGCCTACTTTGCATTTATTGTTCATTGCCTTTTTCATTTTTATAATTTTAATTCCTGTATTTATTTCTATTTTTTATTGTTCATATCTGTTTTTATACTGCATTGTGATCCTGTATTTATTTTATTTTTTCTTACACCCATCTGTAATGAGGGTAATGACAAAAACCACAACCTGAACAAGCTTTTAGTTTGAATTGGCCAGTTAAAATGATAGCTGCAGTATTATGCACTTTTTGGCATAATAAATGTAATATGTAATAAATGTAATCTCCACATAAAACAGAAATTAAGAAATAATTCGCATTTCAATAAATCAAAATCCAATAGAAAGCAACAGACCATCTAATTGCATTTCATTAATAAAACAAATTGCTGCACCTGTATAATTGTATAAATAAGGCCAGAACCTTGCCACAGCTACATTGTGGAAAATAGGTTAAAGTTTCTGCGATGCGCTCCAGAGGATCCTGCACCTGAACCAAAGGTGCAGAGGAATACATCTATGAGTAACAGTATGAGAATAAATTCTGCAATTAGGGTCAACTTTAATCCACTAGGCCACTTCACAGATGAAGCCAGGGGTGAGTCATTTTTCTTAAATTATTTAGCCAGTTATTCCTGGAATCTTTTGCTTTAGTATTAATGTATTTTGTTGAAAAAGACGCTCAGTTTCAAAAGGGTTACCATTTAACGATAAGACGATAAAGCCAATTCTCACATTTTAACCACTTCATCTTTCAGTGTTGATTGGCTAAAAACGAGTGACGTACAAAGTCATGGCATTGGTTTATCAACTACTCATGCTGTAGCAGGAACATGCTGTGCAAAGAAGCTTTTTAAGTTCCTCTGAAGAGTCCTTTTAACGACTGTGTTGGGGAAACCCACATAAAAACCTTACAAACGCTCGTTAAACCTAAAATCCTACGTTATCGGGAAACCCAGCCCAGTTCAGTTAAGCCCAGTCATCGTTACGAATTAACGACGGACTCGTGCATTATAATGTTTTTCTTCTGATCGATCAACAGTGAGTCATTCTACTGATGTGAACGGGATCAGGTGTGAACGGGAAGAGGGCTGTACGATCTTCCCTGGTTTAATTTTGTTGAATAAAACTTAAAGATACTGTTGTCATTATTTCATAATTATACCATAGTGTTTTTAAGATAATATAATAATATATTCATTGTGATCCAGCCCATTTTTCTGGTGCGCCATGCACATGAGCTCCTTGCCTCTGGTCAAGAAAACACCGACATTCACTAGCCACGCCCAGTGCCCCCATTGGCCCTGATTTCTCATTCTGGGAAATTGAGCCTATTACCTAACGGACAGTTCTATTAAAACTGATAAAAGTAGGATAACAGACAGATTGACATGCATATGCTTAACAAACATGAGAATGAAAATAAAATCTTGTGCTTTCCCATTTTTCTTTGAAATTTAGAATGATGAACCGTATATATTGTTATACTACTGTGAAATATATTAACCAGGGTTTGAACCAATTACATTCTAATTTAGTCAGCTGAAAATTTTTTATTGAAATTCAATTCGCAAATTTAAAATGGGGCATTTTGCAATGGATTGAATTGAATTCCAATTGATTTCCTGAATTGGCTGAATTGAATTGATATTAACTCCAATCCTGACAGTATAATTTAGAATATATTGCAGTGATATATTGCAGTGATGTGTTGCTGTGGCATATTGCAGTGATATATTGCAGTGATGCGTTGCAGTGATATATTGCTGTGATATGTTGCAGTGATATATCGCAGCGATGTGTTGCAGTGTTATATTGCAGTGATATATTGCAGAAATATAGTGCAGTGATGTGTTGCTGTGGTGTACTGCAGTGGAATATTGCAGTGGTGCGTTGCAGAAATATATTGCACTGATATGTTGTAGTGATATATTGCAGTGTTATATTGCGTTTGCGCGCGAGCGCAGAGAGGAGGGTGTGTGGGCCTCACGTTGTTGGCGCGCAGAGAGACACGCCCACCACAGCGGGCGCAGAACTTGGTCTGGCAGTAGGAGCAGAGGTGCCCGCAGCCGTCGGCGAACTTGGTCTTGTGGCAGATCCCGCAGGTGGGGGCGTCGTCCTTCTGCTGGCCCTGCGGACGCCGCGTGTCTTCGCCAATCCGCCGCACCTGATCCTTGTAGCTCTCGAACTGCTGGTGCAGCCGGCTGGTGGGACGGAGGAGGAGGAGGAGGAGGAGGAGGAGGAGGAGGAGGAGGAGGAGGAGGAGGAGGAGGAGGAGGAGGAGGAGGAGGAGGAGGAGGAGGAGGAGGAGGAGGAGGAGGAGGAGGAGGAGGAGGAGGGGGGGGGGGGGGTAGGCTGTAAGTCACCATAAGCCTCATAAGAGATGAGCATTTGTCAAATCCGCCAATACCGTTACTTTACATACAGGCCCGAGCTGTGATGTCTGTCTAACCTGTCACATCTATCACAGTCAGCAGGTCTCACAAGATGATATGCAGCCTGTCCCCACAGCCGGGCGACACACCCAGGCCTTATTTTACACCTCAGGCCCACCAACCAGCATCTCATTTACCTGAACTGCCTGGCAACAGCATTACTTACAGAGCACAGTGCATGAAAGTGAAGTGGAGTAGCAGCCCTGCTTAGTGCTCAGTACTCAGTGCTCAGTACTCAGTATTCAGTGCTCAGTACTCAGTGCACAGTGTTCAGTGCTCAGTACTCAGCACTCAGTGCTCAGTATTCAGTGTTCAGGGCTCAATGCGCAGTGCTCAGTACTCAGTGCTCAGTGCTCAGTGTGCAGTGCTTAGTGCTCAGTATTCAGTGTTCAGGGCTCAGTGCTCAGTGCTCAGTAGTCAGTGTTCAGGGCTCAGTACTCAGTGTTCAGGGCTCAGTACTCAGTGCACAGTGCTTAGCGCACAATGCGCAGTGCTCAGTATTCAGTGTTCAGGGCTCAGTGCTCAGTGCTCAGTGTACAGTGTGCAGTGCTTAGTGCACAGCTCTCATTGCACAGTGTTCAGTGCTCAGTACTCAGCACTGAGTGCTCAGTACTTAGTGCACAGTGCTCAGTGCTCAGTACTCAGTGTTCGGGGCTCAGTACTCAGCACTGAGTGCTCAGTACTCAGTGCACAGTGCTCAGCGCACAGTGCACAGTGCTCAGTACTCAGTGCAGAGTATTCAGGGCTCAGTGTACAGTGCTCAGTGTTCAGGGCTCAGTGCTCAGTGCGCAGTGTTCAGTACTCAGCACTCAGCTCAGTCCAGGTGTCTGTGAGTGTGAAACTCAGCCTGGAGCAGTTTGGCCACTCCCACAAGGCTGTGTCACCTCCTCCCTCTCCACAACACTCAACAAATACGAGAGAGACAGCCACATCAGCCACTAACCCTCACCCTAAACCTCACCCTCACTCTAACACTAACCTCACCCTCACCCGAAACCTCACCCTCACCCTCAGTCTACCACTAATCCTTACCCTAAACCTCACCCTCAACCTAACCCTCATTCTAACACTAACCCTCATCCTAAACCTCACCCTCACGATAACCCTCACCCTCACCCTAAACATCACCCTCATCCTAACCCTCACCCTAACCCAATCATGAATATATCTGCCATCTCAATATGGGACAGACATGTTTCTTAAAGGATTTATATTCACATTTAACAGAGTGAAAATGTCCTCTCCTGTGTGTCTGAAGAGAGGCATTTTGAGACCCTGTAAAGTATTGGGGCAGTTCTTGCTCTGTACAGTATTGGGGGAGTTCTTGCTCTGTACAGTAATGGGGCAGTTCTTGCTCTGTACAGTATTGGGGGAGTTCTTGCTCTGTACAGTAATGGGGCAGTTCTTGCTCTGTACAGTATTGGGGGAGTTCTTGCTCTGTACAGTAATGAGCAGTTCTTGCTCTGTACAGTAATGGGGCAGTTCTTGCTCTGTACAGTAATGAGCAGTTCTTGCTCTGTACAGTATTAGGGCAGTTCTTGCTCTGTACAGTAATGAGCAGTTCTTGCTCTGTACAGTATTAGGGCAGTTCTTGCTCTGTACAGTAATGAGCAGTTCTTGCTCTGTACAGTATTAGGGCAGTTCTTGCTCTGTACAGTAATGAGCAGTTCTTGCTCTGTACAGTATTAGGGCAGTTCTTGCTCTGTACAGTAATGAGCAGTTCTTGCTCTGTACAGTAATGAGCAGTTCTTGCTCTGTACAGTAACGGGGAAGTTTTTGCCCTATATAGTAATAATTCAAGTCTCCACACCGGAGAGCAGATGAAATTTGCTTAGTGGAACAGACACAAATCATAATTCTGTTCGGGGGCCAAATACCACAAGACACTCAATGCTAATTAACTAAGGGTCGGACCAGGGTGAGAACTATGAAGCTTCATCTAGCATGGTGGGCGCTTTTTCTCAGAGCAGTTGGTGAAGATGAAGAGAGCTCAGGCAGGGAAGACTGTGAGATGAGAGAGCTGAAAGGACAGACTATACATCACACACTCAGTCTCACAGTCTGCTACTGGTGAAGAGGAGAGACTGGCCTTCCTTAGCTGAACGGCTAAAAACTGAGAATATTTCACTATTCCGGCATGACTCAGGGCTGCTCTCAGAGCAAGCCTCTCCTTTTCAGAGCTACCAGGGTCAAAGGTCAAAGGTCAGGAGCCACGTATTTCCTGAATTTAATGATTTAAAAAAAAACAACTGATAACATGGTCTAAAAGAGAAACTATATTCTGAATAAGTAATTGTAACCATCTCAATATTCAAACGCAATAAATAGTGTGTCCAAGTGCATTACAACATGCCCACGGATAATACTGAGAAATGTACTGTGTGAAAAATCACAGCAGAATATACTTGCTAAAATGATATGTAGCTGTGAACCAAATTCTAAAATAAACTCTTCTTCTGTGGTAACAGTGACATATGTGGCAAAGAAGTCCTGCCGGATGTAAAAAAGAAAAAGGATATGCAGATTCACTCAATTAAAACAGAATACCCACATAAATCAGAAAAAATAATATATGATACACAAGATTGCACACAAAACAGCTTTACTTTATTTAGCCCCCAAAATGCACACACGCAAACACACACAAACACACGCAGACACACACACACACATTGTTTTTTATACCAGGAACAGACCTACACATTTTATGAGATGTAAATAAAGAGTGGTGTGTGCACAAAGGAAGGCGGCGCTGGCGTAGCATTTCTCATAATTAAGGCATGCAGCAGCCTTAATTAGCACAGCCAGTGTGGAGACATGGCTGAGCTCTGCGCACAAAGTCATCTCCAGAGATGGGGTCCCGCTTGGGGTCAGCTGGGCCTCAGTGTGCAGGGACATACAGGGACATACTGTAGGGACATACAGGGATATACTGTAGGGACATACAGGGACATACTGTAGGGACATACAGGGATATACTGTAGGGTCATACAGGGACATACTGTAGGGACATACAGGGATATACTGTAGGGTCATACAGGGACATACTGTAGGGACATACAGGGATATACTGTAGGGACATACAGGGACATACTGTAGGGACATACAGGGATATACTGTAGGGACATACAGGGACATACTGTAGGGACATACAGGGATATACTGTAGGGTCATACAGGGACATACTGTAGGGACATACAGGGATATACTGTAGGGACATACAGGGACATACTGTAGGGACATACTGTAGGGACATACAGGGACATACTGTAGGGACATACAGGGACATAATGTAGGGACATACAGGGAAATACTGTAGGGTCATACAGGGTCATACAGGGACATACAGGGACAAACTGCAGGGCCATACAGGGACATACAACAGGGACAAATCAGAGAGGGGAGAGGGGTACGCTGGGAAGGGGAGAGGGGTAAGCGCGGGAAGGAGTGAGGGGTACGCTAGGAAGGGAAGAGGGGAATGGGGTACGCTGGGAAGGGGTGAGGGGAGAGGGGTATGCTGGGAAGGGGAGAGGGAAGAGGGGTACACTGGGAAGGGGAGAGAGGTAAGCTGGGAAGGGGTAAGGGGTACGCTAAGACGCAGCAACAGAAGCCTTTAACTCACTGACTAGACAAGGAGCAGCAGCCTTTATTTAACCCACTGACTAGACAAGGAGCAGCAGAAGCAGCCTTTATTTAACCCACTGACTAGACAACGAGCAGCAACAGAAGCCTTTAACCCACTGACTAGACAACGAGCAGCAGCAGCTGCCTTGACTGACAATAGGCCACAGGCACAACTGCCTCCTGGCCTGTGTGTGATCAGCACTGTCCATGGTACCTGAGCTGCTGATTGGACAGCTTGCTGCCTCATACAGGGGCATCTGAACTTCCGATTGCACAGCTCGCTGCCTCATACAGGGGCATCTGAGGTTCTGATTGGATGACTCACTACCACACACAAGGGCATCTGAGGTTCTGATTGGATGACTCACTACCAGATACAGGAGCATCTGAGGTTCTGATTGGACAGCTCACAGCTCACTACCACATACAGGAGCACCTCTCTGCTCCTGTGCTGCCTTAACCAGCATCACCGAACACAAAGACCCTATCCACAAACCTTCAAAAACACTGAAACCCAAGGAGAAAGACCTAATGAGCAAAAACAGGAAAAATAAATAAAACACAAAAAAAATGCAAACCGGAAATTTCCATCCTCACATGGAGGCCAGAACTCTTTAGATCCAGGTCATGAATTTGGGTTTTTGGAACGGGCAAGTAAGCGTGCCACACCATGAGTGGAGCAGACACACATTACGACTGGACAGCGGCAGAACCAATGGAATATCAGGACCAGAGATTTGCACCATGTGCTGCGAATCGCACGGTGTGACAAATATGACATCACAGCGGTTAAAGGAATCCCACCAGGAAAAACCCATCTTTCCCCACAGCTAGAACAGAGCTTCAGTGCAGTGCTGCATCTTTGTGAAACAGATTTTCCCACAGGCTGTATTCACATTGATTTGCATTGACATGTAATTTGCATAATGCCTGACCTCATAATATGCATTGCACTCATGCTATCATACTTATTTGTGGAACTGCAATATCGCGACGGTTACATGACTCTGTAAAGCAGGCTGAGTTCACCCATATAAGGGATTAGCTCTGTGACCCACACATCAAACGCTCTGCTCATCCACCCCTGTCCACCCACAGTCAGGCTCCTCCCATCCTGACAGCTGGAGCTTGCACCTGATCAGGCTTAAAGAAAGACACTCACTGAGGTCTCAGGAAAGGGAGTCATTCCTTTTCTGGCTTGCATTCACCAGATGCCCACACACAGGGACAAATCAGCACAGATGCAAACTCACTTGTACCCACGTACGCATGTTTGGCTGCTTTCAGCTGGAAATGTTGTGACTCTTCTGCCGGAAAAGATGTTTGAAGTGTCAGCACTTTTCATTCCAACATACAGGAAGCACCGTATGTAAGGTGTATGACACACGCTTTAATAAAATGCTGTTCTCGCACTGTCGTAGTGGGTTTAAGACTTCTTTCACACAGACAGAGCACCAGTACAAAAAAGAGCCGTGAAGCTCTCAGCAAATGTACGTTTTAGAGAACCTCCTCATTCAGGGGGCAGGATGAGACAGGAAGTTGTCGAGGGAGCATGAAACAGGAAGTAGGCTTTACAGGACGCTTAGTTCACAACTAGCATTCTAGAAAATGGCTGGTTTTTTTCAATTCTGAAAGAAATGACCATTTTTGAGCTGGCTTATGTGAGTATAAATCAGGTTAATACTGGGCTGAAAATATTAAATAAAATTGTATTTGATTTGTATGCCACTTTGATGGAGACAGAGTCAGGAAAACAGGAAGTGAGGAAAGAGCAGACACTGACCCGCTTAAAAATAACTAAGATTTTTTTTTAACTGCCAAGAGGAGAGAAAGCTAAGGACTTATATGTGGTTACTGCTTCTGTACAAAAGCAGAAAAACTCATAGAACCTTTTTCCTGTCTTCTTTTACATTCACCATCATTATCATCATCATCATCATCATCATCATCATCATATTTTTCAGTCAGTAGACAGACACTTTGTTCAAAAAACTTGATACTTTAGCTACTTCAACTAAATCCACGGCAAAATTCCATTACCCTGCCATATCTGGCTCATTGTTCCAATCCAACAAGTCTAATTTGCCACCAAAGATCTCCTTTTTGAAATCTTCACCCCATGTTTGCACTTATGAACCTGTTTGGTGCTCTTAACATTTCAGGTTGAGCTGGTGTTTAGTCCTTTATTTCCGAAACAAGATCCTCTTGTTACAGTTAAAGTACACCCAGGAAAAGTGCTTAAACTTTCCTGCACTGTCTGTGAATAAAATGCAGACAACTAAGCTTTCTGATGTCCATGACTCACCTTCAAATTGATTTCCAAAAGCATATGGAAATTAATTCAATAAAACCGCAGGAAAAAAGTGTGAATGAAATGGCCAAGATAATCGCTCTGCATCAATTTCAAAAATTAAGCGCACTATACAATGCAGCCAAAAGCAAATGATTAATGGCTTTAAACTAAAATCATATAATGAATGGAAAACCGAAGGGACACAGAGGTGTTTGGTTATTAGCAAAATGGAAATGTCTCAGATGAGGCCAACTTTGAGATGTATGGCTTCAGCTATGCAGGCTTCGCATGGGGCACTAGCCATTCGAGGACGAATGACAAAATATAGATTGTTCCGGAAGTCCCAGAGAACCCAAATCCGCCCACCTGTCTGGTCTTCTGCTTTCAGACCGTTCAAGCCGATTAGGCTAAATTTTGCTCCCCAACTCTTCCCAAGTAACGCCAAATACCAGTTAATAAACGATTAATCAATAAAGTGTTTAAATAACATGCTAAAGTGACAACAAATATGGAGTCTCTATGACAAAACAGGCTCTATCACTTCAGCAGAATGCTAGCCAGACCGTAGCCTGTTCTGCTGTGTGTACTTGGGTATGAAGCTGCGACACTCTAAACATGGGAAGGGGCAGCAGACAGTAGGCCCCTCTTCCTGTGGTGTACTGCCCTTAGCTTCAGCTCAGACCTCACAGTGAGACAGCTGCAGAATTATTCCTCCTGGGGTCAGTAGGGCTATTAGCTTCAGCTCAGACCTCACAGTGAGACAGCTTCAGCATTATTCCTGCTGGGGTCAGTAGGGCTATTAGCTTCAGCTCAGACCTCACAGTGAGACAGCTTCAGCATTATTCCTCCTGGGGTCAGTAGGGCTATTAGCTTCAGCTCAGACCTCACAGTGAGACAGCTTCAGCATTATTCCTGCTGGGGTCAGTAGGGCTATTAGCTTCAGCTCAGACCTCACAGTGAGACAGCTTCAGCATTATTCCTCCTGGGGTCAGTAGGGCTATTAGCTTCAGCTCAGACCTCACAGTGAGGCAGCTTCAGCATTATTCTTCCTGGGGTCAGTAGGGCTATTAGCTTCAGCTCAGACCTCACAGTGAGACAGCTTCAGCATTATTCCTGCTGGGGTCAGTAGGGCTATTAGCTTCAGCTCAGACCTCACAGTGAGACAGCTTCAGCATTATTCCTCCTGGCTCTGGGGTCAGTAGAGCGTTCAGGCAGTGCCTCTTACCCTTCTACTTTTACACAAGCAGACATTTCAACCCCAAATTAGAGAGGAAACGCGCCTGTCCCAGTGAAGTGGGCAGAATGGAGCGGGTGTACAGATCGATCGATGTGACCCCCTCCCTGGCCTCTCTCTGCACGTGGCCCCTTCCCCCTCTCTGTGGCCCCTCCCCTGGCCCCTCCCTGTGGCCCCTTCCCCAGCCCCTCCCCGGGCCCCTCCCTGTAGCCCCTCCCCCGGCCCCTCCCCGGGCCCCTTCCCCAGCCCCTCCCCGGGCCCCTCCCCTGGTCCCTCCCTGTGGCCCCTCCCCCGGCCCCTCCCCTGGCCCCTCCCTGTGGCCCTTCCCCCGGCCCCTCCCCTGGCCCCTCCCTGTGGCCCCTCCCCCGGCCCCTCCCCCTCCCTGCGTTCGGCTCCATTGTTAGGAGCAGCAGACAAATCACAGCTCATCTCTGCTTTCTGTGACACTTCCTCCATTTCTGTGACAAGATCATATTCAAAATTATTATGGAATAATATTTCTACAACAATAATAATACTAACAAAGCCAGTGATGGTTTTCTCAGAGGGAGCTTAGAGAGGATGGGGCCATGGGGGTCAGCAGCGGAGAGGAAATGAAGATTTTGCAGGCTTTCGTTCTCACTGCACTGCCTGGCTGTGCTGAGCTTACTGAGCGGCCATCTTTATTTTCCCTACTTACAGTGCTGTGTACTACAGCTGTTCTTTATAAGCCCATTATGAGCGGGTTATGCACTGATGTGCTGTAATGCGCTGGTGATGTCATGCGTCCCTCTGTTTTAACCTACCCGGAGACCGTGGATAAACCACAGCTCAGCCACTAACACCGGCACATTCACACAGGTCTACACCAACGTGCACTGTCCCTTTTAAATAAACCTCTCCATAAGTAAGCAAATAAGTAAATAAATGAATAGATAAATAAATGAATGCTTGCTGTCACAAGCATGCCTGCCAGCGTTCTCTCAGAGGGACAGAGTCAGGGATGGCTCTGCTGCCCTAAAAGAGCTGCACCCTTCCCCTTCTCCCTGCAGGACAGCCGGGGTGCAGAATGAGCCCCAGTCAGACAGGCCAGGGACCTCTGTGGAGAGGCTGTCCCTGGGAGCGCTGTGTTTGGCTCCTCCTCTCTGTCTGGGGTGGAGCTGTGTTTGGCTCCTCCTCTCTATGGGTGCAGATGTGTTTGGCTCATCCTCTCTGGGGGTGGTAGCTGTGTTTGGCTTCACCTCTCTGGGGGTGGAGCTGTGTTTGGCTCCTCCTCTCTAGGGGTGGAGCTGTGTTTGGCTCCTCCTCTCTAGGGGTGGAGTTGTGTTTGGCTTTTCCTCTCCGAGGACAGTAGCTGTGTTGGCTCCTCCTCTCTGGGGGCAGTAGCTGTGTTTGGCTCCGCCTCTCAGTAGCAGTAGGTGTGCGTGTGGCACCATATGGCCCAGCAGTGCAGACTGGCTCTCTCTGGCACAGTCGCTTCTTGCCTCCTCTCGCTTCACTGGCCACGCCCGCACACCTCCCTCTCACCTCCCACACACTTCCTGTCACCTCCCTCTCACCTCCCGCACACCTCCTCTCACCGCCCTCTCACCTCCCATACACCTCCCACACACTTCCTGTCACCTCCCTCTCACCTCCCGCACACCTCCTCTCACCTCCCTCTCACCTCCTACACACTTCCTGTCACCTCCCTTTCACCTCCCGACACCTCTGACCTCCCTCTCACCTCCTCACACCTCCCACACACTTCCTGTCACCTCCCTCTCACCTCCCGACACCTCTGACCTCCCTCTCACCTCCCGCACACCTCCCTCTCACCTCGCAGATGGGAAGTGTGATGCTGCTTCAGCCACTTGTACACCTCCTTCAATACTAGAGCTCTGTTTTTCTCCTTTGGATTTTCTCTTTCCCTTCCTCTCACTCTCACTCCTCTCTCTCACATACACACTCATACTCTTTCACATACACACACATACCTCTCTCTCTCTCCTTCCCACTCTCCCCCTCTCTCTCTCAGCAAATGTTGCCACACAGCACTAACTCCACCCCACTCCCCCCCATGGAGCCGCACCCCCCCAGCTTTAACCCCGCACTCACCCAAACAGCCTACAGCCCAGGGGTCCAGCTCTGTCATTCTGAACTGAGGACCAAGGAGCCTGCCTCCATTCTATGACTCTTTCACGGTGCCTAACTGATAATCACATTCACCACGGAAACCCAGCCAAAGCTTAGCAGCGCCTGCGTCAGTAAGGCAGTGTGGGTTTTATTAAAAGTGGACTCGATCACAGCCAGCAGGCTCGGTCTAAGCCCTGAAGGCAGATCTTTCCAACTGGTGGGCTAAGGCTGCGGGCTAGCCTGTCTGTGTAATATCCACACTAATGGCAGGCTCTGCCCGGTGAGGGGCGATGATCTGGGAATGCCTCACGAAGCTCCTGTTCAGAAATCCCTGGAAGCGATTTCCCATGTTTGAGAAAGAAGTGCAGAGTGTCATGTGACCTCTTGCGGCCCTCCCACAGGACGGATGGGGAATAAGAAGCAGGCAAAGATGCCCTCAATATGCCAGGCTTCTCACTGCTATCTGGGGACCACTGCTGCCTCCTGCTGCTCCCGTGCTCTTAAAGGGACAGTACTGCTGCCTCCTACTGCTCCGGCACTCTTAAAGGGACAGTACTGCTGCCTCCTGCTGCTCCTGTGCTCTTAAAGGGACGGGACTGCTGCCTCCTACAGCTCCCGCGCTCTTAAAGGGACAATACTGCTGCCTTCTACTGCTCCCATCCTCTTAAGCGGACAGTACTGCTGCCTTCTACTGCTCCCGTGCTCTTAAGGGGACAGTACTGCTGCCTCCTGCTGCTCCTGTGCTCTTAAAGGGACGGTACTGCTGCCTCCTACAGCTCCCGCGCTCTTAAAGGGACAGTACTGCTGCCTTCTACTGCTCCCATGCTCTTAAGCGGACAGTACTGCTGCCTCCTACTGCTCCCGTGTTCTTAAAGGGACGGTACTGCTGCCTCCTACAGCGCCCGTGCTCTTAAAGGGACGGTACTGGTGCCTCCTACTGCTCCCGTGTTCTTAAAGGGACGGTACTGCTGCCTCCTACAGCGCCCGTGCTCTTAAAGGGACGGTACTGCAGCCTCCTACTGCTCCCACACTTTTAAAGGGACGGTACTGGTGCCTCCTACAGCTCCCGTGCTCTTAAAGGGACGGTACAGCAGCCTCCCACTGCTCCCGGGCTCTTAAAGGGACAGTACTGCTGCCTTCTACTGCTCCCGTGCTCTTAAAGGGACGGTACTGCAGCCTCCTACTGCTCCCGGGCTCTTAAAGGGACAGTACTGCTTCCTCCTCCTGCTACGTACTTTTAAAGGGGTGGTACTGCTGCCTCCTTCTGCTCCCATGCTGTTAAAGAGACGGTACTCCCTTTCTCACTCACTGAAGTCTGACACAAAAAACCAGTACACTCTCCCTCTCTGTATCTCACACACACACACACACACACACACACACATACACACATTCCCTCTTTCAATTCAATTTTTCCCTCTCTCTCTCGTTCTCTTCTTCTCCATCTCTTTCACATTCAATTCCATTCAATTGGCTTTAATGGAAATGCATAAATATGACACTTAATGGATATACATAAATATGCCACTTAATGATGTCAATAAATATTCCCTTAAATATGGCATATTTTGCTGAAATTATTTTAAATAACTGCTTGTAAGAAAAACCTAATGTAACTATGACAATAAATGATACGCAAGTTTGAAAAATGCAATTATTTGTAAACGCTCTTTAACTGGTTTGCGTTTCTCAGTGTCCATCATGGCCTCTTCCTCGTAATATGCCTAAGGAGGCTCAACATAGTTGTTTGATTCAGTTTGATTGAGCCTTTGGTCTCTGTTGTGGCGAAATTCTCTTTAATTAATAGCAGAGTTTCGTCCTTCATGACTTTTAAAAATCTGTGGAATCAGGTGGGCAGGGAACTGTCCGTCATCCCGTAAACTGCGGAGCTCAGTTTGGGGTGCACCCCCCCATCCCCACCCCCACCCCCACCCCCACCCCGCCGAGGTGTCCGGGGCAGCGGTGGAAGACCTCCCCCCCCCCCCCCCCAGCCGGGAAACACCGGCTGCCTCGGGAGGATGGGACGGGCCCACGAGGCACCGCCGGAGGGCCCGGTCCCCGCCCCTCCCACACCGGCGCCGCCGCGCCGCTAATTAGCGGCCCTATAAATACCGCCCCGGGAGGGACCGCTATTCCCGTCCCGTCAGCTGACTCCTCTCACGCAGCCTCGCCCGAGGAAAATAAAACACCCCGTCAGATAAGTCAGGAAATGCAAATTAGCCAGGAGTGGGAAACCAGAAGCCGCTTTTAAGCATTTCTCCAGTGACTGGAAAAAAAAACACAAACCCATCACAACTCCTGATGGCGGTGAGACAGATGGCTGTACTGACTGCGTGAAAGACACACACAATGATTAAGACTACCCTGCTATATTCCTGCAAGCCCGACTGTTTTTGATAGAACTTCTACAAATTCCCAGGGCGCACTGGGAAATATAGTACTGGTATATACTGTAATTATTTCCTTATTCAAACATAAAGGAGTCGCTTTGCCTCATGCGAGACACACAGACAGGGAGATGCGCATTAAGATTAAGATCAGTGCCAGTACAGAACTAGATATTAATTACATGCCTGAGGAAATACACCAAGGTGTGCACACTGCACAGATATTAGGGGCAGGCCTGGCAGCCCCGCCTAAAGACAGCCTTTCACAGCTCTTAGTGAAGCAGGCAGCGCCGTGGCACATCGGAGAGCGGGACCTGCGGGTTCACGTCCAGCGCGCACAGAGCGACAGGCACTTCCTGCCACAGCCTGCGCTCCCGTACAGCTGGGCTCAGTGAATTAGCGGCTGTGTCAATAAGAGGCCTAATCTTTAATCCCGCCGCAGGCATCAGCGGCGGGCCGATAACACCGGCCTAATTTCCCTCCTCTCTGTGTTTGCAACAAAACAACTCCCCTGAACACACCGGATAAAAATACAAATAACACCACACAACAGCGATGGAGGAGATAGCCCAGCAGGTTATGTGCTCCGGGTCTCCTTAGAGGGGGGGGGGGGGGTGGTGAGAGAGAGGGGGAGAGAGAGAGAGAGGAGAAGGGAGGGAGGTAGAGAGAAGGAGGAGGGAGAAACAGAGAAAGAGAGAGAGAGAGAGAGAGAGAGGAGGAGGGAGAGTGAGAGAGAGAGAGAGAGAGAGCGAGGAGGCAGGAAGAGACAGATGGAAAGCACATCCGAGCCAGCAGACTGGTGGCTAGCCAACAGTTCACATAAGTGGATGCAGAGCTCCTGAAACAGGGCTGTCCATATGGCTTGGCACCCGCACCTTCAGCCTCTCCTCCACGTCATTACCGCCCGAGTCAGACTACATATAAATACGGCTTCCGTCCATTACGTGCGTGTACGCGTGCACATACAACGCCCCGTCAGACAGAACAGAACAGATCCCTCATCGCAACCTTTTTCCTTCCGCGGCACACTTTCCAAATTTATAGAATCTCGTGGCACACCACTCTCAAAAGAAAAAACACGCGAACGACGTACTGACGTTGATGTGACATGCCAACAGTAGGCTTAAATGTTCTTTTGGGGTTTTATTTAAGCGATATGCATTTTAGTTACATTTATTTTGGCTTTTGTGAATGAGATTTGTTCATTTAAGTTTTTTTAATTCATTTGAACGTTAAGATTTTTTTAAAGGATTTTTCACACTGCACCCCTGACCTCGCCTGACGGCACACCAGAGTGCCGGGGCGCACCGGTTGGGAAACGCTGCCTTATCGTACTAATCATCATTAGAAACTCTCTCTATCCTGAAACACTGTCTTTGTCTATGCATCGAAATGCACACATCAGTGCCGGCAAATGTCCCTCGTCACAGACTAAACATCAAATCATATGACTCTGTGGATGCAAAACATCCAATCATTCACCTCATCAAAGATCAAAAACCCCACTATTTATCATGGAATTTATCATTGGTTACATGTGAGTCATACATCTGTTCTCTTACCAAATATCCCAGTCACTATTTGGAACTTAGTATTGCTAATGTTACTATGTGTCTCAACAAGGGAAAAAATGTAAAGCCAGCTTCATCTGCATAACTGCGAACTTTTAAGCTCTGCCGCGTTTCTCCTGCTAGGACGCTGCCGTTGATGTTCTCGTGCGCGGCTCCGCGCTGCGCTCGTGTTTTCAGAACAGAGACAGGCAATAAATAAGAGCGGGCCGTTAAAACCTGAGGAAATGAGTCCAAATAAATCTATAAATACGGTTTGGGAGTGATGTGAGAGGCGTCAGCGCCGTAGGAGTGAACCGAGCGAGGAGCCGGTGTGAGCGCGGGGGAGGGATGCCGCGTTCCGAAGCTCTCTGCGAAATCACGGCCAGGACCGCCGGTTCAAACTGTTTATTTTTTATTGTGAATGTTTTTCTTGTTTCAACGACGCGCAGTGCTCGGGGCATTACGATCGCGCTGGACATTCCGTTTTCGCGGACTGGCCCGGTCACAGGTTGGATGTTTCGTAACCAGCACCCGCCGTGTGAGTTTCCGAACCCTCGTCCAAACAAGCTGTTTACCCGCCTCCCTCCCTCTCTATACCGCTCTCTCCCTTTCTCCGTCTCAAATTCCTTTTCCAATTCCAGAAATAGATTCGCATGATTATAGAACGTGTGATGCAATACATAATAATGACATTAATAACAACAACCCCCCAAGCCGAAAAAAGAAAAAATGTTACCTCCCCAACATAAAAAACTGATTTTAAATCGAAGTAAATTATAAACCTGTAGTTAGTAGCACGTTGTGCTGTTATGATTTTTTATTTCTAGAGCATTTAACCGTGTTTAATTGCTTCATATCATATTTACTCATATCATGAGCACGCGTCTTTCAGACTTACCGCTGCTTCCATTAAATTGTGTTTCTATATGATTCTCTTAAATATGCGGTTACTATGGAATTCACAAGCGGATTACTTGTTTCCTTAACGAACTATATTATACAGTTAAGATACGCAAGCATGTTCTAAAGGGTATTCACAACATTATCATGATTACCATGAAAATATTACCATGCAATTTTAACAAAATGAATCAACAATTGCTTCGCGGAAATTTCAGAGTAAATGTATACAGTGCAGACCGTAAGTATTTGTACAGCGACACAATTTTTTATTTTTTATTTTTTGGCTCTGTACTCCAGCGCACTGGATTTGAAATGAAACAATGAATATGAGGTTAAAATGCAGACTGTCAGCTTGGACGGTATTTAAATCCATGTCGCCTGCTCTGTGCGTGAATAGACAACAGGGAATTTAAAAAGAGAAAGACAGTCTATGGCCCTGCAACGTCTATGGTCTCTATATCACCAATATGCACTTTCCCCATTCCCCTGTAGTTTCCCTCTTGTGGATCATGAGCGTAAAACCCATCGGCAGTTAAATACTCCATCAGCCTGGGGAACTCGGCCTCACAGGAAAGGGAAGCGCTTCAGTTAAGGGTGATGGACTCTTGAAAAGGGGCGGAGCCTACTACAGGCCCTGGGAGAGTCATTTTTTCACCTTAATATCTGCAACCCATTCTGACCCAAGAAACCAGGAAAGGTGAGTTTACAGTGTAATCAGCTGCTTTAACTGATCAATTAAGCAGAGAATATAAACAAAACCCAGCAGACCCTGCGGCCCAGCAGGACCGGACTGAAGAGCACTGTTCTAGAAGGCCCAGCCATGACCCGGTCACTCCAGGACTGGTTCTAGCAAAGCTACCATCTTGGGAGAAACCAAGCTAACTCGGTATACCATTAGCAGGGCAAGAAGAGAGGTGGAGAAAGCAAGTTTCTCCCTCTGTTTCTTTGTACTGGAAGGGTTCAGGGCTGTGACAGAAAGCAGGAGGCCAGAGAGGAGTGGTGTGGTACAAAAACATACCAACCCCCCGCCTCACCCTCACATCCAGCCCCACGCTGCTCTGAAACATACCAACACACTCACTCACTCACTCACTCACACCACCACACCCAGCAGAGACCACACCTCCACACCCAACAGAGACCACACCTCCACACCCAACAGAGACTACACCTCCACACCCAACAGTGACCACACCATCACACCCAGCAGAGACCACACCATCACACCCAGCACAGACCACAACTCCACACCTCCACACCCAGCACTGACCACTCCACTACCTCCAACATTGACCACACCTCCACACCTCCACACCCAGCAGAGATCACACCTCCATGCCCAGCAGTGACCAAACCTCCACACCCAGCACAGACCACACATCCACACTCAGCAGTGACCACACCTCCACACCCAGCAGTGACCACACCTCCACACACAGCAGAGGCCACACCTCCACACACAGCAGAGGCCACACCTCCACACCCAACAGTGACCACACCTCCACACCCAGCACTGACCACACCTCCTCACCTCCACACCCAGCATAGACCACAACTCTACACCTCCACACACAGCACAGACCACACCTTCACACCTCCACACCCAGCAGGTCACAGTGCCAGTCGTCCTTTCCACCAGTAACCCCGCGGCTGCCATAGTGACTGTCTGCACCCGACGGGGAGCCAGTCACCTAATCTAGCACCCTGCTCAATGTGTGGCCCTGTACTCACTCACACCCCTGATGCAGGGGCCCTGGGGGCCCAGGAGGAACGGGGGAAACAGAGAACCTGTCCATGAAACCTGCCTGCGCCGGGACACAACATGGCGCCGCTGCGTGTCTGTGCATCCTAACATGGCCGCCTTCTGACTGGCCTGCCTTCCTCTCCACGTCTCTGCACGGCCACGCCCGCCCGCATGATACCAAACGGCGAGCGCCTCGGTCCGCCTGACAAACGCTCGCCCCACCCACCCACTCACAGACGCCTTTCTGGAACATTCTGGTGTGGCTTTGTTCTCTGCAGTTCTTTCTCCCCTCCCCTTCCCATTTGAGTCTATCATATATTACCCACCACACTCCTCCTTCCTGTTTCTGTCTGCGTCTCTCATCTTCACTGTAAAGATGAAGAGGCAGCGCGGCTTCTCCAAGATGACCTAGTTATCTCCCACTTCTTAAAACGGATTTTCTTAGGGATGAAAGCCTGCCAGAAAAAAAAAGAATCTCAAGGTCTCAATTTATCTTGTTTGCCATTTTAATGTCTGACTTGCTGCGTTTATATTGCCCTCTAAGCCCGGGCTCTGACTCATGCTTACCTAAAGACCAGCAAGTGGAGACAGAGCTTGGACCTGAACTGCGCGCGTGTGCCTATTGGCCCAATTACCCCCATCATAACATGGCCTGGGTCATTTCAGCCACACTTCCTGCGTCCTGACGAGCTTCCTGACTGACTGGACTGGCAGAGCTGGGCTGCGCGTGGCTCAGAGAACATTTCTCTGCTGTCAGCTAACAGTGGGCCCGGTTCCCGAAGTCTCCCTTCCTTTGGAGAGAGATGCTTCAGATGGAAGGCTGGGCAGGTTGCGGCGGGTGGACAGTTCTCTTCCCCGCGGAACACACCGCTGTGCCTTCATGGCCCCAGCGCACGTCACCGCCGGCCTGCTCGCTGGCAAGGAGAACGGCACTAACGGGGAGGGGACGTGTGCCCACAGGCCAGGCCGGGCTGGCACAGCTACTGCATATAAGCAGTGGGCTGAGTTCCACGGACACGTTTCCACTAAAAAAAGCAGTCACACACACACACTCACACACACACACACACACACACTCACACTCTCACAGACACACACGCACACACACACTCACACACACACACACGCACACACTCACACACACACACACACTCTCTCACACACACTCACACACACACACACACACACGCACACACTCACACACACACACACTCTCACAGACACACACTCACACACACACACACTCACACACACTCTCACACACACACACACACACACTCTCTCACACACACACACACACACACACACACACACACACTCTTCTAAAGCCTTGCCCAGACGCAGTGCTTCCTATGAGCTGTTTACCGTTGGAGATGAAAGAAAGCCGAGCCCAGCGGAGCGCAAAGTGCGGGATGTGCGGCTCTTTGCCGTTTACAGGAGCCTGTCTCCAAACACACCAGAGGAGGGGGCCGCACCCTGCGGGGGGGGGGGGGGGGGGGGCACATCTGGAGTGAAGTATAAATGCTGCTAATTAAACACACACGCGTACTGTTAGATGCAAAGGGATACATGAACACAGTGAAATTAAGTGTAGACAAACCCAGTCTGATTCAGCGCCAAGACACTCTACTTAAAGCGATGCCTAGTTTTGCGTGTTTGGTTTTGTCCTTGTTCACCTTGTCTCAAAGGAGAATGGGATCTCTTAAGAACCTGAGCTACTCCAATGAAAACAAAACGGATGACAACTGCAAACAATGAATTCAGCTATGAAATAAAATAAAAATAAGGAACATCCACTAAAGCCAACAGTCAATGATTTCATGAACCACTCTGAAGTGAGAATTTATTTACAGCCCTTATCCAGAACAGAAACCTTTTTGTCGGCCTTAAGAATGCTATTCGTCATTACATTAAGGCAGTCCTGAAAAATGGGGTTTTCTTGTAACATACGCTGGGTTGAAAGAGATTCCAATTCTTCTAAAAGTTATGATATTTTTATAGGAAATTATGTGTTTCTGTCTGTATCCAACACATATGCTTGCACGCATGCACCCATCCACACACATTCACACCAACACGGGCAAGTATTCCACACATGCACGTTCATGCACATACGAACACACACGCACACACACACGCACGCGCATACGCACGCACGCACAGACACGCACACATATTCGTATGCACACACACACAAACACAAACACACACACGGAAACACCTCACTATCAGTGTATTGGAGCAGAGGCAGATGATGAAACACAGTCATAGCAGGCTTACACAGGCTGTCCTCCTGCATAACATACAATATGCCCACTGAAGATATAATACTCCCTCTGAAGATACAATACTCCCAAAGAAGATGCAATTCTCCCACAGAAGATACAATACTTCCACTGAACATACAATACTCCCACAGAAGATACAATACTCTCACTGAACATGCAATACTCCCACTGAACATACAATACTCCCTCTGAAGATACAATACTCTCACTGAACATGCAATACTCCCACTGAACATACAATACTCCCTCTGAAGATACAATACTCTCACTGAACATGCAGTACTCCCACTGAACATACAATACTCCCACTGAAGATACAGTACTCCCACTGAACATACAATACCCCCTCTGAAGATACAATACTCTCACTGAACATGCAATACTCCCACTGAACATACAATACTCCCTCTGAAGATACAATACTCTCACTGAACATGCAGTACTCCCACTGAACATACAATACTCCCACTGAAGATACAGTACTCCCACTGAACATACAATACCCCCTCTGAAGATACAATACTCTCACTGAACATGCAATACTCCCACTGAACATACAATACTCCCTCTGAAGATACAATACTCCCAAAGAAGATGCAATTCTCCCACAGAAGATACAATACTTCCACTGAACATACAATACTCCCACAGAAGATACAATACTCTCACTGAACATGCAGTACTCCCACTGAACATACAATACTCCCACTGAAGATACAGTACTCCCACTGAACATACAATACCCCCTCTGAAGATACAATACTCCCACTGAACATACAATACTCCCTCTGAAGATACAATACTCTCACTGAACATGCAATACTCCCACTGAACATACAATACTCCCACTGAAGATACAGTACTCCCACTGAACATACAATACTCCCTCTGAAGATACAATACTCCCACTGAAGACAGGCACATTCTACTGGTTGAGAACTAGGGTATTCAGTGCCACCTGTTGGGGGGGGGGGGGGGGGGGGACAGGCAGACCTCATTCTCAGAGTAGCCAAGCACTGCCTGCCGTCACTCCTCTCCTGTATTTTCAGCAGAGGTGGGGGTCCCGGGGTCAGAAAGTAAAAGTCCTGCCCAGTGTTTCTTCCACCCATGAACTCAGCCAGCTGATTTCACTCATTAGTTCTACCCGCTGGCTGAAGATTTCTGCCAATTAGCAAATCCAGGAGATTGGAACAAAATGCTGGGGAGGACTTTTACTTTCTGAACCTGGATTTTGTGCCTTCTGGTTTTCAGCGAGCTCCTCTGCTTCAGTACTGAAAAGACCCATCCATGCTCCCTTCCTGCAGAACATTCTCCACTCATCTGACTCTGGCCACTCTACAAAATCTACAAAAAGTCAAATCTACTGCTAAACAGATCTCAGTGGTCTGAAGCGGAGCACCCAGCCAGACAGGCAGGATTGTGGGTAACCGATCCAGACAGGCAGGATTGTGGGTAACCGATCCACAGTGCTGCTCTAGGGTTTTGCTGGCCCTAAACAGGAATGCTGCTGTGGCCCAAGGTGCTCCAGCATAAATCACACAATAGAACTGTGTGGCCCAGGGATGGTTTCAGCCCTAAACGACCACATAGTGTTTATGTCAGGGGCCAGCTCTCCCCACCACTGGAAGAGGCTTCCCTCGAAACGCCCCATAACCATGACAACCAGTCTAGTTTCCCCATCAGCCCGTGCTGTAGCAAAACATCTCATTGCCATGACCCCTGCTGGAACCCCTGAACACCTCGTCCCGCACAAAGAAAGCTTCATTTCTGTGAAGCACATCAACCTCCTGTCTCACGGCAAGACAACTGTATCCCAAAATAAACAACGACCAGAAAAAGGCAGATTGCTTAGAACATATTATTTTGGAGACAGGCTAAAACAGCCGAGCAAGTGAAGCACGAGCCGCTAGCTATAGCTTTGCGCCGCTAGCTGGAGCATTGCACCGCTAGCCGTAGCATTGCGCCGCTAGCCGTAGCATTGTTTCGCTAGCCTTTGTATTGCACCGCTAGCCGTAGCATTGAGCCACTAACCATAGCATTGCGCTGCTAGCCGTAGCATTGTGCCGCTAGCCGTAGCATTGAGCCGCTAGCCGTAGCATTGAGTCGCTGCGGAACTGGCATGGTGGCAAGTGTGAAATTATAAACTGTGAGAATTTGGGTTTCTACGCGTGGTCTAAATTTGGGGACAGATATTCATGGACCGCAGTATGGTGTAAAGAGGCCGGTAAAACAAAATGGCCGGATACAGAAGGAGCTATAGGAGGAGACACAGGACCAGTGGAAACTCGCAATCCATTCACACCTCTCTTCCCGACCACATGGACTTATCTGAACCCACATGACTTCACTGATTAAATAGGCGTGCTACACTGCTCTACATGCAAGCTAGCTGCTAGAGATCACATTATTTTATTGAACTTTATTTTCTGTACATGCTGTTGTTATATCAGTGAAACATTGGCCAATTCTAAGACAGTTCTAGTCTTACCAGGTCCCAAATCTTATACTGCAGAAAACCACATCCAACAATGTTAAAAACACGGGTAAGAAACCTTAAACAGCCACATTCCAGACAGGAAGAATTCTTAAATAGCAAAAATAATAATCTTGCAGAAGAACCTGATATATTACTGTAGGTTAATGTGGAATATGACAGTAGGTTAACCTGGTATGTTACTGTAGGTTAATGTGGAATATTACGGTAGGTTAACCTGGTAAGTTACTGTAGGTTAATGTGGAATATTACAGTAGGTTAACCTAGTATATTACAGTAGGTTAATGTGGAATATTACAGTAGGTTAACCTGGTATATTACAGTAGATTAACCTGGTATATCAGATATCTGGCTGGGAGAGGGCAGGGCTGGTTTGTGTAGTTCAGTGTTGAAATCCCATAAATCTGTGAGGGTTGCAGGGCAGTGCTACTTTTCTTGTGGTTGCTTGTTGGTGCTTTCACACTAAGTGTCTGATGATTGGCTGAGACTTTAACAATGATCTTTTTTGTTTGTGTGTCCCCTGTTTTATCCTGGAAAATGCACTTAGTTTATAGCAGGATTTGTGTGAATTGTATTTATTCCATTTGTGATGCATACCATCTTTTGTTCTTCATTTGGCACTCAATAACTTTGACCTGGTTAAAATGTTTGTCTTTTTTTCTGGGCATGCTCAGTAACTCTGGCAAAGCCACAGCAGAAATGCACACATTTACACTGCTGGGGGCTGGGGGGTCTGGTCAACACAGGATCAGACAGCTTGCTCACACTTTGAGCTTGAGTTCCTACCGACATAACTATCGCCCCTGCTCTTCTCAGCAGCACTGTAGGCCAAAAGTACAAGATGCAATTGCAGCTAGCATTCGTGGCCAGAACTGTGCACAGGAAGCACAGGCTCTTATAAGGAAGGTGCTATATCTGAGCTCCTCGTGAACAGCAGGCAGTGATGTCAGGGAGACGGGACACCTCTGCGAGTGATTCAGCCGATCCTCGTCTTGCAGTGGGAGGTGTGAGTCAGTCTGCGCTTCACAAGCAAAAAATATCGCTGCCATTTAAACGAGACAAGAGCTGTTTGCGCTCTCTCCACAACCCGGACTTAAATCTGCTCTAGATTCAGACACTAATCAGCCACTAAACGCAGTTACAGCTAACAGCAGCCCGGCTCGAACACCCTGTCCGTGGATCTCTCGGGCTGAAACGCAGACCCAGGAGCTCATAGCGTGTCGCGGGGGGGAAAGCGAGTGTCCAAATAGGGTGAAACTGAGAGGCGGGGCAATGCTACAGAGCAGCCTGGAAATGGACAAGGACGATTTGGAGCTTTAATCAGAGAACCGGACTGCACAATATTCACAGGGAGATCCAGGCGGGACGAGCACCTGGCAGGGGGTGGGGGGGGGTGCACACCTGCCTCGGCTCCAGGGCAGGGAGACGCCATGGTAACGGAGCACAGCTGCGGGGGGGGGGGGGGGGGTCAGGAGCGCTGAGGGTCTGAGAGGACACTCCCATCCTCTCCAATTCCCAGCTACAGGAGGTTCCCCTGCCACAGTGCACTGCATGAATATTCATGAACAGGCTCGCCCAAGGACAGAGCCTCCCTTGCCGAAGTGCTGTCCTAGGCCACACCCATGCATGAATATTTATGAGATACTAACACTGGAATGTTATGCAGTCAGGACTTCTGATCCTGAGAACTTGGAGCTCGTAAGAATAAAGATACACATTCATGCAGTCAAGAGTGTGAGAAAATCAAAGCTAGGAAAAAGACCACCTAGAGCAGGAGCGTCCAGCCTGATCTGAAAAGGGCCGGTGTGGGTGCAGAGTTGTGTTTTAGCCCAGCACTTTGACACCCAGTTCAGCTAATCGTGCTCTTCAATCAAGACATGGATGATCAGAATCAGGAGTCGTAGTGCTGGGCTAAAACACACAACTGCCCCCACGCCGGGCCTGTTTGAATAAGACTGGACACCCGGGCACGCGTGTCTTCAGAGTTCAGAGAGTGCTCCAGAAGTCGAGCCCCGATTTTGTCCTCGAGTTCCTTCCCGCCTCCTGCTGCTAGGATACGCAGTGGAGTGTTGTCACGCACGCGGTCCGGGGATGGGGGGGGGGGCAAATGGCTTTTAAGAGCTCATCCTGCAACGGGGCCTCTAATGCTCACATGCAGCACTTTAAAGAGCCTCTTCGGTGCTTCGGAGTTTTTCTCAGGGGTTAATAGCACAGATGCACTCTGAGCCGGAAGCAGACGCAACGTGGGCATGCCACGCTCCTCTCCTCCGATTGGACGTTCACATAAGATCCACCAGGGCCCGACTGGATCGAGTTCCAATGCAGGGACGCTCCTGTCTAACAGCCAATCATGTCGCCTTGAGTGGCACTCAACAGCTGCTGCCTGTACAGCGTCCTCTGAACAAGCTCCTTTAGGTGGTTTCTGAGCAGGCATCAGCCAGACAGCCATGTGTGGTCCTGCGCTTCACCACTACCCTGCTCGTTGGTCAGGTCCACTCCTCCTGGGACCGCCAGATGTGCGGCGTCCTCCTTAATCCTAAGCCCTGCCGGGCTCGCCTTTGACTCGGGAAGTACAGCAAGCCCCTCCCCCACAGGCCTCCGACACACGTTCCCACGGCAACGTCAGCCGGAGCGCCTCGGCGGCTTAATATGGCGGGTCGCAGGTCATGTGGTTTTGCAAACCTCCACAGCACTACAGGAAAAGGTTGCTGGAGGTTCCAGCTCAGGCATGCCTTCATGTCAGTGCTATGGCTGTCCTCTGGGTCTGACGGAGCGTAGCACAGTGGGTAAGGAACTGGGTTTGTAACCGAAAGGTTGTAGGTTTGATTCCCGGGTAAGGACACTGCCATTGTACCCTTGAGCAAGGTACTTAACCGGAATTGCTTCAGTATATATCCAGCTGTATAAAATGGATACAATGTAAATTGCTATGTAAAAGTTGTGTAAGTCACTCTGGATAAGAGCGTCTGCTAAATGCCTGTAATGATGTGCCTTAGAGACTGGACACTGAGTCATTAGAAAGGCTGGCACAGGCTGTGCGTGCAAGTCCTTGTGTTAATAAAAATAAAATAACAATAATGGTTCGTGGAAACAGTGATGCATATTTTTAATGGCATCTTAGTATCACATCAGAACCAATGGAAGGCAGGCAGGGCAATGACAAATACAGAATTCTACAGGTGCACAACAGTGTGCAGGCCAGGTCCTACAGGTGCACAGGAATGAGACACACAGGGTCTTACAGGTGCACAGGAATGAGAAGCACAGGGTTTTTTGAAAAACAAAAGGTTTCAGGAAAAAGACTTGATTGTAATAATATTCATTTACACTATATCTTAATATAGACTATTATTTTAAAATAAACACTACAAATAAGTACAGAGCACCCCGCAGACGTTTCAGTTCACTTTTTTTCTGGAATTTCAAAAATAAAAAGAGGTCCTTTTCCCGCACGACAACAATTCAATTATATATCAGTGATCAGAGCTGAACTAAAACACTGAACTGAAAATGGTTTTGAAGTGGATGGACCTGCACTTCCAGCCATTGGCCTCCATCGCACACCCTCAAGGTAATGTCTGTCTAAAAAGAGTTCTACAGTGACTTTCCAATCCAGGGACTAGAAGACAGCAAGCAAGTTTAACTGTCAACATGAGTGGACAGCCAGTCTCTCTCTGCGTTGTGTACATAGTCTACACAACATTCACAGGTACAGGTCCCTTCTAAAATCTGCTGTACTGTGGAGAGGGGTCTATTGCAGTGGTCTTGAACCTATGTCTGAGTCTCTTTCTGGTACACTGTTTTAGCGACAGCCTTGAACCAAAAAGAAATTAGGTTGTTCTCAAAACATGCAATGTACTGACACGCAGTACACCAAGTCTTAGTGTACGGACACTGGTCTAAATGTCAGTAAGCCTGATCTCTGACACTTAGACACTGACATTTAGGACACTGACACACAGCCCACTAAGACTCAGACACTGACACACAGTTCAGTAAGACGCAGACACTGACATTTAGGACACTGACACACAGCCCACTAAGACTCAGACACTGACACGATTGTAACACTACACACACCCTCAGACCACTGCCACACGACCCCACGTCCCATCCCCTAACACCTGCACATTCACGTTCCTGAAAGCGTCACATAACATTTAACACTAAATAAAACCATTAAAACAACCTTCTGAGAAACAGGGCACATTTTACCTAATGTCATTCTGGGCTGGGGGCTTCTTTCCAAGAAGGTGGACAGTTCTTGCTTGTATGGGTTTGTCTTCCCTACAACAAAAGAAAAGTGTTACAAAACAGTGCATTAATGAGCTGTAAACAATTAAATCAACAATTAATATGTCATACAGTATTAATTATGTAGATATAAGCAGTTAAATAATCAGATTAAATCATATTTATATTGTGTCATTTTTAAGTCTGAATCTGCAACAAGGATTCAGGCGGTAGTGTAGCATAATGGGGTAGGACTCTGCCGTTGTGCCCTTGAGCAAGGTACTTAACCTGCATTGCTTCAGTATATGTCCAGCTGTATAAATGGATGCAATGTAAATGCTATGTGAAACAGCTGTGTAAGTCGCTCTCGATGAGAGCATTTGCTAAATGCCTTTAACGTAATGTCAACAAATGTGTTCTCTTTTTCTCCTTTTTCATGCTCTGTCCGTTTGTAAAATAAAGTCACCACAGGGTTTGGATGAGGAGAACGTCAGCTCTCTTAAGATTCTGCATTTATGCCCCGTATTCCAGGCTGTGCTGAGGGCAGGACCTGCTGCTGCCACACACACACACACACACACCTCGCTGGAACAGTCTGAGGCCCACAGACACACACACACACACCTCGCTGGAGCAGTCTGAGGCTCACACACGCACACACACACACGCCTCGCTGGAGCAACCTGAGGCACACACACACACACACACACACACACCTCGCTGGAGCAGTCTGAGGCTCACACACACACTCACACACACGCCTCGCTGGAACAGTCTGAGGCCCACAGACACACACACACACACCTCGCTGGAGCAGTCTGAGGCTCACACACACACACACACACACACACACACACACACCTCGCTGGAGCAGTCTGAGGCTCACACACACACACACACACACACCTCGCTGGAGCAGTCTGAGGCTCACACACACACACACACACACACACACACACCTCGCTGGAGCAACCTGAGGCACACACACACACACACACACCTCACTGGAGCAGTCTGAGGCACACACACACACACACACACACACACCTCACTGGAGCAGTCTGAGGCACACACACACACACACACACACACACACACACACACACACACCTCTCTGGAGCAGTCTGAGGCACACACACACACACACAGACACCTTGCTGGAGCAGCCTGAGGCCCACACACACACACAAACACACACACACACACACCTCGCTGCAGCAGTGTGAGGAGGGTGTGTCCTTCTCTGTTCAGCACTCAGGGAATGAAGGAAGTGATAAAAGAGAAGAGCTTTCCTCTTCTCATTCAACACAGTTACTCCTTCAGCAAAGCTCATTCTTTCACAGCTAATTCTTCAAGCTGAGTTCACCATTCATTTTTTGCAAATATTCCTTTTTATTCAAATGTATTCTCTGGACATTCCAAAACAGGGTCAGGGGTCAGTTCCATTTAAACTCAATTCAATTCAGGAAATGAGCTGCAATTTAATGATTTGAAGGGTCTTCATAGAACAAAATGGCTGTATTTTAATTTATATTCCAAATTGACTGAATTGACATAGAATTTGTCCCGACCCCATGAAAGGAAACACCTGTACACAGCGACGGCTGAAGCAGTGTCTTGTCTGAAGCAGACAGTAAGGTGAGCAGCCTGCTGAAGCTGCAAGCTCAGTGTTTTAATTGTGTGCGCTACCGAAGCAGGCTTTTAATGCTGCCCTCAAACGCACTGAGCTGGCCTTTCAATTAGCTTTATAGCCCTCTGTTGGGATCAGCTGTCCCAAATGCACGTGACCTTGTTTCCAGATGTGCTTCACCTGGTTAATGAACCATGTGACTGTCTAACAGGAACCCAAAAACACGTGCATAGCCGTAAGTAAGTTTAGAGCCTGTCAGTTTGGATTGTATGTGGTGGGATATGATTTACCTGTGTCAGTGCAGTTTAGCTGTGTGATGACATAGGGTTTACCTGCGTCAGTGCAGTTTAACTGTGTGATGGACTGGGCTCTGGCTGTGTCAGTGAAGTTTAACTGTGTGATGGACTGGGCTCTGGTTGTCAGCACAGTTTAAATGTGTGATGGACTGGACTCTGGCTGTGTCAGTGAAGTTTAACTGTGTGATGGACTAGGCTCTGGTTGTCAGCGCAGTTTAAATGTGTGATGGACTGGACTCTGGCTGTGTCAGTGAAGTTTAACTGTGTGATGGACTAGGCTCTGGTTGTCAGCGCAGTTTAAATGTGTGATGGACTGGACTCTGGCTGTGTCAGAGAAGTTTAACTGTGTGATGGACTAGACTCTGGCTGTGTCAGTGCAGTTTAACTGTGTGATGGACTAGACTCTGGCTGTGTCAGTGCAGTTTAAATGTGTGATGGACTAGGCTTTGGCTGTGTCATTGCAGTTTAACTGTGTGATGGACTAGACTCTGGCTGTGTCCTTAGCCTCCCGTACTTATCACACTGTGCATGTTCAGGTGTAGCTTAGGTGAACGTTGCTCCTCGTACTGCTGCTTTTTACTGGACTCAGCTCAAAGAGCCTGTGCAATCTCTTTGTTATTACTTTTAAAGAGTTTATGAAGCTGCACCTTGTAAAGCATATCAAAACACAAGTGCTGGAAGTCTGATATGGCATCTCCATTCCATATGGATACTTGCTTTCAGTTCACTTATGATTGGCAGTCCATGTGTCAATTATTGGTTAAAATGGCCAATAGCAAATCACTTTGTATGGTCAGTTTAAGAACAATTTTGCTTTCAGGATTAACAACAACAAAAATAAATCTCAACTGAAGAAAAATAGACTTAACATCAGAGATTTTTGTTTGGTTTGGTTCTTTATGTATAACTTTAGTAATAAGAATAGCTTTGTACTGTCATGCATGTGCAGTAGTTTATAGACAGGAAAGGGGTACTGGGCAGTGAGGGAAAAGCGGAAGCAGCTGTCTCTCTATCTCCACTTCCGTACCAGGTAACCTTTACCCTCAACCTCTGACATCTGACATCTGACCTCAGACCAAGGATCCCCAGGATCCCCAGGATCCCCAGGATCCAAAACCAGGAAGCAGAACCTGTGAACAGGTAGTGGAGCTTGAGACCCCATTTATGCAGCCCTTTCTAAACTCAGAGAGCATAGGTGAGAGAAAGGCAAGCAGGCAAAGTTTTGTGGAGCTCCGCTCTCTCCTGTGTGTGGTGCTCCCCTCTCTCCTGTGTGTGGTGCTCCCCTCTCTCCTGTTTGCGGAGCTCCCCTCTCTCCTGTGCGTGGAGCTCCCCTCTCTCCTGTGTGTGGAGCTCCTCTCTCTGTTGTGTGTGGAGCTCCTCTCTCTCCTGTGTGTGGAGCTCCTCTCTCTCCTGTGTGTGGAGCTCCCCTCTCTCCTGTGTGTGGAGCTCCCCTCTCTCCTGTGTGTGGAGCTCCTCTCTCTCCTGTGTGTGGAGCTCCCCTCTCTCCTGTGTGTGGAGCTCCCCTCTCTCCTGTGTGTGGAGCTCCTCTCTCTCCTGTGTGTGGAGCTCCCCTCTCTCCTGTGTGTGGAGCTCCTCTCTCTGTTGTGTGTGGAGCTCCCCTCTCTCCTGTGTGTGGAGCTCCTCTCTCTCCTGTGTGTGGAGCTCCCCTCTCTCCTGTGTGTGGAGCTCCTCTCTCTCCTGTGTGTGGTGCTCCTCTCTCTCCTGTAGGCCTGAGTAGGCCGTGTTTGGAAGCACTCATTGGGGAGGACTGAAGAGCCCTTGTTTAGTTCTTATTTATAGACAGTGCGTTCTGTGCTGCATCTTGCAACGAATAACCAAGGCTCCTCCCCATCAATGCCACTCACCATGCTTTGGATTCCACTGCCAGGCCTACACAGCCCACATGAAGCTCGCAAACAGCCTTAGCCTGAAAACACACAGACAAAAACCCAACCTCTGACAGAGGCTGAAATCACCCTCTTACAGTCAGCACAGCGTGCACAACAGAGAGCGCCACTTCCACTGCCAATGAAACAGCAGCATTGCCATAGTAATAATATGCCCTGAAAAAGTTTTTCCCCCTTCCTGAATTCCTGTATTACTGCTTATTTGTCACACTGAAGGGGTTCAGACCTTTAGACAAAATGTAATATTAGACAAAGGGAAACTGAGCAAACACAAAACATATTTCATTTATTTAATGAAAAAAATGATCAAACACCCATATCACCCATGTGAAAGAATAATTGCCCCTCAATAAACCAATTAATCAAATCTAATTAATAATTAGATTCAGCTGATTGAACACAATGAGGCTTGATTGCAGCCAGCCCTTTTGAATCTAATCCTCACACATATTGAACCTTGCCATCAGAGTGAAGTAGCCACTACAAAGTTGCAGGGATACACAGCCATTTCTAAGGCTCTGGGACTCCCACTGAACCACAATGAGAGCTGTTATCTCCAAATGGAGAACACTTGGAACAGTGGTGAATCATCCCAGGAGTGGCTGGCCTGCAAAAATTGTGCAGTGGTGACTTAACCAGGAAGTCACAGAAGATCCCAGAAGTACATCCAAAGAACTACAGACCTCTCTAACCTCAGCTCAGGTAAGTGTTCATGACTCCACAGAAAGGTGGAGACCGGGCAAAATGAGATTCATGGGAGAGCAGCAAGGCGGCTAACTAAGAGAAACATCAGTGCTCGTCTCACATTTGAAAAAAAAAAGCACCCGGATGATCCCCGAGCCTTTTGGGACAATCTGCTATAGACAGATGAGTCAGAAGTGGACCTTTCTGGGTGGCATGGGCCTCATTATGTCTGTCATAAAGCAAATGCGGAATTTTACAGTAAGAACGTCATACCAACAGTCAAACAGGGTGGAGGTAGTGTGACGGTGTGGGGATGCTTTGCTGCCTCGAGACCTGGACAATTTGCCATTACTGAAGGAACCATGACTGCTCTGTACCAGAAAATTCTTAAAGAGAATGTGAGGTCATCTGTTCATTTGCTGAAGCGTAATTGGGTTATGGAACAAGACAATGATCTGAAACGAAAATGCAAGTCTACATCTAAATGGCTGAAAATAAACAAAATGAAAGCTCTGGAGTAGCCTAGTCGAAGTCCTGACTTGAACCCAACAGAGATGCTGTGGCAGGACCTGAAACGAGCAGGTCATGCACAAAAACCTACCAATTTGTCTGAATAAAAGCAATTCTGCAAAGAAGAGTGGGCTAAAATTCCTCCACTGCGATGTGAATGCTGGAGTCTATCCCAGCGTGCATTGGGTGAGAGCCAGGAATACTCCCTTTGTCTAACATTACATTATTGTCTAAACACCTGAAACCATTCAGTGTGACAAATATGCAAAAATAGAGGACGTCAGGAAGGAGGCAAATACTTTTTCCCAGCATTGCACACATACACACCTGTTCTCTCATATTTTCCACGGAATGCCCCACTGTACAGTGTGGTATTAAGGGTTTCAATACCAAACACCTGAATGGGCCAAAACTAACACTGGCAATTAGGTCCAAAGTATGGATGAAGAGCTAGGGTTTCTAAATATGAGACCCTTTGCAGCACAATGCCACCTTAAAATAGATCTCTGCATGATCTCTTATGAGGTGTCACTTCCTCCAAAGAGCACAGGGGGAACAGTCAGTCTCAGCCCTGGGGCTCATTAAGGGAGTGTGGGGTCAGGGCAACACTATAAGATGTCACCAGGTGGATGGTGTTCCTCCAAGCACCGTGTACAATTTATAAGGTCATGAAACCACCAGCTATGCAAGGCATCGCCATAATAAGAGGCAGCGCAGCACAATAGTTGGGGCACTGGATTTATAACTCAGAGGCTGCAGGTTCAGTTCCCAGGTGGGTCTCTGTAGTTGCACCCTAGAACAGGGTACCTCACCTGAACTGTTTCGGTAAATACCCAGCTGTATAAATGGAATGAATGTAATCTCATGTCACAAAATGCAGCCACAAATGTGACTCGTGCTCTTTAAGTCAAACAGACGTGTTAGTTTAACAGAACGTGGTCGCTAATCGCGCTATCCTGATTCGCCCTTGTGACAGTTAATGGTCACAGAGACAGAATCCCGTTTGGAAGTCACGCTCACGCCTATCAATTAATCTTTTTATTTCCTGCTTTACAGCCACTAACAGATTCATTTGGAAGCTTTAATCTCTACCTGTAATCAGATCCACTTTAAACCCTACTTTTCACAGCCAAGCTGAAGGCCGATTAAGATAAAACATCCATATCTCCATTCGTTATTCAGCCCGTTAAATTCTCTTTTACTCCACCTAATGTTTTCAGCCCTGGGAGTGACAGTAACCTAATTCTGAGCGCACGATTTGATATGATTTTCACACTGTTGTGAGGTATGGTTGTCATTGTGTGGAATACATAAAACTCCATATGACAAAATGACAAAACTCTGAACAGTCAAGAAACAATTGCCATCCAACCTCTACTAGTATGATATGCAAGCAAGCTTGTCAGTGTTGTTCTCGTTACTATGAACATTGAGTTTGTAAGTAATCTGCACGATTGCAATGGTATCGGAACAGTTTTGCCTATGTTTGCCATACATTAGTGTACAGTTCAACCGTTCAAATTCGATTTCGATTGATTTTTTTATAGATTATAATGGAATACTGATTCAACATATTCCAGCTTCGGACATACCTGTTAAAAATTAAGCTACCTGTTCGTGATAAGGGAGTCCGAGGTTTTGATAAAATATGAGAAAGGTGGCGATGCTCCTCCTAGCAATCTCGAATGTTTATTCAGCATATCGGTAGTTTGTAAAATTGTGAAAAGGAAAAAGTGATTGGCCTCGCGTTTGCATGTTGCACTTGGGGAACCCCGCGGTGAGCACAAATAAATTCCCGGCGTTCACAAAGGATTTATGTCTTAATTTCGGCTATCTACGTCGACTCGGCTTCCGTTAAGCTGTACTATTACACATGACAGAACGTTACAAAACATACAATAATTATAGTAATTGTTTTATTGCTGTTATTGTGAGTGTATGAGAGAGAGAGAGAGAGAGAGAGAGAGAGAGAGAGAGAGAGAGAGAGAGAGAGAGAGAGAGAGAGAGAGAGAGAGAGAGAGAGTTATGAGACCAATATTAAATGGTAAGGACTGAATCAGAAGTATAAATGAACCGCTCCATCTACAGGTCCAAGAAATGTATTGAAAAAGTGCTGGCCTACACCGAGCTAACATTCTTCTTAACCACACCCCAATTGTCCAAAAAAAAAAAAAAATACACGGAATCTACTTCAGGGAATTTAATCATACAGCCGAAGCTCCTGGATTCACATGAATCCACCAATGCAGAACGACGCGATTTCAAGGTTTTAGGCATCTTTTGGGTTTTCTGCACGTCTGTCGAAAACCATGACTGTGGCAGCATTGCACACTGGTTTCTCATTTGGTATGGAATGATAAAGCAACCTGTTTAGCATGTTGATGTTGGGATTATGGTTAAAATATAAGTCGGATAGCGGTGATACGCGCGGCCCAATACAAAACGGCGGAAGGGAAACAAGGACGTTCTTCGATCGGTAGAGGCGGACGAAAGGCAACCTCAAACTGTGATAGTGTGATACTACACTGCCTGTTCTCTCCCCCTCTGTCACACCCCAATCCACGTTACACCTGTTATTGCGTTGAACCGGCTTTTTTCCTCTCCCAACCTCATCATTCACCAAACTCATCTCGTGATAAGAATGCCTCGTGAATCTGCCTTTCCCGTAACCATTTCAGAAAAAATCATGTGAACATCTAAACCTGCTCCTTCGCGCTGAGAAGTGGAAGTGCTTCCAGGTTAGCTAAGCATTCACTGGACGGAAACGTTTTCAAGAGATGCTATCAGGCTGTTTGTAACGCACACATCGCAGGGATAACCTGTCGAATGGGCTTCAATGACATCGATCTAGGAAGTAAATTGATAACTTGGAGCAAAAAGAGCTGCCTACAACCCGGGACATGGCGCTAGCATACCCGCTGAACACAGACACACATGCAAACGGACAGACAGCTACAGCTGGTGAGAGGGTGTGTTTTAATACTAACGGAGAGCACGGCTACAGTAGGCTCACCGATAACGCGGAACAAACGGCTCGGTTTGGGGCGGATGAGTGCTAGTCTGCCCTCCGGACACAGCCACCTCGGTCATGAATGGGAGTGATGTTCTCTTAAAAGAAATAACCGTCCCTTACTTTAACATGGCCTCTTCTTTCTCCTCTTCCTCCTTCTGCCGAACCATCACAGCCATTATAATCTTCCTCTCCTCCTCCGTGAGGTGACTGAGGTCCGGCAGATCGGGCATGGAAGTCGGCGCGGTGGGTGGGCGAGGGCCGCCGTGGGGCCCCACTGAGGCCGACATATTTTACCTCTCCTTGGCGTGTCGCTTTATTGACAAAATCCCGAGAGACGAAACCCACTTTTCACGACATAGTCCGCGGACAGAGCAGCAGCTCTCGCAAATAGCGCGAGCCTTTCATGGTTGCGGGAACCCACGGTTATGCTCGTTTCTATTTGGCTGTTTTCTCCTTCTCTCCTTCTCTCCCCCCCACCCCCCGCCCTCCCGCCTCTCCCCTCCACCTCCAGTTACGGATAGCCCATGTGTATACCACGGCTGACACGGAGTGGGGAAGCCTCGCTTTGTTGGCCGCCGTGAGATGTCCCTGTCACCGGTCTCGGACTTGGTGCTGGATGAAGGCGAGGCGGAGTCTTTACCCTGCTCTCTCGCTCTCGCTCTCTCGCTCTCTCTCTCTCTCTCTCTCTCTCTCTCTCTCTCTCTCTATCTCTCTCACTCTCTCTCTCGACTGTCGATGCTGCTGCTGTTGCTGTCAGGGAGATGGGATAGTCAATGGGACCGCAGCCCCTGAAGCGCGTACCTTCCTCGAGCAGAGACGCGCATATCATTTGAGAATGGGGACTCACCATACGCGCACGAACCCCTAGCTTTCCCTTACCCTATCCGAGCTGATGACGCGCTTTCGTACTACAACCACCCATCACACACCTTTTCCACCTCCCCGGGCTCGTGCACAATAACAAAACCATTGGGACATTAGGCTACAGGCTACAATTCGCCTCTGCTAACTGTAGTGTATTTAAAAATCCAGAGCAGCAACGTCAGCTAACTGTGGTGTTCCAATGCCCGTGAATGGAGTGTCCGTTAGTGTATCTGGAAGAAGACAAGAAGTCCCGGCGATGCTTTGTTGGGTGCATTATTTAGGACATTTAGAATATAGACTAAAGAGTATTATGTCCCATATGTGGTGCTATCCCATTTCTATACAAGTAGCACTTCCTTCCCATTTGATTATATTAAAATAGGAAATCGACAGGCCATGTCACTTTCTGGTATAAGATATAGTTGATACGTCCAGGACAATATGTGGATGGTCACCCATATTTGTCAAATTCTTAGGATTTCGTTAATTAAATGTAAACTGATTACTTCCTCTTTTCAAATCAAACACGAACATTCAATCTTTGGAAATCAAAAGATTTAATTTGTTCGGTAAAATAACGCCCACAAATTGGGGGTGGGGAGATATAACTGAATTCAGCACCATGGATAGAGAATTTCCGCAGTTTTTTTTCCTGAATTGAATTAAATGCGAAATTCTTCTCTTTTTGCCTATTTCACATTACAAGTTACAACAAGGTTCGTGATTTATTAAAGCTGCATTTGTCAAACGCATGATGACTTGAATGTTATGTAGGCCTACGTTAATAGGCTATCATATCGATAAAGAAAAGATTTTAGCCACAGTATGCAGTACACACATATAGGCCTATATTATTGTACAAGTCTGTCTCCTTTCACCAGCTTAACTATCTGTCCGTTCGTTGAAAATGTGTTTAGCTTATGTTAGCTTTATCGGTTTTGCAAGAGACGCATGCTCGTGACCAAATATTAAACATTATCAGATGTTCCTTGGTAGTTCGTTAGGACCTGTTGTAAAAATACAGTTATTATAAATAACTTCTTATTAATTCGGGTAAAGCCGTAGCCTACAGCTGATCACTGCTGCTGGGCTGTCGTCACACAACGTCCGCTCCTTAGTTCTCGTGATGTGGTGCTGTGGCCGAGTATGCGCAAATCCAGCAGATGGCAAAATAGAGTCGAAAACACTACTGTACCAAGAAACCCACGTGCTGCATCCTTCCTCAATTTCCAAAGTAAAAGTCCTCATTATTGGAGAAATTTACAGTGTATTTCTGTACTCAGACCTTCCAAGTTCTGTAAATATATTTGGAGTGGCCTCGCAATTGAGGTTTTAAAATATCATTAGCATTCTTTTGTTTTCAGTGTTTAATTTTTGTAATATTTATATTTGTATATTAATATTTATAAATATATTTATAAATATTCTCAGATTGAAAGCTGCTGTAGGCAACTTTCTCAATACTCACACCCCTTTCTGACACTCAGCACAGATTATGCATTTTTGTAGGTTACTAGCGACAGTGACTACTTTTACTATTAAATATTTCAAAGCAACTAAACGGTATTCTAATTGTATCATAGGCTGTAATGTCCAACAGTTGCTCAGAAACGGCATGTGTTGGGGCAGCCTCTCTGATTCAGAATGAGGACCCTTTGGGAGTCTGGTTGTATACACAACAATCAATACTGGCTACAACTAGTACGGTTTCAAGTAGTTCTAGCTAACATGATCTATCCAACAAGGGATGTTTGCTTACCTAGATAGCTTAGGTAAAATACCTAACTTCACCTCCTACACAGATAATGTTAGCAAACATCTAATTCTTCCTAGAACTAGCCGTCCAATGTGGTAACATTATCAGTAATAGCTACCTTGCTACTTTGGTGGCTAAATTCATTGGAGGTAACTTAGACTGGCAAGCACAAAGTCCAGGTAAATTAATGTTTAAATGTACATGTATCTGTGCAGCAAAAACAATCCGAGCGTCGTGTTTGTCTTCAACTCCACACACTCCCAAATGTTTGCCATCTTTTTAATTGTGCTCTGAAGTTTATTCTAGTTTTAGAGCAAGCACTATACAATTTTATTTTCTACTTTTTGAGTATTACATAGTGTTTAAACCAGTCATTTATCTGTCTTTGGTGAAATTATTTATTTCTCAAGTCATCTAGCTATGTGTACTGTTATGTGAATTCTCAAGATCATTCTCACTGAGGATTGGTTCATGACATTAACTAGACTATCTCTGTGATTGGTTTCAATTGCAAACCACTTAAACAAAAGATTTGAGCAAAACCCTTGTTTTACAATGCAGAATTTCTATGAACTCAGTATATAGTGCTGGATTTCTTCATAACAGCTCTTTCTGTGATTGCCAATGTACCAATTTAGCATGACTGTTCTTCGATATCTTTCTAAAAAATAGTTACCTCCTGCAGCTTTAAAAAAGTTTGTTTTGGCACTACAATATTGATTAATCAAAGCAAAAGCATGTGAGCTTTTACTTACATATGTATTGTTGTGCATCACTGTCTGCAAGCTTTTACAGCTTTGTCTGAAATTCATCCGATTGAAATAGTACCTATTTTGAGGAACCAGTTTCACCATAGTACCTCTGTGTTAGAATCATTTTCCTCCGCAGGAGATCACGTTTTTTATCGGCTCACAGAGACAGTAACATGTTAGGTTGACCAAGTGATGACTGAAAATATGTTCACTTACCAAATCCTTTTATACTCCTCTCCTCATTGTCAAAAAATCCTCCAATTAAAATGGTTAAAAAGGTGTTATCCTCCACTCATATGTGGATAATGGCTACCCACTACACCCCACAGTGGGTCTGGATCTGGTCCAAAAAGTTGTGATTTATAACCACGCAGTGAACTGAACGTAGGCCGCATCTATTTGGAAACATGCATGTGCATATCTTTGTTGTTTATGGGAAGAACACTAGTTACTGCAGTGATTATCCTTTTGTATCCTTCGGGTGCACCAATAGGGTTAGGGTGGGTCTTTTAATAAACAACGATGATAAGCGTATGTGTGTTTCAAAATGTGTGTGGCCTACAGTTCAGTTCACTGTGGTGATACAAATCACAATTTTATGGAGGTACAGATCCACTGTGCGATTTTGGTGGTACCCATTATTAGCACTATGAATGTTGCATTTTGTAACACCTTTTTACCATTTTAATCGAGGATTTTTGGATAATCGGGTGCAGGACTATATTTGCATATATATATATATATATATATATATAGCGTTTACATATATTGCGTTCAGTATTACAAAAAAAGTTACTTATAAATGAAAATGCATTTTAACTTTTATTCTGAAATATCCGCTCTCGCGCCGACAGGAAGTAACATTGTACTGTTTGTTGGAGCTCCTAGAAGCAAACAGCAATTTGACTTCCAGCCTGCGGAGCTGCCTGCGGGCTAGCTGTACACTCCTAACATTAGTTGGATCGGTGAATGTTGGCGGCGTCTCAGATAATGATTGGCTGCTTCTGACTGATTTGGTATTTATGGACAACAAAGTCGAAAGGAAAAGAGGTGTAGTTTCAGATGCTTTATTTGACGATCTAGCAGTCGATGCGTCTGCACGGCTTTTAGGCTACTTGCAGGGTGAAGATCACTACGGGAGCAACGACGGAATTCGGAAAGAACCAGTGCTCCTGATCGCTTTGTATTTGTCTTGTTGTCCCTTCTAGTTGTCGAGCAGTTCTTTTGGTAAGGTTCTTTCTTTTTTGCCTCCATACAAGGTATATGCCTGGTATATACCTAAATAATATCCGTACTATTCCATGATATGGAGCCGAATAAAATTTGCTTCTGTCACAGTAGCTAGCAATTCAAGGTCAGAGTTGAATTGCATCCCTGCTATGGAGGAATATTTCGGACAAAATTTAAATAAATAAATAAATACAGTATCAGAATAAATTCCGGTTGTCCACCATGTGTTGAAAGCAAGGTGAGGTCAGTGAAACGTCACAACTCGTAAACTCGGGAGTTTACCACTGGTATTTACCACTTGGTCGGCCGTTCGGGTGCAATTTCCTGGTGGTAAACTCGGAAATAACCGACTTCACGAGTTGAGGACCGACCGAGTGCACCATTATTTCATGTCGCATACGTAGTGTCATTGAAATAAATAAATAAAATAAATAAATACGTAGATTTCGTGCCACATTTAATTATTTATGCTCACATTTCATGATGTATTTATTTATTTATGCTTACATTTCATGATGTGTTTATTTATTTCATTATGTATTTATTTATTTAATTTTGTCCGACATATTCCTCCACACCCTTCTAGTAATCAGAGCTAGACCGTGTTTCTATTAGTATTTATGCCGATTCCATTTCAGTTCAGTCCATTTCTGGAATTCACTTAATGAAATGGAAAATGTCTGTAATGTTCAATTTCCTCATTTGGTGAGTTAAACTGAAATCTTCTCAAGTTTAAGTTTTCTTTTATATTTATTGAGGGAAATGTATATTATTTTGAAAACAAAATGAATAAGTTTTTATTCTTGCATCTCTCAACTGATGTTTTAATAAGCTTTTAATGTTATGTTGCGTCCTTCAGCCTGTCATCTCTTTATGCAGCTCGACATTTGTTGACTCAATTCAGGTTAAACGACATTTCCAGATTTCCCCGCCCACAGATACAGGCTTAACAAACCTGGGCGTGTCTTTGACAGGATTTTAATTGTGTTAACAGTTTTTGGGTTAGTCAGCCAAGGAGCTGAAGGCTCAGGGCAGTGTGTATGGCTGGGTGTGCCCTGGTCTGTATGAGGCCTTATCCTCTGTCCGCAGGAGGACTTCAGCGGCCATGTTGCCTGTCCTGGTGGTTCACGGAGGAGCGGGTAATGTCCCGAGGCAGCGCGCCGAGCTCTCCTGTGCGGGGGTGCGGGAGGCGGCCCGGGCCGGTTACGCCCTGCTGCAGTCGGGCCGGAGCGCAATGGACGCTGTGGTGGAGGCGGTGACGCTGCTGGAGAACAACCCCACCTTCAATGCAGGTAGCGTGTAGCATGCAGTGCGCGTGCTGGGCGTGTGTAATGCAGGCCGTGCGGTGCACACGTTAACCTGCGTCTCCGCGTGCGTGTGTCCACCTGTGTCACCCCGCTCCTCTGTGTTTCCTGGCAACCCCCTTCCCACCCTGCACGTCTGTGTCATCCTGTCATCCCCCCGCGTGACGCAGAGTCGCCGTGTCTCCCTGTGACCCCTGACTTCCTGTCCGGCAGGATGCGGCTCCGTGCTGAACGAGCACGGCGGCGTGGAGATGGACGCGCTGGTGATGGACGGGCGCACGCTGGCCAGCGGGGCCGTGTCGGCGGTGAGGAGGATCGCCAACCCCGTGCAGCTGGCCCGCCTGGTGATGGAGAAGGTGACGCCTCGCAGTGACAGCCGCCGTACGGGACGTTCGCTCAGCCCAGCTCTCCTCTGGAGAACCCTGCAGCGCGAGCGAACGCTAAGCCAGCGTACTGTAAACACAGAAGCTCCGCCCTCACAGAGAGAAAGCGTTGAGCCAGCATACTGTAAACACAGAAGCTCCGCCCTCAGACAGAGAGAGAGCGTTGAGCCAGCGTACTGTAAACACAGAAGCTCCGCCCTCACAGAGAGAGAGCATTAAGCCAGCGTACTGTAAACACAGAAGCTCCGCCCTCAGACAGAGAGAGAGCGTTGAGCCAGCATACTGTAAACACAGAAGCTCCGCCCTCAGACAGAGAGAGAGCGTTGAGCCAGCGTACTGTAAACACAGAAGCTCCGCCCTCACAGAGAGAGAGCATTAAGCCAGCGTACTGTAAACACAGAAGCTCCGCCCTCACAGAGAGAGAGCATTAAGCCAGCGTACTGTAAACACAGAAGCTCCGCCCTCACAGAGAGAGAGCGTTGAGCCAGCATGCTGTAAACACAGAAGCTCCGCCCTCACAGAGAGAGAGCGTTGAGCCAGCATACTGTAAACACAGAAGCTCCGCCCTCACAGAGAGAGAGCATTAAGCCAGCGTACTGTAAACACAGAAGCTCCGCCCTCAGACAGAGAGAGAGCGTTGAGCCAGCATACTGTAAACACAGAAGCTCCGCCCTCACAGAGAGAGAGTGTTGAGCCAGCGTACTGTAAACACAGAAGCTCCGCCCTCACAGAGAGAGAGCGTTGAGCCAGCATACTGTAAACACAGAAGCTCCACCCTCACAGAGAGCGTTGAGCCAGCATACTGTAAACTCAGAAGCTCCGCCCTCACAGAGAGAGAGCGTTGAGCCGGCATGCTGTAAACACAGAAGCTCCGCCCTCACAGAGAGAGAGCGTTGAGCCAGCATACTGTAAACACAGAAATCTCCCCATCCACCTGTCTCCCCGCAGACGCCGCACCTGTGCCTCACTGCGGAAGGGGCCTCTAAGTTTGCCCGGGCCATGGGCGTGCCCGAGGTCCCGGAGGAGACGCTGATCACCGACTACGCCCGCAAGCGCTGGCAGCGGAACCGCCAGCCCGGCGCCAACCCGGTGGAGTGCCAGATGTGAGCCCTCTGTCCCTCTGACGCTCTGTCTCGAATCTGAGCCCTCCCCCCGCCCTCTGCAGGCAGGGGTACAGGCTTCAGCTTCAGCTCATAGAGTGGAACATTTTTAATGTCTTAAATGAAAGGGTTAAAGGTGGTCTTACATGATGGAATGCACTGTGTATGCGAGCATGTGTTTTAGAGACACTGTAATCTCACAAAGCCTGTGTGTGTGTGTGTGTATGCGTTTGTATGTGTGTGTGTGCGTGTGCATGTGTGTGTGCATATGTGCGTATGTGTGTGCGTGGTTATGTATGTATGTTTGTGTGTGTGTGTGTGTGCGTATGTGCGCGCGTGTGTGTGGATGTGTGTGCATGTGTGCGTATGTGCGCGTATGTGTGTGTGTATGCGTGTGTGTGCGCGTGTGCATATGTGTGTGAATGTATGTATGCGTGTGCATTTGTGTGTGTGTGTGTGTGTGTATGTATGTGTGTGTGTGCACGCGTGTGTGTGGATGTGTGTGCATGTGTGCGTATGTGCGCGTATGTGTGTGTGTATGCGTGTGTGTGCGCATGTGCATATGTGTGTGTGTATGTATGTGTGCGTGTGCATATGTGTGTGTGTGTGCGTGTGTATGCGTGTGTGCGCGTGTGCATATGTGTGTGTATGTATGTGTGCGTGCGCATATGTACGTGTGTGTGTGTGTGTATGTACGTGTGTGTGTGTGTGTGTGTCTCAGGGGGAAGATGGGCACAGTGGGCGCTGTGGCGGTGGATTCGGAGGGGAACGTGGCCTGTGCCACCTCCACGGGGGGCATGCTTAATAAGATGGAGGGGCGTGTGGGTGACACCCCCTGTGTTGGTGAGTGACCAGGCTTTACACTGCAGACTGAGCCACTGACTCACTCTGACGTAGGAGACACGTGCTGTCTGTGCCCTCCCACACTCACAGAGACGGGAGAACACAGAGGCTGTGAACTGAAGCAAAAACAAGGAAAGATGGTGGACTGGCAGGAAGTGTGCTTTGTGTGGAGCTACCTTAAGTGCCCTTGTGCAGGACAGTATGATGGGGAGAAATGGCCTTTAGACCTGGGGAATGTGGGATAAGGTTCAGTTAGTCATGAGACCTCACTGTCTGCTGGGCTAACCTTTAGCTCGAAAGTATGAAATCCACCAGTCACTGCTTTTCTCTCACGTGCGTCCTGGAGTGTGAAGGAGAGTTCTGCATGTACGTGCCTAATGCACACACACACACACACACACACACACACACATACTTTAGCACTATGACTTTTCTGCCTTATTCTGTGTGACTGTCAAACATGGATCTGTAGTATCTTCCTTTCTTAGATTTGACATCTATTATTCATTTATTATTAATAATAGATGTTATTAAACATCTGTTTATTCATTTGGGTGGAAGAATACTTGATCTTTAATCCTAGTCATTCAGAGAGAAAGTGATATAAATATATGATCAAAACCTCATGCCTCACCAACTAAAAAGCCAAAAGAATAAATTAATTTGACCTTACATATATTTTTTGTATTACAGCACGTGTACTTGGTGAGAACACTTATAGAAATATAATATTTAGATGAGTAAAAAAAATTTGGATCCTCTGCTGATCTCTGGGAAATATCTCCAGACTCCGTGTGCACTGTTTATCCCCCTACTGGTTTCATGTGAAATGGTATGGAGATTGAACAGAGAAACTTGTCTCAAGAAATTTGGAACTTACACCACTTCAATGTTTCTCACCCCACCTAGTGGTCATAAAGTGGATGTACACACTCTGCCAAAGCTGGTTGACTTGCATCAGGGGAGTCAAACTCCAGTCCTGGAGGGCTGCAGCGAATGCGGGGTTAACTCCAGTTCTGGAGGGACACACTGTCGGCAAGTTTGACTCCAGTTCTGGAGGGCCGCAGTGTCTGCGGGTTAATCTCCAGTCCTGGAGGGCTGCAGCATCTGCGGGCTAAACTCCAGTCCTGGAGGGCTGCAGCATCTGCGGGCTAAACTCCGGTCCTGGAGGGAGCACAGCGCCTGCAGGTTTAACTCAGGGCTTGGACGGCTGCAGGTTTAACTCCGGGCCTGGACGGGTGCGGAGTCTGCAGGGTTCTGTGATGTCCTTTCAGTCAGCAGCCAGTTAGTTCTTGGTAACGAGGTGTGGAGACTCTTAAGCCAGCACAGATCTAAACCCATCGCCGGTGCTGAAACACAGAAAACCAGAAAGACTGCAGTCAGGCCCCTCTGGCTTGTGTGACCTCTAATGACCCTCTGAGTCTGTTATTATTGCTGCCTCTTACATACCGATCTTCTTCATGAAACTTTAGTTTTGTGCCTTTTTCACATGTCAGCAAACATACCCCGGCACTGCATTAGCATATATACCCCAGCACTGTGTCAGCATACTTACCCCAACACTGTGTTAGTATATAAACCCCAGGAACTGTGTTAGCATATATACCCAGCACTGCGTTAGCATGTATACCCCAGCACTGCGTTAGCATGTATACCCAGCACTGTGTGAACATATTTACCCCAGCACTGTGTTAGCATGTATACCCTAGGACTGTGTTAGCATACATACCCAGCACTGGGTTAGCATATATACCCAGCACTGTTAACATATATACCCCAGCTGTGTGTTAGCATGTATACCCCAGCACTGCGTTAACATATTTACCCCAGCAGTGCGTTAGCATATATACCCAGCACTGTGTTAGCATATATACCCAGCACTGTGTTAACATATTTACCCCAGCACTGTGTTAGCATGTATACCCTAGGACTGTGTTCGCATATATACCCAGCACTGGGTTAGCATATATACCCAGCACTGGGTTAGCATATATACCCAGCACTGTTAACATATATACCCCAGCTGTGTGTTAGCATGTATACCCCAGCACTGCGTTAACATATTTACCCCAGCACTGCGTTAGCATATATACCCCAGCACTGAGTTTGCATGTATACCCCAGCACTGGGTTAGCAAACATACCCCAGCACTGCGTTAGCATATATACCTCAGCACTGTGTTAGCATATATACCTCAGCACTGCATTAGCATATATACCCCAGCACTGTATTAGCATATATACCTCAGCACTGCATTAGCATATATACCCCAGCACTGTGTTAACATGTATACCCCAGCACTGCATTAACATATTTACCACAGCACTGCGTTAACATATTTACCCCAGCACTGCGTTAACATATTTACCCCAGCAGTGCGTTAGCATATATACCCCAGCACTGTGTTGACATATATAACCCAGCACTGTGTTAGCATATATATCTCGGCACTGCTTTAGCATATATACCCCAGCATTGTGTTACCATATATATCTTGGCACTGCTTTAGCATATATACCTCAGCACTGTGTTGGCATATATACCCCAGCACTGCTTTAGCATAAATTCCTCAGAACTCCGTTAACATATATACCCAGCACTGCATTCGAATATTTTCCCCAGCACTGCATTAGCATATATACCCCAGCACTGCGTTAGCATGTTTTTCCCAGTACTGCATTAGCATATATACCCCAGCACTCCGTTAGCATATATTCCCCAGCACTGTGTTAGCATATATACCCCAGCACTGTGTTAGCATATGTACCCCAGGAACTGTGTTAGCATATATACCCAGCACTGCGTTAGCATGTATACCCCAGCACTGCGTTAGCATGTATACCCCAGCACTGCATTAGCATGTATACCCAGCACTGTGTTAACATGTATACCCCAGCACTGTATTAGCATGTATACCCCAGCACTGCGTTAGCATAAATACCCAGCACTGTGTTAGTATATATATCCAGCACTGTGTTAACATATATACCCCAGCACTGTGTTAGCATGTATACCCTAGGACTGTGTTAGCATATATACCCAGCACTGGGTTATCATATATACCCAGCACTGTTAATATGTATACCCCAGCACTGCGTTAGCATATATACTCAGCACTGCATTAACATATTTACCCCAGCACTGCATTAACATATTTACCCCAGCACTGCGTTAGCATATATACCCCAGCACTGTGTTAGCATATATACCCCAGCACTGAGTTTGCATGTATACCCCAGCACTGGGTTAGCAAACATACCCCAGCACTGCGTTAGCATATATACCTCAGCACTGCATTAGCATATATACCCTGCACTGTGTTAGCATATATACCCAGCACTGTGTTAACATATTTACCCCAGCACTGTGTTAGCATATATACCCAGCACTGCGTTAGCATATATACCCCAGCACTGAGTTTGCATGTATACCCCAGCACTGAGTTTGCATGTATACCCCAGCACTGGGTTAGCAAACATACCCCAGCACTGTGTTAGCATATATACCTCAGCACTGCATTAGCATATATACCCCAGCACTGTGTTAGCATGTATACCCCAGCACTGCGTTAACATGTGTACCCCAGCACTGCATTAACATATTTACCACAGCACTGCGTTAACATATTTACCCCAGCAGTGCGTTAGCATATATACCCCAGCACTGTGTTGACATATATAACCCAGCACTGCTTTAGCATATATACCCCAGCATTGTGTTACCATATATATCTCGGCACTGCTTTAGCATATATACCTCAGCACCGTGTTGGCATATATACCCCAGCACTGCTTTAGCATAAATTCCTCAGAACTCCGTTAACATATATGCCCAGCACTGCATTAGCATATATATCCCAGCACTACGTTAGCATGTATACCGCAGCACTGCGTTAGCATGTATACCCCAGCACTACGTTAGCATGTATACCCCAGCACTGCGTTAGCATGTATACTCCAGCACTGCATTAGCATATATACCCCAGCACTGCATTAGCATATATACCCCAGCACTGCGTTAGCATATATTTCCCAGCACTGCATTAGCATATTTACCCCAGCACTGCGTTAGCATGTTTCTCCCAGCAGTGCATTAGCATGTATACCCCAGCACTGCGTTAGCATATATACCCCAGCACCGCATTAGCATATTTACCCCAGTGCTGTGAGGGGTCTTATTACTGCAGAGGCAGGTCTTTCTTTGTGCTTATGAGGGCCACCCGGGCGTTTACGTCCACACCACTGAGTTTGCAGGCCTGGGTCACTATGTCGCTCTCTGGGGGAAGTATGCTGGCCCCTACACACAGCTTTAGAAATTGAAGAAAAGCCAGGCCAGCTTTGCAGTGCTTCGTGAACGCTGTATGGCTTGTTGTGCAGTGTGTCTTCCTGTCCTGTGCCCGAGTGACCCTGTGCTGGGCGGTCCTGCAGGGTGTGGAGGCTACGCGGATAACCAGCTGGGAGCAGTGTCACCCACGGGTCACGGGGAGGCCATCATGAAGGTCACACTGTCCAGACTGATCCTCTTCTACATGGAGCAAGGTATCATCTGCACACACACCCCTACTGATTACACACTCACACTGCACACACACCCTACTGATTACACACACACACTGCACACACCCTACTGATTACACACTCACACTGCACACACACCCTACTGATTACACCATCACACTGCACACACACTCTACTGATTACACACTCACACTGCACACGCCGTACTGATTACACACTCTCACTGCACACACACCCCTACTGATTACACACTCACACTGCACACACACCCCTACTGATTACACACTCACACTGCACACACACTCTACTGATTACACACTCACACTGCACACACCCTACTGATTACACACTCACACTGCACACACACCCCTACTGATTACACACCTCTACTGATTACACACCCTACTGCTTACACACTCACACTGCACACACACCCCTACTGATTACACACCTCTACTGATTACACACCCTACTGCTTACACACACCGGAGTTGGCAGGAAGGAGGTGGCAGGTCGGAGGTGGCAGTTCGGAGGTGGCAGGTTGGAGGTGGCAGTTCGGAGGTGGCTGTTTGGGGTTGGCAGTTCGGAGGTGGCTGGTTGGATTTGGCAGGTCGGAGGTGGCTGGTTGGGGTTGGCACGTCGGAGTTAGCAGGTTGGAGGTGGCTGGTTGGAGTTGGCAGGTCGGAGTTGGCAGTTCGGAGGTGGCAGGTCAGAGGTGGCAGGTTGGAGGTGGCTGGTTGGGGTTGGCAGTTCGGAGGTGGCTGGTTGGGGTTGGCAGGTCGGAGTTAGCAGGTTGGAGGTGGCTGGTTGGAGTTGGCAGGTTGGAGGTGGCTGGTTGGAGTTGGCAGGTCGGAGTTGGCAGTTCGGAGGTGGCAGGTCAGAGGTGGCAGGTTGGAGGTGGCAGGTCGGAGTTGGCAGGTCGGAGTTAGCAGGTTGGAGGTGGCAGGTGTTTGAGAGCAGTGATCTGTGAGCCATTTCAATGTCAGACTGACCTCCGCTTTGTTGGGTAAACATTAGCTGGTGTGCTGGAGCGGACTGGGCCAAGGCATCGCCCGCTTACCTGCAGCATTCTGGGTGTTTACACCCAACACACAGCTCGACCGTGGGGGGGGGGTCACACTGAGGACCCGCAGTTTGGTCTCGTGTGTTTTACAGTAGCAGACAGAAGCTAAACACAGCGGACAAATTCAGCGCTACTTCTCTGAATACCAGAAATAGCTTTGTTTCTGGACCACAACCAGAGGCTCTGGGGAAACGGGGGTTTCCCTTTTCAAGAGGTTATATCTCCATATTTTATGAATTACAGTTTTTACTTTCAGATAAAATAAACCAGGCGTACAAACCCAATTAGTCATTGTCATTTTTTTTAGGCAGAGCTGCCCAACTCTGTTCCTGCAGATCTGCCATCCTGTAGGTTCTCACTCCAACCCTAACAAAGTGCACCTCACTCAACAGCTAGAGCAGGGCTGCCCAACCCTGTTCCTGGAGATCTACCGTCCTGTAGGTTTTTTCACCAACTTTTACAAAGCACACCTCAACAGCCAGAGATCTCACTAAGCTGCTGAGCAGTAGAGTCAGGTGTGCCAAATTAGTTTTGGAGTGAAAACCTGGTGGATCTCTAGGACCAGGCCTGGGAATCACTCTCAGGTGATAAGGGTTTAATTGGGTGTGCTGGTTTGAGGGGGGCTGAGAGATGGGGGGAGAGGACACAGCTCCTGTTTTACAGTGTGAAGAGTGACCCGTGTGGGGTCTGTCTCCTCCCCCAGGGAAGACAGCTGCGGACGCGTCGGACCAGGCCCTGGCCTACATGTGGGAGCGGGTGCAGGGGCTGGCCGGGGTGGTGGTGGTGGACCCCCGAGGCGGGTGGGCGGCCCGCTTCAACAGCCTGCAGATGGCGTGGGCCGCCGCCCAGAACGAGCAGCTGCACTACGGCCTGGGCAAAGGAGAGGACTTCACCCTGCCCCTGCAGGACGAGCCTGCAGCCAGCACCCAGAACCTGGAGCAGCAGCATGCAGCCAGCACCCAGAACCTGGAGCAGCAGCATGCAGCCAGCACCCAGAACCTGGAGCAGCAGCATGCAGCCAGCACCCAGAACCTGGAGCAGCAGCATGCAGCCAGCACCCAGAACCTGGAGCAGCAGCATGCAGCCAGCACCCACAACCTGGAGCAGCAGCATGCAGCCAGCACCCACAACCTGGAGCAGCAGCATGCAGCCAGCACCCACAACCTGGAGCAGCAGTGACAGCACACACCTGTACATGCACACACACACACACACACACATCTGTACATACACACACACACAGACAGGCACACACAGTCACACACACACGCACAGCAGATAAGACTCAGCTGAGCGCAATCTGAGCGTGCTCTGTGCCATGGACTAGCACAGACTCAGCTGAGCGCAGTCTGAGCGTGCTCTGTGCCATGCACTAGCACAGACTCAGCTGAGCGCAGTCTGAGCGTGTTCTGTGCCATGGACTAGCACAGACTCAGCTGAGCGCAGTCTGAGCGTGCTCTGTGCCATGGACTAGCACAGACTCAGCTGAGCGCAGTCTGAGCGTGCTCTGTGCCATGCACTAGCACAGACTCAGCTGAGTGCAGTCTGAGCGTGCTCTGCGCCATGCACTAGCATTTCATAATCCGCTGTACCTGTAATTCAAGTTCATATTTACATTACTGGCATGATTACTCTTGAGCTTGTCGTTGCCAAAGCAGTTTGCTTTTGGTGTCAACACAAGCGCCTGCGGTAATAATGCTCACATAACTGGTGTGGTTATACACTTTGTTGTACGTCTCTCTGGATAAGAGCGTCTGCCAAATGCCTGTAAGGTAATGTAATGTGTGCTGGTTTAAACAGCGGTGTGTGCGGACAAGATGCAGGGCCTTAACCGTCAGAACTTCTGCGTTTAGATCCTCACTGCGTGTGTGTGGTGTGAATAGAGTGTGCGTGTGTGTGGTCAGAACAGGTTAATTATTAATATGGAGTAATGGTAGCATATATCTTAGTCGTGACATGGGAACCACTGCTAGTGATAACGGGTAAACCCATGTGGGTGGTTGTAATGCCCCTTTACTGTAATGTGATGTATGGAGCGCTTATTAGTCCTGTAAATCAGTTGAATCTGGCCCTTTGGATACACATTGCAGTGTTTTCCGTGTCAGTTTCCTCAGGAACGTTGCTGTGAATTTTGGCTGACAGGTCCCTTGGACCACTGGGTCTTGGTGTCTTCTCTCCTTGAAGTTTTTATTACTGAAGAACCACAGCGCACCAGAACTACTTGGAGTCAGAGATCCAGCACAAATGCTACAAGCATCATGGTTCTTTTGATTTTAAATGTGAATGCAATCTGCGATATTTCATTGAAATCATTAATTGAAAGTTTTTATGTCTAGCTAATGGTTGTCGAGGCCTACTAGTTGAAATTTTAATTTTCAGAAGCAGTTCCAGTTTCAAGCAGAACCAACGCTGCGTGATTTTGGTTTTGTTATATGGAACGTTTATTTTGTGACTGTATCCTGTCCATGCCTGTAACTTTCCTTGTTTGTTAAGGTAGTTGAACCTTTGTCTTTAGATGTTGACTACTTGTGACTTAATAAATGTCCTTGATTTTAATTTGGCTGTGAGTTGTACATTTTGATAAAGGTTGATCCCACAAGTTGCTTAACCTATCATTGAATTTGTCGATTTAATTGATAACTGATATTTTTGGTAATTACCTAATTAAATCAAATAAATACATATGTTGTATAAGAGTGTAGTATTAACAGTTGCTGCACTTGTGTTCAGTGCTGAATATTAAACAAAGGTGTTATCTGTTAAAATGGTTGGATTCAAGTAGTCATATTTTAAACAAAACATGCTCAGTTCCCAGATACCACATATCCAAATTAATTTTTTTTTTTCAGTCTGAATGTAATCTCCATTCAAATCGAGCTCTACTTCTTGATAGGTCTCTAGTGAGTATGTAATAACCGTATACCTCCCTCTAAATATGTGTGTACTAACCGTACCCTCACGTGTGCTCCAGGCAAGCCTAAATCTCACCGTTGCACCAGAGTGCTCCGTCACCTGGTTGAGGAAGGAGGCTGGACACTGAGTCATTACCAAGGCTGGCACGGGCTGTGCGTGCAGTCCTTGTGTTAATAAAAATAAAATAACAATAATGGTTCGTGGAAACAGTGATGCATATTTTTAATGGCATCTTAGTATCACATCAGAACCAATGGAAGGCAGGCAGGGCAATGACAATACAGAATTCTGCAGGTGCACAACAGTATGCAGGCCAGGTCCTACAGGTGCACAGGAATGAGAAGCACAAGGTTTTTTGAAAAACGAAAGGTTCCAGGAAAAAAAGACTTGATTGTAATAATATTCATTTACACTATAGCTTAATATAGACTAATATTTTAAAATAAAAGCTACAAATAAGTACAGAGCACCCCGCAGACAAGACGTTTCAATTCACTTTTTTTCTGGAATTTCAAAAATAAAAAGAGGTCCTTTTCCCGCACGACAACAATTCAATTATATATCAGTGATCAGGGCTGAACTAAAACACTGAACTGAAAATGGTTTTGAAGTGGATGGACCTGCACTTCCAGCCATTGGCCTCTGTCTAAAAAAGAGTTCTACAGTGACTGTCCAATCCAGGGACTAGAAGAGAGCAAGCAGGTTTAACTGTCAACATGAGTGGACAGCCAGTCTCTCTCTGCGTTGTGTACATAGTCTACACAACATTCACAGGTACAGGTCCCTTCTAAAATCTGCTGTACTGTGGAGAGGGGTCTATTGCAGTGGTCTTGAGGCTATGTCTGAGTCTCTTTCTGGTACACTGTTTTAACGACAGCCTTGAACCAAAAAGAAAAAAAAGACACCCTGCTCAGCTCCTTTCCTGAGGACGGCACCCCGCTGATCCTCCTGGGAGATTTTAACATCCACCTAGAGGCCTCCCAGTCTGCTGCCTTCCTACCACTACTCCACTCCTTCGACCTCTCCCTACAGCACTCTCCCCCAGCCCACAAAGCAGGCAACCTCCTAGACCAGATCTTCCTGAGGAACTGCTCCAGCTCCAATCTCACGGTTACCCCCCTGCATACGTCTGACCATCACTTCATCTCCTTCTCCCTCCCTCTTGCTCCCCATCCTCCCTCTCCTCCTCCCACCCCCACTGTCACTGTCGGCCGTAACCTCCACTCCCTCTCACCCTCTTCTCTCGCTCCCAGAGTGACTGCTTCCCTCCCCCCTCTTCAATCATTTTCCAAGCTCCCCACTAACTCTGCATCCTCCACCCTAACTTCATCTCTCTCCTCAGCACTCGATTCCCTATGCCCCCTTGTCCCGAGGCCAGCACGTTCATCCCCTCCCAGTCCATGGATGTCTGACATACTACGCACCTCCAGGGCCAGCCTCCGCGATGCTGAGAGGAAGTGGGGCAAATCCAGGGACCCATCTGACCTTTCAGCCTGTCAGTCTCTCCTGACAGAGTTTTTCCTGCTGTCACTGCCGCTAAGGCAAAATTCTATCAAACTAAAATTCATAACTCCATTTCTAACCCTCATCAACTATTCTCTATTTTCTCCTCTCTCCTCAGTGTGCCACCTCCTCTACCCCAGTCTTCCTTCACTGCAGATGACGAAAAGATCGCAGACATCCGCAGCTCATTTACCCCCTCTGCGCCCTCCGCCCCCTCTGCCCCCTCTGCGCCCTCCGCCCCCTCTGCCCCCTCTGTGCCCTCCCTACACGCTCAGACCACTGCCACACGAACCCACGTCCCATCCCCCAACACGTACACATTCACGTTCCTGAAAGCATTACATAACATTTAACACTAAATAAAACCATTAAAACAACCTTCTGAGAAACAGGGCACATTTTACCTAATGTCATTCTGGGCCGGGGGCTTCTTTCCAAGAAGGTGGACAGTTCTTGCTTGTATGGGTTTGTCTTCCCTACAACAAAAGAAAAGTGTTACAAGTGCATTTATGAGCTATAAACAATTAAATCAACAATTAATATGTCATACAATATTAATTATGTAGATATAAGCAGTTAAATAATCAGATTAAAGCATATTTATATTATGTCATTTTTAAGTCTGAATCTGCAACAAGGATTCAGGTGGTAGTGTAGCATAATGGGTTAGGACTCTGCCGTTGTGCCCTTGAGCAAGGTACTTAACCTGCATTGCTTCAGTATATGTCCAGCTGTATAAATGGATGCAATGTAAATGCTATGTGAAACAGCTGTGTAAGTCGCTCTGGATGAGAGCATTTGTGTTCTCAAATGTGTTCTCTTTTTCTCCTTTTTCTTGCTCTGTCCGTTTGTAAAATAAAGTCACCACAGGGTTTGGATGAGGAGAACGTCAGCTCTCTTAAGATTCTGCATTTATGCCCCGTATTCCAGGCTGTGCTGAGGGCAGGACCTGCTGCTGCCACACACACACCTCGCTGGAACAATCTGAGGCTCACACACACACACACACACCTCGCTGGAACAGTCTGAGGCTCACACACGCACACAAACACACACACACACACACAACCTCGCTGGAACAGTCTGAGGCTCACACACACACACACACACCTCCCTGGAGCAACCTGAGGCCCACACACACACACACACACACCTCGCTGGAACAATCTGAGGCTCACACACACACACACACCTCGCTGGAGCAGTCTGAGGCCCACACACACACAAACACACACACACACACACCTCGCTGGAACAGTCTGAGGCCCACACACACACACACTGTGTGATGGACTAGACTCTGGCTGTGAGTGCAGTTTAACTGTGTGATGGACTAGGCTCTGGCTGTCAGTGCAGTTTAACTGTGTGATGGACTAGGCTCTGGCTGTCAGTGCAGTTTAACTGTGTGATGAACTAGGCTCTCACTGTGTCAGTGCAGTTTAACTGTGTGATGAACTAGACTCTCACTTTGTCAGTGCAGTTTAACTGTGATGGACTGGATTCTGGCTGCCTCAGTACAGTTTAACTGTGTGATGGACTAGACTCGGGTTGGGTCAGCGCAGTTTAACTGTGTGATGGACTGGACTCTGGCTGTGTCAGCGCAGTTTAACTGTGTGATGGACTAGACTCTGGCTGTGTCAGTGCAGTTTAACTGTGTGATGGACTGGACTCTGGCTGTCTCAGTGCAGTTTAACCGTGTGATGGACTAGACTCTGGCTGTGTCAGTGTTAGCTTGTGACAGCTGGAGATCCACAGACAGGGGAAGTAGAGGAGCTCCACAGACTCCTTAGCCTCCAGTACTGATCACACTGTGCATGTTCAGGTGTAGCTCAGGTGAACGTTGCTCCTCGTACTGCTGCATTCTACAGGACTCAGCTCAAAGAGCCTGTGCAATCTCTGTTATTGCTTTTAAAGAGTTTATGAAGCTGCACCATGTAAAGCATATCAAAACACAAGTGCTGGAAGTCTGATATGGCATCGCCATTCCATATGGATACTTGCTTTCCGTTCACTTACAATTGGCAGTCCATGCGTCAATGCTTGGTTAAAATGACCAATAGCAAATAACCTTGTATGGTCAGTTTAAGAACTATTTTGCTTTCAGGATTAACAACAACAAAAATAAATCTCAACTGAAGAAAAATAGACTTCACATCAGAGATTTTTGTTTGGTTAGGTTCTTTATGTATAACTATTAAAAGTGATTAGATTATACATAGTGTTGAACACTGCCTGTGAAATGCTTTCCTGTCCACGCGGCTATCTCCAAACAGCATCGGAGGCTAGCATTAGGCTAGCGGACGGTTCCGTGCACATCTCACAAAACAAGTGCATGATCTGTCCCGCGACACAGAGGTCGTGACCCTGGATGTAATCTCCTCTCACTTTCTCCCTGCAGCCAACGCTGAATGAGAGCGGCGCAATGCACAGGATTTTCACACAGAAGAGAAACCCAGCAGTAACATGCAGAACCTGCTTCTCTCATACGTAGAGAAGAGCTGATGACAGGGAGTTTCTAAAATATATTACTCATCACTAAGCGTAATTGGGTTATGGAACAAGACAATGATCTGAAACGCAAATGCAAGTCTACATCTAAATGGCTGAAAATAAACAAAATGAAAGCTTTGGAGTAGCCTAGTCGAAGTCCTGACTTGAACCCAACAGAGATGCTGTGGCAGGACCTGAAACGAGCAGGTCATGCACAAAAACCTACCAATTTGTCTGAATAAAAGCAGTTCTGCAAAGAAGAGTGGGCTAAAATTCCTCCGCAGCGATGTGAATGCTGGAGTCTATCCCAGCGTGCATTGGGCGAGAGCCAGGAATACTCCTTTTGTCTAACATTACATTATTGTCCAAACACCTGAAACCATTCAGTGAGACAAATATGCAAAAATAGAGGACATCAGGAAGGAGGCAAATACTTTTTCCCAGCATTGCACACATACACGCCTGTTCTTTCATATTTTCCACGGAAAGCCCCACTGTACAGTGTGGTCTTAAGGGTTTCAATACCAAACACCTGAATGGGCCAAAACTGACACTGGCAATTAGGTCCAAAGGTTGGATGAAGAGCTAGGGTTTCTAAATATGAGACCCTTTGCAGCACAATGCCACCTTAAAATAGATCTCTGCATGATCTCTTATGAGGTGTCACTTCCTCCAAAAAGCACAGGGGGAACAGTCTGTCTCAGCCCTGGGGCTCATTAAGGGAGTGTGGGGTCAGGGCAACACTATAAGATGTCACCAGGTGGATGGTGTTCATGGTCATGAAACCACCAGCTACGTAAGGCATCACCACAATAAGAGGCAGCGCAGCACAATAGTTGGGGCACTGGATTTATAACTCAGAGGTTGCAGGTTCAGTTCCCAGGTGGGTCTCTGTAGTTGCACCCTAGAACAGGGTACCTCACCTGAACTGTTTCGGTAAATACCCAGCTGTATAAATGGAATGAATGTAATCTCATGTCACAAAATGCAGCCACAAACGTGACGCGTGCTCTTTAAGTCAAACAGACGTGTTTGTTTAACAGAAATTGGTCGCTAATCGTGCTATCCTGATTCGCCCTTGTGACAGTTAATGGTCACAGAGACAGAATCCCGTTTGGAAGTCACGCTCACGCCTATCAATTAATCTTTCCTGCTTTACAGCCACTAACAGATTCATTTGGAAGCTTTAATCTCTACCTGTAATCAGATCCACTTTAAACCCTACCTTTCACAGCCAAGCTGAAGGCCGATTAAGATAAAACATCCATATCTCCATTCGTTATTCAGCCCGTTAAATTCTCTTTTACTCCACCTAATGTTTTCAGCCCTGGGAGTGACAGTAACCTAATTCAGAGCGCACGATTTGATATGATTTTCACACTGTTGTGAGGTACGGTTGTCATTGTGTGGAATACATAAAACTCTATATGACAAAATGACAAAACTCTAAACAGTCAAGAAATAATTGCCATCCAACCTCTACTAGTATGATATGCAAGCAAGCTTGTCAGTGTTGTTCTCGTTACTATGAACATTGAGTTTGTAAGTAATCTGCACGATTGCAATGGTATCGGAACAGTTTTGCCTATGTTTGCCATACATTAGTGTACAGTTCAACCGTTCAAATTCGATTTCAATTGATTTTTTTATAGAGTATAATGGAATACTGATTCAACATATTCCAGCTTCGGACATACCTGTTAAATATTAAGCTGTCTGTTCGTGATAAGGGAGTCCGAGGTTTTGATAAAATATGAGAAAGGTGGCGATGCTCCTCCTGGCAATCTCGAATGTTTATTCAGCATATCGGTAGTTTGTAAAATTGTGAAACGGAAAAAGTGATTGGCCTCGCGTTTGCATGTTGCACTTGGGGAACCCCGCGGTGAGCACAAATAAATTCCCGGCGTTCACAAAGGATTTATGTCTTAATTTCGGCTATCTACGTCGACTCGGCTTCCGTTAAGCTGTACTATTACACATGACAGAACGTTACAAAACATACAATAATTATAGTAATTGTTTTATTGCTGTTATTGTGAGTGTATGAGAGAGAGAGAGAGAGAGAGTTATGAGACCAATATTAAATGGTAAGGACTGAATCAAAAGTATAAATGAATCGCTCCATCTACAGGTCCAAGAAATGTATTGAAAAAGTGCTGGCCTACACCGAGCTAACGTTCTTCTTAACCACACCCCACGTGTCCAAAAAAAAAAAAAAAAATACACGGAATCTACTTCAGGGAATTTAATTATACAGTCGAAGCTCCTGGATTCACATGAATCCACCAATGCAGAACGACGCGATTTCAAGGTTTTAGGCATCTTTTGGGTTTTCTGCACGTCTGTCGAAAACCATGACTGTGGCAGCATTGCACACTGGTTTCTCATTTGGTATGGAATGGTAGAGCAACCTGTTTAGCATGCTGATGTTGGGATTATGGTTAAAATATAAGTCGGATAGCGGTGATACGCGCGGCCCAATACAAAACGGCGGAAGGGAAACAAGGACGTTCTTTGATCGGTCGAGGCGGACGAAAGGCAATCTCAAACTGTGATAGTGTGATACGACACTGCCTGTTCTCTCCACCTCTGTCACACCCCAATCCACGTTACAACTGTTATTGCGTTGAACCGGCTTTTTTCCTCTCCCAACCTCATCATTCACCAAACTCATCTCGTGATAAGAATGCCTCGTAAATCTACCTTTCCGGTAACCATTTCAGAAAAAATCATGTGAACATCTAAACCTGCTCCTTCGCGCTGAGAAGTGGAAGTGCTTCCAGGTTAGCTAAGCATTCACTGGACGGAAACGTTTTCAAGAGATGCTATCAGGCTGTTTGTAACGCACACATCGCAGGGATAACCTGTCGAATGGGCTTCAATGACATCGATCTAGGAAGTAAATTGATAACTTGGAGCAAAAAGAGCTGCCTACAACCCGGGACATGCCGCTAGCATACCCGCCGAACACAGACACACATGCAAACGGACAGAGAGCCCTACAGCTGGTGAGAGGGTGTGTTTTAATACTAACGGAGAGCACGGCTACAGTAGGCTCACCGATAACGCGGAGCAAACGGCTCGGTTTGGGGCGGATGAGTGCTAGTCTGCCCTCCGGACACAGCCACCTCGGTCATGAATGGGAGTGATGTTCTCTTAAAAGAAATAACCGTCCCTTACTTTAACATGGCCTCTTCGTTATCCTCTTCCTCCTTCTGCCGAACCATCACAGCCATTATAATCTTCCTCTCCTCCTCCGTGAGGTGACTGAGGTCCGGCAGATCGGGCATGGAAGTCGGCGCGGTGGGTGGGCGAGGGCCGCCTTGGGGCCCCACTGAGGCCGACATATTTTACCCCTCTTGGCGTGTCGCTTTATTGACAAAATCCCGAGAGACGAAACCCACTTTCCACGACATAGGCTAGTCTGCGGACAGAGCAGCAGCTCTCGCAAATAGCGCGAGCCTTTCATGGTTGCGGGAACCCACGGTTATGCTCGTTTCTATTTGGCTGTTTTCTACTTCTCTCCTTTTCTCCCCCCCACCCCCCGCCCTCCCGCCTCTCCCCTTCACCTCCAGTTACGGGTAGCCCATGCGTATACCACGGCTGACACGGAGTGGGGAAGCCTCGCTTTGTTGACCGCCGTGAGATGTCCCTGTCACCGGTCTCGGACTTGGTGCTGGATGAAGGCGAGGCGGAGTCTTTACCCTGCTCTCTCTCTCTCTCTCTCTCTCTCTCTCTCTCTCTCTCTCTCTCTCTCTCTCTCTCTCTCTCTCTCTCTCTCTCTCTCTCTCTCTCTCTCTCTCTCTCTCTCTCTCTCTCTCTCTCGACTGTCGATGCTGCTGCTGTTGCTGTCAGGGAGATGGAATAGTCAATGGGACCGCAGCCCCTGAAGCGCGTACCTTCCTCGAGCAGAGACGCGCATATCATTTGAGAATGGGGACTCACCATACGCGCACGAACCCCTAGCTTTCCCTTACCCTATCCGAGCTGATGACGCGCTTTCCTACTACAACCACCCATCACACACCTTTTCCACCTCCCCGGGCTCGTGCACAAGAACAAAACCATTGGGACATTAGGCTACAGGCTATAATTCGCCTCTGCTCACTGTAGTGTATTTAAAAATCCAGAGCAGCAACGTCAGCTAACTGTGGTGTTCCAATGCCCGTGAATGGAGTGTCCGTTAGTGATTCTGGAAGAAGACAAGAAGTCCCAGCGATGCTTTGTCGGTTGCATTATTTAGGACTACGAAACATTTAGAATATAGACTAAAGAGTATTATGTCCCATATGTGTTGCTGTTCCATTTCTATACAAGTAGCACTTCCTTCCCATTTGATTATATTAAAATAGGAAATCAACAGGCCATGTCACTTTCTGGTGCAATATATAGTTGATACGTCCAGGACAATATGTGGATGGTCACCCATATTTGTCAAATTATTAGGATTTCGTTAATTAAATGTAAACTGATCACTTCCTCTTTCAAATCAAACACGCACATTCAATCTTTGGAAATCAAAAGATTTAATTTGTTCGGTAAAATAACGCCCACAAATTGGGGATGGGGAGATATAACAAAATTCAGCACCATGGATGGAGAATTTCCGCAGTTTTTTTTTCCTGAATTCAATTAAATGCGAAATTCTTCTCTTTTTTGGCTATTTCATATTACAAGTTACAACAAGGCTCGTGATTTATTAAAGCTGCATTTGTCAAACGCATGATGACTTCAATATAATGTAGGCCTACGTTAATAGGCTATCATATCGATAAAGAAAAGATTTTAGCCACAGTATGCAGTACACACATATAGGCCTATATTATTGTACAAGTCTGTCTCCTTTCACCAGCTTAACTATCTGTCCGTTCGTTGAAAATGTGTTTAGCTTATGTTAGCTTTATCGGTTTTGCAAGAGACGCATGCTCGTGACCAAATATGAAACATTTTCAGATGTTCCTTGGTAGTTCGTTAGGACCTGTTGTAAAAATACAGTTATTATAAATAACTTCTTATTAATTCGGGTAAAGCCGTAGCCTACAGTTGATCACTGCTGCTGGGCTGTCGTCACACAACGTCCGCTCCTTAGTTCTCGTGATGTGGTGCTGTGGCCGAGTATGCGCAAATCCAGCAGATGGCAAAATAGAGTCGAAAACACTACTTTACCAAGAAACCCACGTGCTGTATCCTTCCTCAATTTCCAAAGTAAAAGTACACATTATTGGAGAAATTTACAGTGTATTTCTGTACTCAGACCTTCCAAATTCTGTAAATATATTTGGAGTGGCCTCTCAATTGAGGTTTTAAAATATCGTTAGCATTCTTTTGTTTTCATTGTTTAATTTTTGTAATATTTATATTTGTATATTAATATTTATAAATATATTTATAAATATTCTCAGATTGAAAGCTGCTGTAGGCAACTTTCTCAATACTCACAGTGTTGTGAAACATTTTGAAAATCATAACACCTGTTGGTCCCACCCACAGAGACACCCCCTCCCCCCTTGCTTCTCCACACACCCAGGGCACACACACACCCCTTTCTAACACGCATGTGCTTATCTTCGTTGTTTATGGAAAGAACACTAGTTACTGCAGTGATTATCCTTTTGGATCCTTTGGGTGCACCAATAGGGTTAGGGTGGGTCTTTTAATAAACAACGATGATAAGTGTATGTGTGTTTAAAAATGTGTGTGGCCTACAGTTCAGTTCACTGTGGTGATACAAATCACAATTTTATGGAGGTACAGATCCACTGTGCGATTTTGGTGGTACCCATTATTAGCACTATGAATGTTGCATTTTGTAACACCTTTATACCATTTTAATCGAGGATTTTTGGATAATCGGGTGCATGACTATATTTGCATATATATATATATATATATATATATATATATATATATATATATATATATGCAAATATAGTCCTGCACCCGATTATCCAAAAATCCTCGATTTTATATATATATATATATATATATAGCGTTTACATATACTGCGTTCAGTACTACAAAAAGTTACTTATAAATGAGAATGCGTTTTAACTTTCATTCTGAAATTATCCGCTCTCGCGCCGACAGGAAGTAACATTGTACTGTTTGTTGGAGCTCCTAGAAGCAAACAGCAATTTGACTTCCAGCCTGCGGAGCTGCCTGTGGCCTAGGTGTACACTCCTAACGTTAGTTGGATCGGTGAATGTTGGCAGCGTCTCAGATAATTATTGGCTGCTTCTGACTGATTTGGTATTTATGGACAACAAAGTCGAAAGGAAATGAGGTGTAGTTTCAGACGCTTTAGTTGACAAGCAGTCGATGCGTCTGAACGACTTTTAGGCTACTTGCAGGGTGAAGATCACTACGGGAGCAACGACAGAATTCGGAAAGAGCCAGTGCTCGAGATCGCTTTGTATTTGTCTTGCTGTCCCTTCTAGTTGTCGAGCAGTTCTTTTGGTAAGGTACTTTCGGTTTTTGCCTCCATACAAGGTATATGCCTGGTATATACCTAAATAATATCCGTACTATTCCATGATATGGAGCCGAATAGAAGTTGCTTCTGTCACAGTAGCTAGCAATTCAACGTTTGCATTTAATGATCTTTTATTTATTTAATTTTGTCCGACATATTCCTCCACACCCTTCTAGTAATGAGTGCTGGACCGTGTTTCTATTAGTATTTATGCCGATTCCATTTCAGTTCAGTCAATTTCTGGAATTCACTTAATGAAGTGGAAAATGTCTGTAATGTTCAATTTCCTCAGTTGGTGAGTTAAACTGAAATCTTCTCAAGTTTAAGTTTTCTTTTATATTTATTGAGGGAAATGTATATTATTTTGAAAACAAAATGAATAAGTTTTTATTCTTGCATCTCTCAACTGATGTTTTAATAAGCTTTTAATGTTATGTTGCGTCCTTCAGCCTGTCATCTCTTTATGCAGCTCGACATTTGTTGACTCAATTCAGGTTAAACGACATTTCCAGATTTCCCCGCCCACAGATACAGGCTTAACAAACCTGGGCATGTCTTTGGCAGGATTTTAATTGTGTTAACAGTTTTTGGGTTAGTCAGCCGAGGAGCTGAAGGCTCAAGGCAGTGTGTATGGCTGGGTGTGCCCTGGTCTGTATGAGGCCTTATCCTCTGTCCGCAGGAGGACTTCAGCGGCCATGTTGCCTGTCCTGGTGGTTCACGGAGGAGCGGGTAATGTCCCGAGGCAGCGCGCCGAGCTCTCCTGTGCGGGGGTGCGGGAGGCGGCCCGGGCCGGTTACGCCCTGCTGCGGTCGGGCCGGAGCGCAATGGACGCTGTGGTGGAGGCGGTGACGCTGCTGGAGAACAACCCCACCTTCAATGCAGGTAGCGTGTAGCATGCAGTGCGCGTGCTGGGCGTGTGTAATGCAGGCCGTGCGGTGCACACGTTAACCTGCGTCTCCGCGTGCGTGTGTCCACCTGTGTCACCCCGCTCCTCTGTGTTTCCTGGCAACCCCCTTCCCACCCTGCACGTCTGTGTCATCCTGTCATCCCCCCGCGTGACGCAGAGTCGCCGTGTCTCCCTGTGACCCCTGACTTCCTGTCCGGCAGGATGCGGCTCCGTGCTGAACGAGCACGGCGGCGTGGAGATGGACGCGCTGGTGATGGACGGGCGCACGCTGGCCAGCGGGGCCGTGTCGGCGGTGAGGAGGATCGCCAACCCCGTGCAGCTGGCCCGCCTGGTGATGGAGAAGGTGACGCCTCGCAGTGACAGCCGCCGTACGGGACGTTCGCTCAGCCCAGCTCTCCTCTGGAGAACCCTGCAGCGCGAGCGAACGCTAAGCCAGCGTACCGTAAACACAGAAGCTCCGCCCTCACAGAGAGAGAGCGTTGAGCCAGCGTACTGTAAACACAGAAGCTCCGCCCTCACAGAGAGAGAGCGTTGAGCCAGCGTACTGTAAACACAGAAGCTCCGCCCTCACAGAGAGAGAGCGTTGAGCCAGCGTACTGTAAACACAGAAGCTCCGCCCTCACAGAGAGAGAGCGTTGAGCCAGCGTACTGTAAACACAGAAGCTCCGCCCTCACAGAGAGAGAGCGTTGAGCCAGCGTACTGTAAACACAGAAGCTCCGCCCTCACAGAGAGAGAGCGTTGAGCCAGCGTGCTGTAAACACAGAAGCTCCGCCCTCACAGAGAGAGAGCGTTGAGCCAGCGTGCTGTAAACACAGAAGCTCCGCCCTCACAGAGAGAGAGCGTTGAGCCAGCGTACTGTAAACACAGAAGCTCCGCCCTCACAGAGAGAGAGCGTTGAGCCAGCGTACTGTAAACACAGAAGCTCCGCCCTCACAGAGAGAGAGCGTTGAGCCAGCGTACTGTAAACACAGAAGCTCCGCCCTCACAGAGAGAGAGCGTTGAGCCAGCGTACTGTAAACACAGAAGCTCCGCCCTCAGACAGAGAGAGAGCGTTGAGCCAGCACACTGTAAACACAGAAGCTCCGCCCTCACAGAGAGAGAGCGTTGAGCCAGCGTACTGTAAACACAGAAGCTCCGCCCTCAGACAGAGAGAGAGCGTTGAGCCAGCGTACTGTAAACACAGAAGCTCCGCCCTCACAGAGAGAGAGCGTTGAGCCAGCGTACTGTAAACACAGAAGCTCCGCCCTCACAGAGAGAGAGCGTTGAGCCAGCATACTGTAAACACAGAAGCTCCGCCCTCACAGAGAGAGAGCGTTAAGCCAGCGTACTGTAAACACAGAAGCTCCGCCCTCACAGAGAGAGAGCGTTGAGCCAGCATGCTGTAAACTCAGAAGCTCCGCCCTCACAGAGAGAGAGCGTTGAGCCAGCATGCTGTAAACTCAGAAGCTCCGCCCTCACAGAGAGAGAGCGTTGAGCCAGCGTACTGTAAACACAGAAGCTCCGCCCTCACAGAGAGAGAGCGTTGAGCCAGCGTACTGTAAACACAGAAGCTCCGCCCTCACAGAGAGAGAGCGTTGAGCCAGCGTACTGTAAACTCAGAAGCTCCGCCCTCACAGAGAGAGAGCGTTAAGCCAGCATACTGTAAACACAGAAGCTCCGCCCTCAGACAGAGAGAGAGCGTTGAGCCAGCGTACTGTAAACACAGAAGCTCCGCCCTCACAGAGAGAGAGCGTTAAGCCAGCATACTGTAAACACAGAAGCTCCGCCCTCAGACAGAGAGAGAGCGTTGAGCCAGCATACTGTAAACACAGAAGCTCCGCCCTCAGACAGAGAGAGAGCGTTGAGCCAGCATGCTGTAAACACAGAAGCTCCGCCCTCACAGAGAGAGAGCGTTGAGCCAGCATACTGTAAACACAGAAGCTCCGCCCTCACAGAGAGAGAGCGTTGAGCCAGCATACTGTAAACACAGAAGCTCCGCCCTCACAGAGAGAGAGCGTTGAGCCAGCATACTGTAAACACAGAAGCTCCGCCCTCACAGAGAGAGAGCGTTGAGCCAGCATACTGTAAACACAGAAGCTCCGCCCTCACAGAGAGAGAGCGTTGAGCCAGCATACTGTAAACACAGAAGCTCCGCCCTCACAGAGAGAGAGCGTTGAGCCAGCATACTGTAAACACAGAAGCTCCGCCCTCACAGAGAGAGAGAGCGTTAAGCCAGCATGCTGTAAACACAGAAGCTCCGCCCTCACAGAGAGAGAGCGTTGAGCCAGCATACTGTAAACACAGAAGCTCCGCCCTCAGATAGAGAGAGAGCGTTGAGCCAGCATACTGTAAACACAGAAGCTCCGCCCTCACAGAGAGAGAGCGTTGAGCCAGCATACTGTAAACACAGAAGCTCCGCCCTCAGACAGAGAGAGAGCGTTGAGCCAGCATACTGTAAACACAGAAGCTCCGCCCTCAGACAGAGAGAGAGCGTTGAGCCAGCATACTGTAAACACAGAAGCTCCGCCCTCAGACAGAGAGAGAGCGTTGAGCCAGCATGCTGTAAACACAGAAGCTCCGCCCTCAGACAGAGATCTCCCTGTCCGCCTGTCTCCCCGCAGACGCCGCACCTGTGCCTCACTGCGGAAGGGGCCTCTAAGTTTGCCCGGGCCATGGGCGTGCCCGAGGTCCCGGAGGAGACGCTGATCACCGACTACGCCCGCAAGCGCTGGCAGCGGAACCGCCAGCCCGGCTCCAACCCGGTGGAGTGCCAGATGTGAGCCCTCTGTCCCTCTGACGCTCTGTCTCAAATCTGAGCCCTCCCTCCGCCCTCCGCAGGCAGGGGTACAGGCTTCAGCTTCAGCTCATAGAGTGGAACATTTTTAATGTTTTAAATGAAAGGGTTAAATGTGGTCTTCCATGATGGAATGCACTGTGTATGTGAGCATGTGTTTTAGAGACACTGTAATCTCACAAAGCTTGTGTGTGTGTGTGTGTGTGTGTGTGTGTGTGCGCGCGCGTGTGCGTATGTGCACGTATGTGCGTGTGCGTGTGTGTGTGTGTGTGTGTGTGCGCGTGTACGTATGTGCACGTATGTGCGTGTGCGTGTGTGTGTGTGTGTGCGCGTATGTGTGCGTCCGTGCGTGTGCGTGTTTGTCTGTGTGCGTGTGAATATGTGTGCGTGCGTGTGGTTATATATGTTTGTGTCTGTGTGTGTGTGTGTTTGTATGTGTGTGTGCATGTGCATGTGTGTGTGGATGTATGTGTGCGTGTGTGCATGTGTGTGTGCATATGGGTGTGTGTGTGCACGTGGTTATGTATGTATGTTTGTGTGTGTGTGCGTATGTGTGCGCGTGTGTGTGTGGATGTGTGTGCATGTGTGCGTATGTGCACGTATGTGTGTGTGTATGCGTGTGTATGCGTGTGTATGCGTGTGTGTGTGCGTGTTCATATGTGTGTGTATGTATGTGTGCGTGCGCATATGTACGTGTGTGTGTGTGTGTGTGTGTGTCTCTCAGGGGGAAGATGGGCACAGTGGGCGCTGTGGCGGTGGATTCGGAGGGGAACGTGGCCTGTGCCACCTCCACGGGGGGCATGCTTAATAAGATGGAGGGGCGTGTGGGTGACACCCCCTGTGTTGGTGAGTGACCAGGCTTTACACTGCAGACTGAGCCGCTGACTCACTCTGACGTAGGAGACACGTGCTGTCTGTGCCCTCCCACACTCACAGAGACGGGAGAACACAGAGGCTGTGAACTGAAGCAAAAACTAGGAAAGATGGTGGACTGGCAGGAAGTGTGCTTTGTGTGGAGCTACCTTAAGTGCCCTTGTGCAGGACAGTATGATGGGGAGAAATGGCCTTTAGGCCTGGGGAATGTGGGATAAAGTTCAGTTAGTCATGAGACCTCACTGTCTGCTGGGCTAACCTTTAGCTCGAAAGTATGAAATCCACCAGTCACTGCTTTTCTCTTTCTCACGTGCGTCCTGGAGTGTGAAGGAGAGTTCTGCATGTACGTGCCTACTGCATACACACACACTCACACACACACTTTAGCACTATGACTTTTCTGCCTTATTCTGTGTGACTGTCAAACATGGATCTGCAGTATCTTCCTTTCTTAGATTTGACATCTATTATTCATTTATTATTAATAATAGATGTTATTAAACATCTGTTTATTCATTTGGGTGGACGAATACTTCATCTTTAATCCTAGTCATTCAGAGAGAAAGTGATATTAATATATGATCAAAACCTCATGCCTCACCAACTAAAAAGCCAAAAGAGTAAATTAATTTGACCTTACATATATTTTTTGTATTACAGCACATGTACTTGGTGAGAACACTTATAGAAATATAATATTTAGATGAGTAAAAAAAATTTGGATCCTCTGTTGATCTCGAGGAAATATCTCCAGACTCTATGTGCACTGTTTATCCCCCAACTAGTTTCATGTGAAACGGTATGGAGATTGAACAGGGAAACTTGCCTCAAGAAATTTGGAACTTACACCACTTCAATGTTTCTCACCCCACCTAGTGGTCATAAAGTGGATGTACACACTCTGCCAAAGCTGGTTGACTTGCATCAGGGGAGTCAAACTCCAGTCCTGGAGGGCTGCAGCGAATGCGGGGTTAACTCCAGTTCTGGAGGGACACACTGTCGGCAAGTTTGACTCCAGTTCTGGAGGGCCGCAGTGTCTGCGGGTTAATCTCCAGTCCTGGAGGGCCGCAGCATCTGCGGGCTAAACTCCGGTCCTGGAGGGAGCACAGCGCCTGCAGGTTTAACTCAGGGCTTGGACGGCTGCAGGTTTAACTCCGGGCCTGGACGGGTGCGGAGTCTGCAGGGTTCTGTGATGTCCTTTCAGTCAGCAGCCAGTTAGTTCTTGGTAACGAGGTGTGGAGACTCTTAAGCCAGCACAGATCTAAACCCGTCGCTGGTGCTGAAACACAGAAAACCAGAAAGACTGCACTCAGACCCCTCTGGCTTGTGTGACCTCTAATGACCCTCTGAGTCTGTTATTATTGCTGCCTCTTACATACCGATCTTCTTTATGAAACTTTAGTTTTGTCCCTTTTTCACGTTAGCAAACATACCCCAGCACTGCGTTAGCATGTATACCCCATCACTGTGTTAGCATATATACCCCAGCACTGTGTCAGCATATTTACCCCAACACTGCGTTAGCATATTTACCCCAGCACTGTGTGAGTATATATACCCCAGGAACTGTGTTAGCATATATGCCCAGCACTGCGTTAGCATGTATACCCCAGCGCTGCATTAGCATATATACCCCAGCACTGTGTTAGCATGTATACCCCAGCACTGTGTTAGCATATATACCCAGCACTTTGTTAGCATATGTACCCCAGCACTGTGTTAGCATGTATACCCCAGCACTGTGTTAGCATATATACCCAGCACTTTGTTAGCATATGTACCCCAGCACTGTGTTAGCATATATACCCCAGCACTGTGTTAGCATATATACCCCAGCACTGTGTTAGCATGTATACCCCAGCACTGTGTTAGCATATATACCCAGCACTGCGTTAGCATATATACCCCAGCAATGCGTTAGCATATGTACCCCAGCACTCCGTTAACATGTATACCCCAGCACTGCGTTAGCATATATACCCAGCACTGCGTTAGCATATATACCCCAGCACTGCATTAGCATGTATACATCAGCACTGTTAGCATATATACCCCAGCACTGCATTAGCATATATACCCCAGCACTATGTTAACATATTTACCCCTTCACTGCGTTAGCATATATACCCCAATGCTGTGAGAGCTCTTATTACTGCAGAGGCAGGTCTTTCTTTGTGCTTATGAGGGCCACCCGGGCGTTTACGTCCACACCACTGAGTTTGCAGGCCTGGGTCACTATGTCGCTCTCTGGGGGAAGTATGCTGGCCTCTACACACAGCTTTAGAAATGGAAGAAAAGCCAGGCCAGCTTTGCAGTGCTTCGTGAACGCTGTAAGGCTTGTTGTGCAGTGTGTCTTCCTGTCCTGTGCCCGAGTGACCCTGTGCTGGGCGGTCCTGCAGGGTGTGGAGGCTACGCGGATAACCAGCTGGGAGCAGTGTCACCCACGGGTCACGGGGAGGCCATCATGAAGGTCACACTGTCCAGACTGATCCTCTTCTACATGGAGCAAGGTATCATCTGCACACATACCCAACTGATTACACACTCACACTGCACACACCCTACTGATTACACACACACACTGCACACACCCTACTAATTACACACACACACTGCACACACCCTACTGATTACACACACACACTGCACACACCCTACTGATTACACCATCACACTGCACACACACCCTACTGATTACACACTCACACTGCACACACCGTACTGATTACACACTCACACTGCACACACACCCCTACTGATTACACACTCACACTGCACACACCCTACTGATTACACACTCACACTGCACACGCCGTACTGATTACACACTCACACTGCACACACACCCCTACTGATTACACACTCACACTGCACACACACCCCTACTGATTACACACTCACACTGCACACACACCCTACTGATTACACTCACACACTGCACACACACCCTACTGATTACACACACACACTGCACACACACCCCTACTGATTACACACTCACGCTGCACACACACCCTACTGATTACACACACACACACTGCACACACACCCCTACTGATTACACACTCACACTGCACACACACCCCTACTGATTACACACCTCTACTGATTACACACACACCGGAGTTAGCAGGTCGGAGTTGGCTGGTCGGAGTTGGCAAGTCGGAGGTGGCAGGTTGGAGTTGGCAGGTGTTTGAAAGCAGTGATCTGTGAGCCATTTCAATGTCAGACTGACCTCCGCTTTGTTGGGTAAACATTAGCCGGTGCGCTGGAGCGGACTGGGCCAAGGCATCGCCCGCTTACCTGCAGCATTCTGGGTGTTTACACCCAACACACAGCTCGGCCAATGCTCCGTGCTGATTGGCTGCCTCCCCGGGGAGGGGGGCGGGGTCACACTGAGGACCCGCAGTTTGGTCTTGTGTGTTTTACAGTAGCAGACAGAAGCTAAACACAGCGGACAAATTCAGCGCTGCTTTTCTGAATACCAGAAATAGCTTTGTTTCTGGACCACAACCAGAGGCTCTGGGGAAAAGGGGGTTTCCCTTTTCAAGAGGTTATATCTCCATATTTCATGAATAACTGTTTTTACTTTCAGATAAAATAAACCAGGCGTGCAAACCCAATTTGTCATTGTCATTTCTTTTAGGCAGAGCTGATTAACCCTGTTCCTGCAGATCTGCCATCCTGTAGGTTTTCACTCCAACCCTGACAAAGCACACCTCACTCAACAGCTAGAGCAGGGCTGCCCAACCCTGTTCCTGCAGATCTGCCATCCTGTAGGTTTTCACTCCAACCCTAACAAAGCACACCTCACTCAGCAGCTAGAGCAGGGCTGCCCAACCCTGCTCCTGCAGATCTGCCATCCTGTAGGTTTTCACTCCAACCCTAACAAAGTGCACCTCACTCAACAGCTAGAGCAGGGCTGCCCAACCCTGTTCCTGGAGATCTACTGTCCTGTAGGTTTTTTCAGCAACTTTTACTAAGCACACCTGAACAGCCAGAGATCTCACTGAGCTGCTGAGCAGTAGAGTCAGGTGTGCCAAATTAGTTTTGGAGTGAAAACCTACAGGCCAGTGGATCTCCAGGACCAGGCCTGGGAATCACTCTCAGGTGATAAGGGTTTAATTGGGTGTGCTGGTTTGAGGGGGGCTGAGGGGGAGGAGGACACAGCTCCTGTTTTACAGCGTGAAGAGTGACCCGTGTGGGGTCTGTCTCCTCCCCCAGGGAAGACGGCTGCGGACGCGTCGGACCAGGCCCTGGCCTACATGTGGGAGCGGGTGCAGGGGCTGGCCGGGGTGGTGGTGGTGGACCCCCAAGGCGGGTGGGCGGCCCGCTTCAACAGCCTGCAGATGGCGTGGGCCGCCGCCCAGAACGGGCAGCTGCACTACGGCCTGGGCAAAGGAGAGGACTTCACCCTGCCCCTGCAGGACCAGCCTGCAGCCAGCACCCAGAACCTGGAGCAGCAGCATGCAGCCAGCACCCGGAACCTGGAGCAGCAGCATGCAGCCAGCACCCAGAACCTGGAGCAGCAGCATGCAGCCAGCACCCAGAACCTGGAGCAGCAGCATGCAGCCAGCACCCACAACCTGGAGCATCAGCATGCAGCCAGCACCCACAACCTGGAGCAGCAGCATGCAGCCAGCACCCACAACCTGGAGCAGCAGTGACAGCACACACCTGTACATGCACACACACACACACACATCTGTACATACACACACACAGACACGCACACACAGTCACACACGCACACATACCCACACGCACACACACACTCCCAGAACAGCGCAAACACACACAGTCTCACACACACACACACACACACACACACACACTTCTGCTGACAGCCTGAAATCAGAAGCTCCACACACTCCCAGGAAATGCACAAAGCGGTCAGTTGTGCTTTTATACTGAGGTCAGCACCAGTGCCAAAGTGCTTCTATTCACAGTCCAGTCTCTTAGATTAGTCAGAGGATGTTTTCATTGCTGAATTCTCATTGGTTAATGCCTCTGTGTTAAAGCTATGGTGTGCTTCAGAGTCCCTAGCAGCCAGACAATATGAAACACGGTGAGAACGTTCATTTATTTCCTTTATTAAGCAAATCAATGAATGAAACCTTAGTTTAAGCCAATTAAACTGTGATACCCTTTCCCAGGTGGCTCCAGTGCGTTTCCCTTTCATTCTTGTGTTACATGCACAGCCTGGACTGAAAGCTAGGCTGCGTTCTGCAAGCCAGAGTTTGCCTGATGCTCTGACGCGTGTCACTTCCTGTGCTGTGGCTCCTGGGTGTGCTTTCGCACCGCACAGCAGATCAGACTCAGCTGAGTGCAATCTGAGCGTGCTCTGTGCCATGGACTAGCACAGACTCAGCTGAGCGCAGTATGAGCGTGCTCTGTGCCATGGACTAGCACAGACTCAGCTGAGCGCAGTCTGAGCGTGCTCTGTGCCATGGACTAGCACAGACTCAGCTGAGCTCAGTCTGAGCGTGCTCTGTGCCATGGACTAGCACCTACCCAGCTGAGCGCAGTCTGAACGTGCTCTGTGCCATGCACTAGCACAGACTCAGCTGAGGGCAGTCTGAGCGTGCTCTGTGCCGTGCACTAGCATTTCATAATACGCTGTACCTGTAATTCAAGTTCATATTTACATTACTGGCATGATTACTCTTGAGCTTGTCGTTGCCAAAGCAGTTTGCTTTTGGTGTCAACACAAGCGCCTGCGGTAATAATGCTCACATAACTGGTGTGGTTATACGCTTTGTTGTACGTCTCTCTGGATAAGAGCGTCTGCCAAATGCCTGTAAGGTAATGTAATGTAATGTGTGCTGGTTTCAACAGGGCTGTGTGCGGGCAAGATGCAGGGCCTTAACCGTCAGGACTTCTGCGTTTAGATCCTCACTGCGTCCGTTCATTGCCTGCCGGCTGGTTTGTTGTTAAAATGTGCCCCTCAAAGAACAGATAAATTCTTTATAAATCACACACACAATTGCTTTTGAGCGGATTGAGTGCTGAATGCTTTTTTTTCTTCAAATGTAACATTGGAATGCACAGTCCCTGACTGGCTCATGTGTGTCATGTGTTTTTGATTTTTCAGATTTAAACTGCACTCTTAAGTGGTACCAAAAAACAAACAAAACGCCCCAAAGAGGTCTGGGAGATATGATGATATGGTGACCAAGTCCCCAAATGAAAGGCAATCAGGAATTTACCTGGATCCACAGACCCATGTTATGAATAGAGTGTGCGTGTGTGTGGTCAGAACAGGTTAATTATTAATATGGAGTAATGGTAGCATATATCTTAGTCGTGACATGGGAACCACTGCTAGTGATAACGGGTAAACCCATGTGGGTGCTTGTAATGCCCCTTTACTGTAATGTGATGTATGGAGCTCTCATTAGTCCTGTAAATCAGTTGAATCTGGCCCTTTGGATGCACGTTACAGTGTTGTCCGTGTCCGCTTCCTCAGGAACGTTGCTGTGAGTTTTGGCTGACAGGTCCCTTGGACCACTGGGTCTTGGTGTCTTTACATTACATTACATTACAGGTATTTAGCAGACGCTCTTATCCAGAGCGACGTACAACAAGTGCATTAGTTCAAGGTGCAGAGGTATAAAAGAAACACACTAGAGTGAAGTAAAGATCGTAGTGCCAGAAGTGACCACATAGATCAGGGGCCGTATGTATCAAACGTCTTAATAATTACACTTAAGAATCTCATAAGAGCTTACTTTGGAGTGAAATCATTCTTTGCTTAAAGTGGTCGGTAAAACATAGTTATCAGGCAGCTTACACTTTTTCATAGATAAGTCTTGAGACATTCTCAAGAGTAACGCTTAAGTGTGTTTTTGCGACAATCACAGGTGCTGCAAATAAAAGGATTATGATGATGTCATCAATTGCCGAAATTGCTAAGAGAGAAGAACCAATCAGCTTTTGGGAAATGTGTTCTATTGATGGGTCAACAGAAGTTTTCAATAAAGTTAAACACACCCTCATTATGAAAGCTCCCTTGTTGTCTAATGTTAGTCAAATGGATGTGAAAAGAAAGCCGAATTGGACTGTGGAAGAAACGGTGATGTTGGTAGAGGAGGTGGAGGCAAAGAAGGAAATAATTAAGGGAAAATTTAGCCTCACACTTACAAGTCGACACAAAAAAGAAGTTTGGAAGCAGATCGTAGACAGCATTAATGCGAGCTTCTCCTCCACCATTCGGAGTCCACAGGAATGTGAAAAGAAATGGTACAATGTTTAATCCAAAGCGCGTCAGGAAATCTTCGCTGTCAAGAAGGCAACATCTGGCACTGGTTCGTAGTCTACGTTATTTATGCATCTCTTTATTTATTTACTTATTTATGAAACACGTTTGTTACATATTGCTGATGAACATTAATGTAGTTATATTTTTTATTCAGGTGGAGGTCCTGCGCCTAAACCTTTAAGCGCAGTGGCATAAGTAGTTCTCCACATCCTGGGAGAAAACAATGCCACAATCAGTGCAGTGGGCGACTGTCAGGATGCTGCACTACTCAAACTGCGGACCGTAGTAAGGTTGGCATGCTATTATAAAAGAACTGTAGCTCAATACTCAATACTTATTTTATTGATACAAATGCATGTTCACAAGAATAAACTAACTTAACAAAATGAATTCTGTTTTTCAGTAATGTAGATGAAAACACCATCTCGTCCCCTCATGAGCTGCCTGTGGAGCTTCCAGGCCCATCTGGCATTCCCTCTCCAGCAGCAGGCCCAGAGCCCCGGCTCCCTGAGCCCCCACTGGCCACTGCCACTCCACGGCTCAACCCGGACGAGGTGGAGGACATGGATGCACTGCGGAGAGAAGAGTTGCGGATGAGCATAATAGTTTTAAGGATGAAGGAGCATTGTTATGAACTAAAAATAAAAAAGATGAAACCTTGCCTATTGCTGTCTTTTTAAAAAAATCCACTCAGCACTTATAATCAATAGATTGGGGGCAGGAGTGCAACAGGAGCAAAATAAAAATTTCTTACCCCAAAGGAAGTGCTGCCTAAACACAATGGCATCAGAGGCAAATGGGATGTTAGGAGGGTGGTTGTCATCATCATCATCATCATCATCATTATTATGATCTCCCTCATCAGGGAGGAGACGAATGTTGCGCATTTTGCACATGCCATTATAATATTGCTAGCCTTTTGTGGTGTTTGGCGGATTTCCCCGTGAAGGACATGGAACCGGCGTTTCTGTTGGCCCATGCCCTTCTCCACAACGCTTCGGGTGCATCGGTGAGCCCTGAAAAGTCCAATTACGTTTAGATGACCGTCAAAAATAACTATAATGCTGAGATGATTCATTATTATAATTCATAGGCTTAGTTAATTTGTACCTGTTGTAATTTTGTTGGGCCCCTGGTTGTGGTCTTGGGAATGTTGTGAGAAGCCAGCGTTGTTGTGGGTAGCCTTTATGTCTGAGGAGATGGCACCCGGGTGGAACAATGTTCCTGTCAAACAGCTGTTGCAGTCCACTTTTATTCAGGATGCGTGCGTCATGGGTAGATCCTGGCCACTTGGAAACAACATCTAAAATGTTGTAATCTGCGTCAAAGACTACCTGGGTGTTGATGCTGTGGTACCTCTTCCTGTTTACAAAAGTCTCTTCATCTACGCTTTGAGCAATTATTCGAATGTGGGTGCCATCAATTACTCCAACCACCCCCGGAAAGCCCGCTAGACGCATCTATGCAGCTTGCTTCTGGCGGATTAACCGAGGAGAGGTTGGAAATTCTATAAACCTCCTCACTATGTGAGGTGCTGCAAGGGCTGACACAGTTTTTGCCTCTACCCTGCTGATATTGGATTGTGATGGTCCCAAATCATCAGCATTGCATAACTGCATTTTTCCCGCGGCTAGGAAGCGCAGCGTTAAAATGACTTGCATCTCTGCCGTAATTGCGCTACTTCTCAAAGTTGATAGTGATATTACATCCCGCACAAGATCGGTGACAAAGATGATTCCCTGATGATCTAAGCGATAACGTTTGATTAACTGTGCATCATCAAACATTTGTAAAGCATTCTTCCTGTCTCGGAAGGTGCGTGCGCGTCTCCGTCTTCGCAGCTCTGCCATCTTGCCTACTCCTAGCCAAATTAAGAGAGCCCCAGAGGTCTCTTAAATACCTGACAGGTTAAGAGTATTCTTAAGTCAAGAGAAATTTGATAAATCACTTTTATTCTTAAATGTGAGTGTAGGAGTAAAAGTCACCAATTCTTACACTTAAGTTCCACTTGAGACTAATTTTTTACTTTGAGCGGCTTGATACATACGGCCCCAGACGCACTGCAGCATTCTGGATGAGCTGGATGAGCTGCAGGGGTCTGATGGCAGATGCTGGCAGACCAGCAAAACTTCTCCTTGAAGTTTTTATTACTGAAGAACCACAGCGCACCAGAACTACTTGGGGTCAGAGATCCAGCACAAATGCTACAAGCATCATGGTTCTTTTGATTTTAAATGTGAATGCAATCTGCGATATTTCATTGAAATCATTAATTGAAAGTTTTTATGTCTAGCTAATGGTTGTCGAGGCCTGCTAGTTGAAATTTTAATTTTCAGAAGCAGTTCCAGTTTCAAGCAGAACCAACGCTGCGTGATTTTGGTTTTGTTATATGGAACGTTTATTTTGTGACTGTATCCTGTCCATGCCTGTAACTTTCCTTGTTTGTTAAGGTAGTTGAACCTTTGTCTTTAGATGTTGATTACTTGATGTGACTTAATAAATGTCCTTGATTTTAATTTGGCTGTGAGTTGTACATTTTGATAAAGGTTGATCCCACAAGTTGCTTTACCTATCATTGAACTTGTCGATTTAATTGATAACTGATATTTTTGGTAATTACCTAATTAAATCAAATAAATACATATGTTGTATGAGAGTGTAGTTTTAACAGTTGCACTTGTGTTCAGTGCTGAATATTAAGCAAAGGTGTTAGCTGTTAAAATGGTTGGATTCAAGTTGTCATATTTTAAACAAAACGTGTTCAGTTCCCAGACACCACATATCCAAATTAATTTTTTTTTTTCAGTCTGAATGTAATCTCCATTCAAATCTAGCTCTACTTCTTGATAGGTCTCTAGTGAGTATGTAATAACCGTATACCTCCCTCTAAATATGTATTTACTAACCATACCCTCACGTGTGCTCCAGGCAAGCCTAAATCTCACCGTTGCACCAGAGTGCTCCGTCACCTGGTTGAGGAAGGAGGCTGGTGGAGTTGCATGTGTCAAACCATTGAAAACTGTTAAAAGCAGCCACTTATCGGTGTGCTAATGTGAACATAGCATAGCCTTTTGAGCCTGTTTTCTGTCGCATGATGGAAACTCTGCATCTCAGAAAAGAAAGACTTACTACACACTCGTTTGACGCTCCCAAAAAAAGTATTTTAAAGAAAAGGTATTTATTTCACCCTGGCCTGGACGGTTAATGTTTCGACAGCGTCGGTCATCGTGAGGACCTTTGACCTCATGGCCCACAGCTTAGCGCAGAGGCTTGTGCTATGGTCATGTGACTTGTTAATGGGAATTCTGGGAGCGGACAGCAGGCCCGCGCCTCTTTATACGGTCTCTGCTCGTGCCACAGACCATTAAACGGGGCTTTTAGAGTTCCTTCTGCTTGCAGCTAAAGCTGCTTGGTACGGAGGTGCCCCCTGCATTTTTACCAGAGCACTTCAAGAATTTTTGTCAATTGCACAAAACCGGAATGCTTCATTTTTCAGAAACGGGAGTTTAAATGAGAAGCGCACTGACAGTGGCTACATATCAGCTGCTCTTTCAGTAAATAGGGTAATCTGAATCGCCACTTCCTGGTTCCCACACTGCAGAATGGAGGTTCCCACAGGACCTCTGTTCCCTGCCAGCGGGCCGAGCTGTCTATGAGAGGGCATTCTCACCGGACTCAGGCCCATCTGCTGGGGCATCACACACACTTCTGGGGGCAATGGTTGCATTTTTGACATATTCCAACCAAACAGTGAACGTCAAAGAGCTGGAAAGACTGCACTGAAAGCAAAAGACTAGAGTGAATGTGCAATGTAAATATTTCAATAGCCGTGAATATAAATATCATCTCACAGGTTGTCCTGTAAGAGTCCACAACTAATTTGAATGCATCCTGAAGCACAGCACATTTAATCCCGATGGATGGATTCGCCTCCTTGTGATTTCGAACTCTAAAAGACTGACGTCAGAATTACTTTGATTCATGGGTTATCAGCAGTACTCATTCCAGTTTAGTATCAAACCTCTATAAAACCAAAAGTATTCATGTGGTTCTGTATATAAAACACCAGTACAAGAAAACAAATTTCCCAATTCAACTTTATATCCGCAAATCGTAATGTAACTAAAAATAAATTACAGGCATCAAACATTCCGTTTTCTTTGGTAGTACTCAGGCATTAACACATGCTGAATTCAATAGAAGTTCCTGTTGGTTGTGTGGCCCTGTTAGGGGCATGTTTGCGACGGCAAATTAGTTGTTACGGAGCCGCGCTAGTACGTAGCGAGACCCGGGATGGAGGTCATTATGCCAGACAATGCAAGTGAATGCGCAGGCGCGCACCCGGAGCCTGTGTGTGAGATTTGCCCATTGATGCGAGCAGTTTCGCTGGCCATTGGTCAGCTCTTAGTAGCGCCGCCAGAAAAGGGGCCGACCGAACTGGGACCTTCATAGAAAAAGTGAAGACTGACGGATCTCCTGGTAAGGGTGACAGATACTGTGGGACGCGGAGGGAAGAGAGCCTAGCAATAGCCTGCACCCGCTTTCACGTCCTGCTGCGCACAACGCTTGGCATGAGTTTAATTTACGTAACTGTATATGTTTGAGGTGTCCGAGAAAGGTTATTCCGCTAAATGTATTGCACTTTGGCGGTTCTTTTCGGATTGTACATGACATGTTTTTTTTACGGAAAAGGGGGCGTCCCGGCTGTCAGGAGTCCGTGACACGGTCAAATTCTGGTGGAAAACACAAAGAACATGGCGAAAGTGCGCTGGTCAGTGGATGAAATTCTCCCATCTGCACGGTGGCTATCCGAACCACCGCAAACGGACTGATGCTTGTAACAAAAGCAAAATGTGGAGAAATAGAATCTTGGGGGTGAACGCGAAGTCGGCCGGTACGATTCGGTGGGGGGGGGGGAGCGGAAAGTTGAGCCACACGCAGTGCAGTAGGGGTCACACTGTTTACCCTTCACCTCTCCGAAGAGACGAGGAAACTCTGGTGAGTAAGAAGCCAGCTACAACGCAAAATGAATTGATTGCGAGACTTTGTCCTCTCCGCGCTAACTCATGTTATGTGGAAGCTTCGAATGACTCTTTGAAGTGTTTCGCACAATCTGTCATCTCGCGCACTCCTCCTTGCGTTCCTTGAAGCAAATTTACAGTAGCCAGCTAGCTCCTTTCAAAGCCGGGAAGCTGCTTAATTAGCGCAGCGCAAGAAAGGAAATGGATGAGGACAATTACACAGATATGGAACAAACTTTGCACGGCAGGATGCATTTCCCTCGCGAGAGTCTTGGTATTCATTTATTTTTATTTGACTTGTGGAAACATTCTGTTGCCTACCGTTTGTACATGAGAAAATTATTTATTTGAGAAAATGTTCTCCAGGGAAGGCCCTGTAGACGATCTTAGGTGCATAAAAGACGTACAACATCCAACTAAGAAAGAGTAATATGTTACTGTTGTGAATGAAGGCAGCGCTAAACCAGATGGAAGGTGTCTTAATGCCGGAATATTGCCTGGTTACATTTGACAAAAAAAAAACTTGTGTGCAAAGAAATCTGTTTGGTCAATGTGGGCTTCACGAGTTCCAAGACTTACAACATTCATTTAACATTCAAATTTCTTAATTTTTATTTGATCTGCAACTGTGTTCCATGGGGTGCAAGCCACTGTAGGAACATTCTGTAAACACAAAGCTAGTGGCATTGTCAGCACTATTTGACAAATTATTTCTAAGACCTCAGATATGACTCTGCCATGAGAAAATATTTGGAGGAAAGAGATTACGCAAATTTCTGAATTTTTTAGTTGGAATACTGTTTAGTCTAGTGTATCGTTATCATCTAGTAGCCCTGATCATCAAATGGTTCATTATGAGTTCATAAGCAGATGCTATCTGACACCTCAACGGCTGTTTCAGGTGGAATCTAAAACTGACCCATATTGTTCATTTTGCTCAGGCAGTGTCATCGGTCACCTTCATGCATATGGTTTGGGGGTGCCCTGGGATAAATATATTTTGGCAGTTTATTTCAAGTTCCACATTTCTGATGAGATATATTCCTCATTCACAAGCAGTGCTGTTGCTTAATGATACCTCTTCCTTAGACTTAGACCTAGTGGAAGACTACTTCTATTGGCAGGCCTCACAGTTGCCAATACAATAGCAGCTGGATCATAACATACTCCAGATAACTGTGAATCAATGGATCCTGGGTAGGGACTGGTTTTAACAACTGAGGTATAAATGTGTAGGCCTGAGGATAGGGATTTGGGTATGTGTGTTTAATTCTGTTTGAAATATTATGTTGTGTTGTGAATGCATGTGTTGTGGAAGGAACTGACCTTTCTCTGTATGCTTCCTTATGATGATCGTTTCTTCTGATTGTGTTATGTGCTGTATGTATTCTAATAGTTTTTTCCCCCTCTTTTCTTCATGTTTTGTTTAAAAATGTACAAATGCCAAACACTATAAATCATATTTTTTTTATTCTTTATTCCAATAAAATAATTGATTAAAAAATATCTCTGAGAAAATAACTGCAGATTAGGAATTTTGAACACGTGGGGTTCTGTTCTGAACTGAGAATAGAGGAGAAATTTTTAAAATTCAAGTCACTTCAATGGAATCAATGGGAGCAGATTATTATATATACTGTATATTGATGCATAAATTATTACTATATTCGGACATTTCAGCAATAATTGTATGAGTACCGTAATGATAACGGAATAACTGAGATTGTGGTTTCGTTAGACTTACCCTGCCTTCTCATGTGTGATGTTGAGTATATAGTGATCATGTCTGTGATGTAGAGTATATAGTGGTCATGTCTGTGATGTAGAGTATATAGTGGTCATGTCTGTGATGTAGAGTATATAGTGGTCATGTCTGTGATGTAGAGTATATAGTGATCATGTCTGTGATGTAGAGTATATAGTGGTCATGTCTATGATTTAGAGTATATAGTGATCATGTCTGTGATGTAGAGTATATAGTGATCATGTCTGTGATGTTGAGTATATAGTGGTCATGTCTGTGATGTTGAGTATATAGTGGTCATGTCTGTGATGTAGAGTATATAGTGATCATGTCTGTGATGTTGAGTATATAGTGGTCATGTCTGTGATGTTGAGTATATAGTGGTCATGTCTGTGATGTTGAGTATATAGTGATCATGTCTGTGATGTTGAGTATATAGTGGTTATGTCTGTGATGTTGAGTATATAGTGATCATGTCTGTGATGTTGAGTATATAGTGGTCAGTATATAGTGCTTTTCCCTTTACCATGTTTGTATATAAAGTCTGATAATGAATCTCTTATGTTCTAATAAGCCAGTCAACTGTAGCAACTGCTTCGTGGAGACATAAGCACTTCCTGTCACATGGTACAAGCGTAGACACAGTATCACAGTCCAATATGGCTGTTCTTTGATGTCATACTTGGTCCCCCTCTATTCTTACTCAGAAAACATGTATAACATATGATGATGAAATCGTGGACCTTTTAAAATGCAAAGGTCTTGGTAGTCTACTGAGCTCATTCTGTTGCCCACCAAATGAAATACTAGCAAATTACTGTGGTAAATATGATAGGGTGGAACATTTTGAGGAAGTCTCAACACGTCTGTCAGTGTTTGAGTGTGGAGTGTTACTGAAGTGTGCCAGTGCTCCAGGTCGCTAGGCTGGAGGCCTTGGTCATAGGTGGAGCCTGGAACTCGGACGTTCCGCTCTGTCCTTCCCCGAGCAGCCGGACGTGTGCAGCCAAGGTCACGGAGTTCGCTCTGGTCCTTATCCCCTACTGGGAGCTTCTCCGGGATTCTTGGAAACAACAAATAGAGCTGAAATGGAAACAGTTCCTCCCAGGACTGAGGGAGACTGGGTGTGCCCCATCTGATAAAGAATGGAAACACGTGACCAAATGGTCGGGCCTTCACAAAGTAAACCACAACAAAGGAAATGTACAGAGTCCTGCTCTCATGAGCCGCTCGATGGCTCAGTAAGCCGTGCTGGAGGACTGGCTGAACAGAAAACGGAGTGCTCTCTCCTCTTACTGCTCAGAGCTACAGCCAGACACGCAGCTTGCACTACTTTCACTAGGAGTCATGTGACTGTTGATTGGATCCCCGAGCGATCCCGTTTAGAGCAGCCATCTTTGTTTACAGCTCCATTATAGCATTGACAGCAGAAAATGTCATCACGTACATAGTGAACTCCGTAAGACCCAGGTTATTATGATTTTTTTGGGTTTGGCTTTGTACTCCGCAGTTTTAGATTTGTAATCAAACAATTCATGTGTTGTTAAAATGCACACTCCTTTATTTAAGGATATTTTTATGTACTTGGTTTCACCATGTAGAAATTACAGTACTTTTTATACATAGCTCCCCATTTCAGGGAATCCATAATGTTTTGGACAAGCGGCTTTACAGGTGTTAATGGTTAGTTAGGTGTGTTCAGTTGCTTCCTTAGTGCAGGTACTTGTCTTCATTGATGTTGTAACTGTTGATAGCAGCAGCAGAGTGAATTCTAAATTGTACAAAAGCATCTTATCTGCTCAAGTTCAATCAAAGGCCACCAAACTCATTGGATAGCTGATCATCCTATGGCAAGACAGTGATCCCAAACATACTGCTAAAACAACAAAGGAGCTTTTCAAAGCCAAAACCTGGAAAATCCTTGACAGGCCAAGTCAGGCACTTGATCTGAATCCAACTGAACACGTGTTTCATATGCTGAAGAGAAAACTTAAGGCCTACTTTCAGTTATGTAACAGTATGTCCCAAACATTATGGTGGCCTGGAATGGGGGGCTCTGTATGAAAAGTGCTCTCATTTCTACATGGTGAAACCAAAGTGTATAAAAATATCCTTAAATAAAAGTTGAGAATCTCTACTTTAACTGCATTGTTTGATTACAAATCTGAAATTGTACAATACAGAGGCAAATCAATTAAAACAGGTGTGTAATATATAAACAGTATTAAATTACATTTTTAGCATGATTTTACTATGTTGTGGATGGTGCTAGAGCTGTGGTCATAAGGAACATGGCTCCAGTTCCTGTTCTGGAAGAGTGTGTAGATCAGTGGTCTCAAATTCGTTGCCGTGGAGGGCCGTGTGTATGCAGGTTTTAATTCTAACCAATTAATGCTGCCTTAATTGAGTCCAATTACTCATTCAGCCATATGCATTTAACTGTATTGCAGCACAGAATATAAGCAAGTTCTTATTTAGACAATGCGGGTCACCATAGACGTCGGGTCACCATTATGTGCAAAACTGCATCCCTAATTCAGCAAATAGTTGAACTAATTATACAATCAAGATCTGAGGCTGGAAAAAAAAACCAGCATACACTCAGCCCTCCATGGAGTTTGAGACCACTGGTGTAGAAGGTGATAGAGCTCTGGCCATAAGGAACGTGACTCCAGTGGAGTCCATGCATTTTGGCAGGTAGTGGAAAGGATTGGAGTGCTGTGATCTGCCCACCCCCCCCACCCCAGCTCCTGTGCCGCATGTGGTTGCCAAGCGCTAAGAATCCTCGGAATGCGGGATTGCAGTGTTCTGATAAAGTTTTCTTTGTTCCTGGTACAACCTGACTTTCGAACAGCTTCAGTAAGCACTGGGCCGAGGGACTCTTGAAATACAGTGCCAGTTAACCACCCCAGACCTCTGCGTTGCAGAGGAGTTTTAACCCTGCTTGTAAAATTATACCTTTTCAGGGATTACAAACAGAATGGAGAACAAAAGCATGTATTCTGATGGGAATATCTGATTTGAGTAGTAACAGGGTGAAGGCCTACCTGGTTTCTGTACAGAGAGACAGACAGCACACTTCCTAGTTTCTGTACAGAGAGACAGACAGCATAAGTCCTGGTTTCTGTACAGAGAGACAGACAGCACACGTCCTGGTCTCTGTACAGAGAGACAGACAGCACACGTCCTGGTGTCTGTACAGAGAGACAGACAGCACACGTCCTGGTCTCTGTACAGACAGACAGCACACGTCCTGGTCTCTGTACATGACCTGGACATATACACATAACCTGCACATATACACACACACATGACCAGCACGCACACACACACACATGACTTGCTCATATACACACACACATGACCTGCACGTATACACATAACCAGCACACATACACACACACACATGACCTGCACACATGCACAGAATCAGCGGCTGGGGGGTTGTTGTGTGACCCCACCGCCCCCTCCTGTAGCTGAGACAAGCCTCGCCAAACGCCGCCTCAGCACCGCGCGGGCGTTTGCATGACACGGCTGTTTTTAGGGTAAACACGGTGGTTCGGCAGGCAGAATGCAGAACCCCCCCCCAGATCGGCGATCCGTGGGAGCCACAGCCATTTTGGGCGGGCCTTGTTTTCAGTGTAAATACTACGTCTGTATCGCCATGGAAACTCCTCCCTGTTAGGAATGTCCCGCCTGCCCCTTAGCAACCTGCACACAAAGCGGTAACTCCCCCGACGCAGCTGGTCATGCCGACCTTCAGACCAGTTCAGCTCAGCGGCATTACAGCAGTAAACCAGCGGATCAGTTCTTCAGCTCTTCAGTAGAGCTGCACAGACTGAGCTAAGGTGATGGACCTGCAAAGCAGTGTAGTATAATCGCTAAGGAGTTGGCCTTGTAACCTAAAGGTTGCACTTTCGATTCCCTATTAGGATACTGCCGTTGTACCCTTGAGCAAGGCACTTAACCTGCATTGCTTCAGAATAGATCCAGCTGTATCATTGGATACAATGTTAGTCGCTCTGGATAAGAGCGTCTGCTAAATGCCTGTAATGTAATGTAATGTACAGGTGTACAGACTGAGTTAAGGAGATGGATTGTGTACAGGTGTACAGACTGAGTTAAGGTAATGTACTGTGTACAGGTGAATGGAACATCAGCAGAGGTGACTCATAAAAATCCTTAAGATCAGCTGGGAGGGCAGACCAACACCAGCGTCCTGGAGGAGGCCAACATCCCCACCATCACTGCCACCATCGCCCAACACCAGCTCAGATGGACTGGCCATGTTATCCGTATGCCTAACTCGTGCCTGCTGAAATAAGTCCTATACTCCCAGCTTCTTGTAGGATGACGTGCCCCAAGAGGTCAGAAGAAAAGGTACAAGGATAACATCAAAGCAAACATCAAAAAGTGCCACGTATACCTTAACACCTGGGAGGACACTGCAACCAACAGGGAGACCTGGAGAAATATAGTCTGTAAAGGAGCTGTACTCTATGACAATGACCTCTGCTGTGCTGCACAGGACAAGCGCAGACTCAGAAAGGAGAGAGCTTCCACTAAAAAGGCCCCAACTACACGCACAACTACTACCACTCACCCCTGCCCACACTGCACCAAAATATGTGGTTCCAGGATCGGCCTCTTCGCCCACCTGAAGACCCACAAGGACCCTGAATGAGGACAGTCATACTCTACCCCAAGTGATTGCAGATGATGATGATGATGATGATGATGATGATGACAGGTGAATGCTTTGAGTTGACTGTGCACAGGTGCTTATTAGCTGAGGGTGCGCAGGAGTGCGGGTGATTGGCCAGTCTCCAGGCAGAGTCAGACAGCTGGCAGTAGGGGCAGCTGTAAACATCCTTGACTGGATGCTGGTGCAGACGATTGGGCTTTCAGTCAGATGTTTGCGGCTGCAGACTGCTATTGCCTTCAAGGACCTGCATCCTTCTGCCCATGGATGACCTCCTCCTGCGTGTGGAAGTTCTCCTCTAACCCTCACTAGAGCTTGTGTGAACACCTCCTGCGACTGGGCGCTCTCCTCTAACCCTCACTGGGGTTCGTTTGAAAAACCTCCTCCTGCGTGTGGAAGTTCTCCTCTAACCCTCACTGGAGCTCGTATGAACACCCCCTGCATGTGGAAGTTCTCCTCTAACCCTCACTGGAGCTCGTGTGAACACCTCCTCCTGCATGTGGACGTTCTCCCCTAACCCTCACTGGAGCTCGTGTGAACACCTCCTCCTGCATGTGGACGTTCTCCTCTAACCCTCACTGGAGCTCGTGTGAACACCTCCTCCTGCATGTGGAAGTTCTCCCCTAACCCTCACTGGAGCTCGTGTGAACACCTCCTCCTGCATGTGGAAGTTCTCCCCTAACCCTCACTGGAGCTCGTGTGAACACCTCCTCCTGCATGTGGACGTTCTCCCCTAACCCTCACTGGAGCTCGTGTGAACACCTCCTCCTGCATGTGGAAGTTCTCCCCTAACCCTCACTGGAGCTCGTGTGAACACCTCCTCCTGCATGTGGACGTTCTCCCCTAACCCTCACTGGAGCTCGTGTGAACACCTCCTGCATGTGGAAGTTCTCCTCTAACCCTCACTGGAGCTCATGTGAACACCTCCTCCTGCGTGTGGGCGCTCTAACTGACTCTCACTGGAGCTTGTATGAACACCTCCTCCTGCTGTGGATAATCTCCTCTAACCCTCACTGGAGAGCATATGAAGGTTTTGAAGTGCTCTACGTTTGATCTGCAGGCACTGGAAATCGCACGGCATTGTGGGATAGCCCCACTAAGCCTGGTCCGGTGTGTCAGTCAGCTCCTCTCTCTGACATGCATTCCAGTCACAGCTGCTGCCGAGCTGAGCGCTCAGGGTCCTAGTGCTCGTTTCTCTGCAGGGTATTACACATTTCTCAGCCGATCCCATGATGTTATTCTGCAGTCATCTTGACCTGGTATGAAGGTCAGACTGCCAAAACAAAGCTGAAGTCCTCTCAGCGTCATACCAGCACCCTTAGCATTCCCCCCCCCCATTCCAATACCAACCAAGCTGTTTTTTTTCTTCTTTTCCCTAGAATCTTGTAAATTTCCACCTACAGTCATGGAGAGTTCAGCACAGGCTTCTGTTCCCTAGCTAAACAGGGGTGGGCTTGGATGGGAGACATCAGTTACACAGCTAAACAGGGGTGGGCTTGGTTAGGGCTTGGATGGGATACATCAGCTGAGCAGGGGTGGGCTTAGCTAATGCTTGGATGGGAGCCATCAGCTAAGCAGGAATGGGCTTGGTTAGGGCTTGGATGGGATACATCAGTTACACAGCTAAGCAGGGGTGGGCTTGGTTAGGGCTTGGATGGGATGCATCAGTTACATCAGTTACACAGCTAAGCAGGGGTGGCCTGGTTAGGGCTTGGATGGGATACATCAGCTGAGCAGGGGTGGGCTTGGCTAGTGCTTGGATGGGAGCCATCAGCTAAGCAGGGGTGGGCCTGGTTAGGGCTTGAATGGGATACATCAGCTAAGCAGGCGTGTGCTTGGTTAGGGCTTGGATGTGAAACATCAGTTACACAGCTAAGCAGGGGTGGGCTTGGTTAGTGCTTGGATGGGAGACATTCTGGGATATCTGAGCTGCTCCTGGATGAGGTGATTCTGGGCTTCCTTCCATCTGGCTGTGAAATAGAAACCCAAAGTGTAAGTGCAGTGATGGGCGTGCTGTGTTGTGGGCGGTGACACCCTTTGGGTACGAGGTGTTAAACCCAGGTCCTGCTTCACTGTGGCCATTAAGATCCAGTGACACTTATGGGTTAACCCTGGTGTCCTGGTCAAATTCCCACAGAACTTACTCTGGGCTGCTCAGTGCCCACCTGATTATCCTTACATTACATTACTATACTGCATTTATCAGATGCTCTTATCCAGAGCAACTTACACAACTAGCATTTTTACATGGTTTCCATTTATACAGCAGGATGTATTAAGTACTTTAATCTTACTCAAGGGTACAAAGGCAGTGTCCTACCTAGGAATCAGATCTCCAACCTGTAGGTTATAATCCCAGTTCTCGAACCATTCCACTGTATTCCACTTAACCAGGTGGAGGTCTGGGTCAAAGACTGGATTGGATTCCCTTTCATGGAAGCCTGAAGACTCCAAAGCGTTGTGTGTTAGTCTCTTACTGGCTCAAAGCACACAGGCTGAAAGGGTTCTCTGGGTATTCTGCACTTCCAGCAGACAAATCAGGACGCAATGTCCAGTCTTTCACTCCATCGGCGAGGCCCGTACTCCACAGGAAGCTACTGTGGGAGGTGCTAAACTGTGCGTGGCCCTATCAGCGGACAAGAGCAGGCTCCCTGTCAGAAGGTCAACTGAGAAGCGTGGGCGGAGCTCCAGGGAAACAGCCAATAAGCACAGGGCCCAGTCTAGTATGTACTCCCAACAGACCACCCCCTCCTCATTCACACTGTCACCCAGTTCTCCACAGTGCCCCCCGTGAGACTCTTTCCTCTCAATCTACCTTTACTTTCATCTCTCCAGTTTCCCAACTGTCCATCTCCCCTGCACCCAATCTCACAAACTGTTACTAAAGCTTTCAAATGATTAACATGACATATATAGTATGGAGATTAAGGAAGCATACTTATATAAAGACAGCCGTCGGGGAGGAAGTACACTTGAGGAATGTCGAACGCTTCCATTCGGGGCAGTTCACAGGGAGCAGTCACTTCCTCGGGTGGAGGGGGGGTGGGGGGGGGGGCAGGCTGGAACCCTTCCGATGACGCACATTATGGGAGCTACATGCACCCCCCCCGACAAATCCTCATTCCCTAGACCCTGTGCGACACTAAACGCCCCCCCCCCACACACACACACACACACAAACAAACACCCTGCTTCCACCCCCTCCCCTCCCCTCCCAGGTCCTCTTCACCGCAGGCGAGACGGTCGCAGACGTGCAGAGGAATTTATTTTCTCTTGACGGAGGCAGTCGGACAAACACTGCTTTGAGATCATTTCCTCCCGCCATGTTCCTATGGCGACTTCCCCTTAGAGCCTAAGATGAAAGTAACACTGAAATGTTGCTCGAGGTCAGTCGTTCTTCACTTGAACTGAATTCACTTTTGCATGGCCCTCTGTGATCATCAGGAGAGTTTACTGTACTGTACGCACATGTTGATTTTGGGAGGGTGTGGGTATTCATGGGTTGGTGAAGCCTTGCGTTCACCTGAATGAATGAGGGGAAGGTGAGCTTGACTGCAGCATGCAGACACAACTGACTCGCTCTGCAGTCCTGGGGACTGCCTATCTGAGTGTGACCTTTGACCCCCGAGTGCCAGGAAGTGTAAACATCCTACACTCTCAGCTGTGGCCTTGTGGGAGGCTGGGAGTGGGGTGTTTGCGCTCTCTGGCTCCCATAAACAGCGCCTGATGGAGGAGGCTGACTGGATCAGGCTGCGGTAACTGCTCCGGAGCACGTTCCCAAGTTACCCCGGGCACACACACGCACACGCATGCTCACACACACACACACACGCACGCACGCATGCTCACACACACACGCACGCATGCACGCATGCTCGCACACATACACGCACGCACGCACGCATGCTCACACACGCACGCATGCACGCATGCTCGCACACATACACGCACGCATGCTCGCACACATACACGCATGCTCACACACACACACACGCACACGCACACACACACGCACACACACACACGCACGCTCACACACACACGCACGCATGCACGCATGCTCGCACACATACACGCATGCTCACACACACACACACGCACTCACGCTCACACACACGCACACACACACACGCACGCACGCTCACACACACGCACGCACGCATGCTCACACACACGCACTCACGCTCACACACACACGCATGCACGCATGCTCACACACACGCACTCACGCTCACACACACGCACGCACGCATGCTCACACACACGCACTCACGCTCACACGCACGCACGCATGCTCACACACATGCACTCACGCTCACACACACGCATGCACGCTCACACACACGCACTCATGCACTCACGCTCACACACACACGCACGCACGCTCACACACGCACTCATGCTCACACACACGCACGCTCACACACGCACTCACGCTCACACACACACGCACGCACGCATGCTCACACACACACATGTACTCACGCTCACACGCACGCACGCACGCGCACACACACGCACGCTCACACACACACACACGCATGCACGCACGCTCACACACACGCACTCAAGCTCACACGCACGCACTCACGCTCACACACACGCATGCACGCTCACACACATGCACTCATGCACGCACGCTCACACACGCACTCATGCTCACACACACGCACGCTCACACACGCACTCACGCTCACACACGCACGCACGCATGCTCACACACACACATGTACTCACGCTCACACGCACGCACGCGCACACACACACACGCTCACACGCATGCACGCATGCATGCTCACACACGCTCACACACACACACTCACACACACGCATGCACGCATGCTCACGCACGCACGCACACACACACATGCTCACACACACACACGCATGCTCACACACGCACGCACGCTCACACACGCACGCAGGCATGCTCACACACGCACATACACACACACGCATGCATGCTCACACATACACACGCACGCATGCTCACACACGGACGCACGCACGCTCACACACACACAGGCATGCACGCATGCATGCTCACACACACACACACACACGCATGCTCACACATGCACGCACGCATGCTCACACATACACACACACGCATGCTCACACATACACACACACGCACGCATGCTCACACACGGACGCACGCATGCTCACACATACACACGCACACACACATGCTCACACACACGCACGCACGCTCACACACACACGCATGCATGCTCACACACACACATGCACACGCATGCTCACACACGCACGCTCACACACACGCACGCTCACACGCACACACACACACGCACGCACGCACGCTCACACACACACACACACGCACGCATGCTCACACACACACATACACACACACGCATGCATGCTCACACACACGCACGCACGCATGCTCATACACACACGCACGAACGCACGCATGCTCACACGCACGCACGCATGCTCACACATACACACACACACACGCATGCACATATGTGCTCACACACACACACATACACAAAAGCACGCACGCATGCTCACACATACACACACACGTACATATGTGCTCACACACACACGCACATATGTGGTCCCACATACACACACACACACATATGTGCTCCCACATACACACACACACACGTACATATGTGCTCCCACGCACACGTACATGCACATATGTGCACCCAGATATACACACACACATGCGCATATGTTCACTGGAGGTGCTGCAGTACATGGACACAGCACTGTAAAAAAAAAATCATGTGACAGGAAGGACTTCCTGGCTAGGACAGATGCCTAGTCAGCAATGACTGTCCCCAATATAGTTAGTGAGCTCATTCCATTCTCTTATTTCATCTGTCTTTGTCTCCTCATTCCTTTCCTGAGCATTTTAAAGGATATTCCAGTCCCTTAAATGCTCCTTGGAGGAGCAAGGAGACTCCCGAAGGATGCTTCAGTGAGGATACACGAGTGCAGCCTTTGTGGAAGTCTTTTTGTGGAACGCGTGAGGTTTAAATGATCCACCTGTGGATCCCCCGCTCCACATGTGCCACGTCTGTAACGCGGCTTCAAACTGGTGCTTGACTGCACAAGGACGTTCCGATTGTTTAAATACTTGTTGCTGTGTTTCCTCTGTTCTCGTGTCTCATCCGTGCATCTCTTCCTCGTGTCCTCCATTGGGTGGAGCTGAGGAGTGAGGAGGAGAGGCAAGAACAAGCGATCGGAAGGAACCCAGTGACTCCCCTCCAGCTCAGCTATCCTGCAAAGAACAGCATGTGTTTGGGGTTTCAGCTGATCCTGGATAAGTTCTTTGGAGACCGTTTACGTCAGGTTTGGGGGGGTATCAGAGGCTAGCGTCCTTCATCAGACGCAGAAAGAGGTACGGGGACCGCGCTTCTGTGGGCCCCATTCCCCTAAGAGGCTAAGGAGGGTGTCGTCTTGCTTCAGGTGCAGTGACGTGTGTTTTATCGGTCTGCTGTGAGCGGCCTGTGGGAGAGGCGCTGTGTTCTGGTGAGAGGCGCTGTGTTCTGGTGAGAGGCGTTGTGTTCTGGTGAGAGGCGCTGTGTTCTGGTGTGAAGCGCTGTATTCTGGTGAGAGGTGCTGTATTCTGGTGAGAGGTGCTGTGTTCTGGTGAGAGGTGCTGTGTTCTGGTGAGAAGCGCTGTATTCTGGTGAGAGGCGCTGTGTTCTGGTGAGAGGCACAGTGTTCTGGTGTGAGTTCCCGCGCTCTGTAACTGGGCCACAGAAGGGGTTAAAGGTCGTTCCGCGGGGCCCCTGCGCCCCCTCCTGCCTCCCGGTTCACACTGAGGCCAGAAACGGTGTTCCTCTGAAGCTGCTACCCCCACCTACCCTCCCAGCTGCTGGCCGCGGGACAGCGGAGGCCTGACCCCAGACGGGCGGAAGCGACCATTCATACGCCCACATTCAGAGAAGCACCCTTCCGATTGTTCCGTTTCCTCCACAGGGCCGGGTCGCCGCGGCGACTCCCTGCCGGCGCTGAGCGCCGACACGCCCAACCCCTCCGCTGGAGCGCTGCAAACTAACCCCCGCATGGCGTTCAGTCGCAGTGCGCTCAGCCCTTTACACACTTAACACCGCTCCCTTTTGCTTAGCCCCAATCGCACACAGTATTCATTAGAATTCTACAGTATTTATTACAATTCGAGTTCACTTTCCCGCCACTAGAGGGCGCCTTATACCCAATTCATATGACACACAGCAGACAGACCCAGAGAATTATTGCGGGGTGTAATTCATATGCTGGTATCCCAAATGGCCCACAGTGGGACATGTTTACATTGCTAAAATAAGATTAGGCACACCAGGCTGCCCCATACCTCATGTACAGCACATTCTAATTTCTTATCTACTAAACGTGGATTTATAAAGATTCCTATCCTAGAAAAAGAAATGTAAAAAAACCGCAGTGAATATTTATAATAGGAAAGGCATTCCAGGGGTATTCATCCAGGCAAATGTACTGTGATACAACAGAAGAATGTTGCAGCAAGGGAGGAACAATTCCAAAACTGGTACAAACTGAAAGTAGGAACGTAACATTGCTATAACTTCAAGTAGGCCTACGTGTTTCTTTAAAGGCCAGTAAAAGTGAAATGAACACCATTGTTTTTGAAAGGTGCAGGAAGATTGAAGACATGTTTATGCCAAAACTGGGTCCGCATCTTCCTTCACCCCTGCACAAACGAGAGTAGGCATGTGTCTTAAATGTGAAAGGTAGTCTGCTTGGCAGGCTCTTGCGCCTAGCCTTAATAGCATTTATCATTACGGCAAAACAGCATCATTCTCAACTCCACTGTAAGAGTGCAAGTCCTTAGTAATTCAACGTGACATGGATTCTGTGATGAAGTGCTGGCAGGTGAGTCTTTAATTGCTGTCCTCACTCTCAGTGTGTTCTTTACTCGCTGTCCTCTCTCTCAGTGTGTGTTCTTTAATCGCTGTGCTCACTCTCAGTGTGTTCTTTAATCACTGTCCTCACCGTGTGTGTGTGTTATTGCTTCAGCTACATGTGTCATCCTCTGAAGCGCTTTCAGCCACGTTCACCCTGTCATCCAGGCCGGTTACCGGAGAGTTGGTGGAGTCTTGTCCTGACGCCCCTGTAGGCCTACTTGATCGCGGCTTTTGACATTTTTAGAAGTGGCCACACTTTGTTGTAGTTTTATTTTCTCATACAATCCAAAATGCTTACAAGCTTTTGATTTTGAGTTCAGTGGTACATTAAAAATGCTTCTGTGTTTTGTCAGACATGATGAGGACATGAGTTCATTTATTCAGGTTGACACTGCTTCGGTGGAGTTACGCTGCTGTTCTTACAAGGTGAATGGACAACAGGCTTCAGCATAAGCTCTAGCGGGAACTAACGAGGTTGTTTTTTTAATTGCCTACAGTCTGCAATTTAATGGCTGTAAGAAAGTGCCCTGTCCTTTAAAGATTTAGCGATCAATACGCCTGCTTGTTTTTCCATTTTCGTTTTTCCATTCATTCACTTACCGTGCGTCCATGCGAATAAAGTACGCTGTTTACGTTTAATGTTCTTTAATTACCGCATTGAATCATTAGTAGCGAAGTCATGTCAGTGCACATCTTAGTTACTAAGAACAGAGCGTTGTTTACATTGTTGCCCGTTTATTATTTCTTTATATTGCACCGCGTGTGTCGCGAGGTTAATTCTAGAGCTAAGCTAATAGCGCCTATCCGTGCATTGTTATTGAAGACCTATAATTGCAGCACGTAATATTTTCCTTGTTATGTTTGTCTTGTATATTTGCCATGAGTTAATTATACTATTACACTTATCTTTATATACAAATGTAATGTGTATCGATAGGTGGTAATATGATTGTATCGTTTCTGTTTACTTTCTAGCCACATCCACTATGCACTCATGCCTATAAATTGTGCATGCTGTCTGTTTGATGTTCTGCACACATACCATGTGCTTGCCTACAACTCAAGAAAATAAAGCATCATGTCTGACCGTGGCTCCATCTTTTACTTGCTTCAGTGCCCCTCTACACACCAGTGAGGGGCACCCCACGCTCTTTCACAGTGCTATTAAATAAACAACCTGTCTGTCAATTTAGGCTCAGCATGCTATAATCTAATGGATAGGCAGAACAAACACTACCTTGTGCTGTATGTGACAGAGCTGCTTACAGGTGATGGGACAGAATTAAAGCCGGGACAGAAGCGGCACAGCTCTTTTAACAAATATTTGTTGATCATTTTTGTGTATGCAACACATTTCCTAGTTTGGGAGGGTACTACCAAAGGAAATTATTCATACAACCGTAATGTTCGAATTGGTACATTAACCGACTCTTGATGCATTTCCATCTGTTCGGGGGCTCGCGAATCGTTGCCTTGAATTTTCAGTCCACATCAACGAACCGTTACACCCCTAACACAATCCTAAACACGTTTGAGTTTAAATTGGTTTTGAAAAAATGACAGTTACGGAAGCATTGGATTGCAGGTAGTCATAAACATTGCGAATAATCTCGTGATTTGTGAGTGCCCAGTAGCCTCCACGAAGTAGTCTGTAGGCTACCGAAATTCTCATGTACACCCCTGCCATTTCAATTGCTTAAGTCATTGTTTTAAACTTAATGGCAGGGATCTCAGTCTCTGGTTTTGGAAGGCGACGGTGTCTAGGTTTCTGGTTTCTTTTCAGTCAGCTAACAGTGTCGTAAATAATGCACTTAAGTACTGAAACCTCACTGGAAACTGGCAGTGCTTTTACATAACTCAAATAAACTGTATTATTTAGGTAAATGTCGCCGGGTTTAAGATATCATAACGTTAAAAGCAAGTGGATGACCGGCCCTCCCATAGTTTCCCACTAGATGGCACCAGTGCCCCTTGTCTGAGAATAAACACACGCTGCCGTTACCCGAGTCGAGCATCCGTTGCTAAGAGGACATCGATGAGATTACATCACATCTCTGCTCTATGTACACAAGAATTTAATATTTATATTCAATGTCTTGCAATATTTATATTACAGAGTTCTCCTGACATGGTTCTGAATGTTCAGCAGCATGGTGAATTTGTGTAGATATGATTAATATGTTTATGAAGCAAATAAAATGGTTGGGTTTTCTTGGATCTTGCGATGTAAAAATAGCTATGGCCATGTGTTGTAATTGTAAAGCCAGGCACACACCTTTCTTGTTGGTGAGCATGGGGTCATTATACTGAAAGTCAAGGACAGTAATAAATCAAGTGCATATGCATCCGTGCCCTCACAGATTTCCATCACCAGATGCAGTCGCCCTGTCCTTCCTGCATTAATCTCACTAGCTTATTGGGAGACTCACTCAGTCCAGCTTGTTTATTATTGGATGAAAGGCCTGTCCATCATTAATAATTAACCCCATGATCAGGAAGCAGCTCTGCCCCTCCCTTTTTCACTGTTCTGGAGTATCGTCATCAAGCTCAGCACAAGTCACATCACCCTGCAAACGCCTCTGAAATGACAGAGCTCTTCCCATTGGTAGATCAGCATACGTGTCTGAATAGATGTCTTTGTATATCGCTTCATCCTTTTTTGTGGAGCAGTTTGACCTTAACACAAAACCCTTAACTGGTTAACTTTCCCTCTAGTTGAAAGCTAAAATGAGAATAACACACAAAATATTCATTCAATCATCGTAAGTGGTAAGCACAGAGTACTTCATGTGCTGGGGTTGGGGTTGGGGTTGGGGGTGGGGGTGGTGCACTCTCTAATACAGAATCCCTTCTGATGCCCCCCCTCCCCCAAGCTGTAAGACTGAGAGAGGGCCTGTTTCTATGGCAACTAGCCCCACTCCCACCCACGGAGGAATTACCCCGGGCGATTGGAACAGAGTGAGGCCGTCCAATCCTGCAGCTCCCTCACAGCCTGCCACTGAGGCTCCCGTCTGTACAGAGTCATTAGAGTGGGATGGAGAGAGCCTCTGCTGGCCATGATGAGTATTGCAGCACCTCCAGCTCTGACCAGTTAAGTATGGTATTTGTGTAGACTGGACTAAACCTAAAGCAGAGATATTGGGCTGTAGTAACCATGCTACCAAACCTGCTCCCTCCCTGCCTTCCCCAAATACTCAGCACATCCTTACTGTATGAAGATAAAAGCATGATATACATGTTATCAATTTGTTTTCACTTGCACGAATGCAATGAATGATCTCAAAAATTGACGGATAAAAGATATGTTATGCACGTGTACTTGTTTATTGAATAAATTGCAATGGAAACTTGTTTGTGTGAACTTGTTTTGCACGGTGATGCACAGTGAAGCGTGTTGACCCGCCCCCCCCCCCCCCCCCTGTGTGGGGAGACCGTACTGTCAAACTGTCGTCATACCCCACCGAAACTCAGACCGTTCTGGAAATAGCTCTGAAAAAAAAACCAGTTTCGCTCTGGCAGAGCTGTGCTTTCTTTCGCTCTCGACCGCAACAGGAAGTGAAACCACGCCACTCCTTCAGCCGTTTGGGGGGTTTCGGCTGCCCTGGGCCCAGTCTCCTTACCTTCCAAACTTACCCCTGTGACCCGAATCACAAGATCAGGGAACTGGCAACCCAGCTGCCGAAATCCCCCTTTCGCCGTGGAGCGAGGAGTGTGGGTCCGGCTGCAGCTGGGGTTCTGTCTTTGAGCCCTCGGATGGTCTGGGGGGCTGGGAAGGACTTCACAGGGGTTAGTCTGGTCCTGCTAAAGCCGCCCACACACTAATGTTCTGCCTCTACTCAGACCTTTGTGGCATTCATATTTCCTGTTGGGGGGAGGGGCTTGCAGTGACAGGCAGTACACACACAAGCCTATTGCTCTATAGAGCGTCAGCCACCCGAAAGTAAGACTGAGGGCGCAGTCACACATGTGCGAAATTAACATTGGCGAATATTCCCCTCCTGTTCACTTCCATTCCATGCGAGCGAAGGGGCGAATAAAACATTCGCTTCCGGTGGCGAAGCAAATTCGCATCTTCCCTTCGTGTGGAGTTCAACTTTGGTGAAGTGGCAAATTCGCAGCCTCAACCAATAGCAAAGAAGTGTGTGTGGTTGACCCCACTTGGCTGTAACTGGCTGTAGTTTTCTTAGTGAACCGCTCATGTGTGACCAACAACCACAACCACTCAAACGGACTACAAACCAGCAAACTGATTTCCTTGTGCGTCACATCCTGCGCTGCCCACATTCAGCACGACAAGATACGAATTTCGCCTCGGCAGTGATGGTCATTCGCCTGCATTCGCACGTGTGACCGCGCCCTAATAATGAGTTCTGTTTTTCTGGAAGCCACGCACTCCATCCCAGGGTGATGCAGCGTACGATACATTTCAGAGAACTCATAGAGAAAAGCCCCCATTTTGACTTCGCACATGACACATTTCAGTGAGCTCATAGAGAGAAGCCCCCATTTTGACTTAGCACATGACACATTTCAGTGAGCTCAAAGAGAGAAGCCCCCATTTTGACTTAGCACATGACACATTTCAGTGAGCTCATAGAGAGAAGCCCCCATTTTGACTTAGCACATGACACATTTCAGTGAGCTCATAGAGAGAAGCCCCCGTTTTGACTTAGCACATGACACATTTGTCAGCTCACAGAAAGAAGCCCCCATTTTGACTTAGCACATGACACATTTGTCAGCTCATAGAGAGAATCCGCCATTTTGACTTAGCACATTACACATTTGTCAGCTCACAGAAAGAAGCCACCATTTTGACTTAGCACGTTACGCTTCACCATTTGCTTTAAAGGTCTGAAAGGAGAAGTCCCCTGTCAGCTGTTAGAGTTTCCCCCACTTTGGCTCGATAGAGGAATGTGTAAACAGAAGCAGACTGGAGAAACTGTGACTATACCATTGACTTGAAAGCTTTTCATGTAAATGTGTTCACTGAGGTGCATATAACATGAAGGGAAACCCACAGCTGCACAAAGTCATTGGATCTGTTTTAAATACATTCTATGAATAACTCTAGTCACACAACAGCTGTGGTGGACCTATCCATCGGTGTCCACCTGAAGTTAGAAAAACTGGAACTCATTCTCGCTCGTAATGGCACAAGATACATTTTTGTACTTCCCCAGAGAATTGTAAAGGACTCACAGCAGAACCGAACACAAACCATGACCGGTTCTCTTACCTGGCAGTCGTAATAAACGGCTACAGCAACTCGAAGCCAAGACTGGGCCAAATCCATTTTTAGTGAAGCGTGTTTTTTTTCTCCTTGTTAAAACATACTTCTTCTGTGGTATTGTATGCCAGCTGAAAAACTGTTCTAAATGACTCAGTCATGTGTTTACACATTTCAGTGCATGTTTGACCTCCCTACCTGCAGGGGGGGGCTTGTGCTTTTTTCTCCCTGGGTCCTCCCCACACTGGCTGCAGCATGAATGACGGATCTTGGCTCCTAATAAAACCATAAAATGAACTTACAAAACTGTTGAAAGCAACCTGAGCTAGCAGAGATGATGTTTCAAACACAGCAATATTTTTAGAACTGAAGAATAGCTGGTGAGTGTATGTGTGTATGTGTGAGTGTGTGCATGTGCACGTGTGTGTGTGTGTGTGTGTGTGCACGTGCACACGTGTGTATGTGTGTGTGTGTGTGTGTGTGAGTGTGTGCACGTGCATGTGTGTGTGTATGTGTGTGTGTGTATGTGTGCGTGTGAATGTGTGTGTGTGTGCACGTGCATGTGCGTGTGTATGTGTGTGTGTGTGTGTGTGTGTGTGTATGTGTGTGTATGTGTGCATGTGAATGCATGTGTGTGTGTGTGTCTGTGTGTGTGTGCACGTGCATGTGTGTGTGTGTGTGTGTATGTGTATATATGTGTGTGTGTGTGTGTGTGTATGTATGTGTGTGTGTGTGTGTGTGCACGTGCATGTGTGTGTGTATGTGTGTGTGCACGTGCACGTGCATGTGTATGTGTGTGTATGTGTGTGTGTGAGTGTGTGCACGTGCATGTGTGTGTGTGTGTGTGTGTGTGTGTGTGCACGTGCGTGTGTGTGTGTGTGTGTATGTGCGTGTGTGTGTGTGTGTGTGTGTGTGAGTGTGTGAGTGTGTGTGTGTGTGTACGTGTATGTGTGTGTGTGTGTATGTATGTGTGTGTGTGTCTGTGTGTGTGTGTGTATGTGTATGTGTGTGTGTGTATGTGAGTGCGTATGTGTGCATGTGCGTGTGTGTGTATGTGTATGTGTGTGTATGTGTGTGTGTGTGTGTGTGTGTGCCTGTTGGCTCTCCATGCTGAGTTTAGCACTGACGTGGTTAATTAAAAGGACTGTCAGACAGCGCAGTGAGTCAGTCTCCGCCCTAGCAGGACTCAGCACCCACCCCGGGAGAGAAACGCCTCATTCTGTCACTGTTCATCAGCCAGGAACTCTACCCCGCACTCAGCACACTGCGCTCAACACGCTGCAAACCCAGCACACTGCGCTCAACACGCTGCAAACCCAGCACACTGCAAACCCAGCACACTGCAAACCCAGCACACTGCATCCAGTAGTGTCACAGTAACACAGTCCGGTAGGGGGAGGAGTCACAGTAGCACAGTCACGTAGGGGGAGGAGTCACAGTAGCACAGTCACGTAGGGGGAGGAGTCACAGTAGCACAGTCATGTAGGGTCACAGTGACTCAGTCCTCCATATGTGAGAATATAACAGTAGTAACGCAGTCAGAGGGGCACAGAGTATCTCAGTAAATCTAGTAGAACACTGCAGAGCGACAAACCAGAGATCCTGCGCATTTATTTTCTGAAAGATGCCCAGACATCCTATCTGAATGATATCAGACATGAAAAGAGTCTCCAGGTGTTAGCTTGACAGGTTAGCGCTGATCCAGGTGTACGGCTGACAGGTGAGAGGGACGCTGGGGTGCCAGGCTGACAGACTCCTCACCTGCTGCCAGTCAGCGTTGGCGTCGCACAGGATAACATATGGGCATCGCTCCCCAAACTCCCTCCTCCACTTACCTCTACTAACAAGCTGGCATATGGCATCGCCGCTGGGCCTGTACCTCAGCACCCTGTTCAGGGCTTTTTAGTGAGGCTCTCTGAACAGAGCGGCAGGGTGCAGAGTGCAGAGTGGCAGGGTGCGGTGTGCAGTGTGCAGAGCAGCAGAGTGCAGAGCGGCAGGGTGCGGTGTGCAGAGCAGCAGTGTGCAGAGTGCAGAGTGGCAGGGTGCGGTGTGCAGAGCAGCAGTGTACAGAGTGCAGAGCGGCAGGGTGCGGTGTGCAGAGCAGCAGAGTGCAGAGTGGCAGGGTGCGGTGTGGAGAGCGGCAGGGCACAGTGTGCAGAGCAGCAGGGTGCAGTGTGCAGAGCGGCAGGGTGCGGTGTGGAGAGTGGCAGGGTGCGGTGTGGAGAGCGGCAGGGTGCAGTGTGCAGAGTGCAGAGTGGCAGGGTGCGGTGTGGAGAGCGGCAGGGTGCAGTGTGCAGAGCAGCAGGGTGCGGTGTGCAGAGCAGCAGGGTGCAGTGTGCAGAGCGCAGAGCGGCAGGGCGCAGTGTGCAGAGCAGCAGAGTGCAGTGTGCAGAGCGGCAGGGTGCGGTGTGGAGAGTGGCAGGGTGCAGTGTGGAGAGCGGCAGGGTGCAGTGTGCAGAGCGGCAGGGTGCAGTGTGCAGAGCGGCAGGGTGCGGTGTGCAGAGCACAGAGCGGCAGGGTGCGGTGTGCAGAGCAGCAGGGTGCAGTGTGCAGAGCGGCAGGGTGCGGTGTGGAGAGCAGCAGGGTGCGGTGTGGAGAGTGGCAGGGTGCGGTGTGGAGAGCGGCAGGGCGCAGTGTGCAGAACGGCAGGGTGCGGTGTGCAGAGAGCAGAGCGGCAGGGTGCAGTGTGCAGAACGGCAGGGTGCGGTGTGCAGAGAGCAGAGCAGCAGTGTGCAGAGTGCAGAGTGGCAGGGTGCAGAGTGCAGAGCGGCAGGGTGCGGTGTGCAGAGCAGCAGTGTGCAGAGTGCAGAGCGGCAGGGTGCGGTGTGCAGAGCAGCAGTGTGCAGAGTGCAGAGTGGCAGGGTGCGGTGTGCAGAGCAGCAGTGTGCAGAGTGCAGAGTGGCAGGGTGCGGTGTGGAGAGCGGCAGGGCACAGTGTGCAGAGCAGCAGGGTGCAGTGTGCAGAGCGGCAGGGTGCGGTGTGGAGAGTGGCAGGGTGCGGTGTGGAGAGCGGCAGGGTGCAGTGTGCAGAGCAGCAGGGTGCAGTGTGCAGAGCGGCAGGGTGCGGTGTGGAGAGTGGCAGGGTGCGGTGTGCAGAGCGGCAGGGTGCGGTGTGCAGAGTGCAGAGCGGCAGGGTGCGGTGTGCAGAGCGGCAGGGCGCAGTGTGCAGAGCAGTGGGTGCGGTGTGCAGAGTGGCAGGGTGCGGTGTGCAGTGTGCAGAGCGGCAGGGTGCGGTGTGCAGAGTGCAGAGCGGCAGGGTGCGGTGTGCAGAGCGGCAGGGTGCGGTGTGCAGAGCGGCAGGGTGCGGTGTGCAGAGTGCAGAGCAGCGGGTGCGGTGTGCAGAGTGGCAGGGTGCAGAGTGCAGAGCGGCAGGGTGCGGTGTGCAGAGCAGCGGGTGCGGTGTGCAGTGCGGCAGGGTGCGGTGTGCAGAGTGACAGGGTGTGGTGTGCAGAGCGGCAGGGCGCAGTGTGCAGAGCAGTGGGTGCGGTGTGCAGAGTGGCAGGGTGCGGTGTGCAGTGTGCAGTGTGGCAGGGTGCGGTGTGCAGAGTGGCAGGGTGCGGTGTGCAGTGTGCAGAGCGGCAGGGTGCGGTGTGCAGAGTGCAGAGCGGCAGGGTGCGGTGTGCAGAGCGGCAGGGTGCGGTGTGCAGAGTGGCAGGGTGCGGTGTGGAGAGTGGCAGGGTGCGGTGTGGAGAGCGGCAGGGCGCAGCGTGCAGAGCAGCAGGGTGCAGTGTGCAGAGCGGCAGGGTGCGGTGTGCAGAGTGCAGAGCGGCAGGGTGCGGTGTGGAGAGCGGCAGGGTGCAGTGTGCAGAGCAGCAGGGTGCGGTGTGCAGAGCAGCAGGGTGCAGTGTGCAGAGTGCAGAGCAGCAGGGTGCAGAGTGCAGAGCGGCAGGGTGCGGTGTGCAGAGCGGCAGGGTGCGGTGTGGAGAGTGGCAGGGTGCGGTGTGCAGAGCGGCAGGGTGCAGTGTGCAGAGCGGCATGGTGCGGTGTGCAGAGCTCAGAGCGGCAGGGTGCGGTGTGCAGAGCAGCAGGGTGCAGTGTGCAGAGCAGCAGTGTGCAGAGTGCAGAGCGGCAGGGTGCGGTGTGCAGAGCAGCAGGGTGCAGTGTGCAGAGCGGCAGGGTGTGGTGTGCAGAGCGGCAGGGTGCGGTGTGCAGAGTGGCAGGGTGCGGTGTGGAGAGCGGCAGGGCGCAGTTTGCAGAGCAGCAGGGTGCAGTGTGCAGAGCGGCAGGGTGCGGTGTGCAGAGAGCAGAGCGGCAGGGTGCAGTGTGCAGAGCAGCGGGTGCGGTGTGCAGAGCGGCAGGGTGCGGTGTGCAGAGTGGCAGGGTGTGGTGTGGAGAGCGGCAGGGTGCAGTGTGCAGAGCGGCAGGGTGCAGAGTGCAGAGCAGCAGTGTGCAGAGTGCAGAGCGGCAGGGTGCGGTGTGCAGAGTGGCAGGGTGCGGTGTGGAGAGCGGCAGGGTGCGGTGTGCAGGGCTCGGTGTGTGGTGTTGGGTGTGCAGAGCGGCAGGGTGTGGTGTGCAGTGTGTGGAGCGGCAGGGTGCAGTGTGCAGAGCGGCAGGGTGCGGTGTGCAGTGTGCAGAGCAGCAGTGTGCGGTTTGCAGTGTGCAGAGCGGCAGGGTGCAGTGTGCAGAGCGGCAGGGTGCGGTGTGCAGTGTGCAGAGCAGCAGTGTGCGGTTTGCAGTGTGCAGAGCGGCAGGGTGCAGTGTGTGGTGTGTAGGGCGGCAGGGTGCGGTGTGCAGGGCTCGGTGTGTGGTGTTTGGTGTGCAGAGTAGCAGTGTGCGGTGAGCTTGCTTCTTCTTTTCATTTCTGCAGGAGAGAGTTTGTTTGCGCTGCAGAATATGGGGGGCGGAGCATGGTAAGAGGCAGAGGGAGCGGCGTTGATGGTGAGAGGACAGGTGGCGCTGGGAGAGGCAGCGGGCCGTACGGTGACGTGTGAGCCACGCCCATTCTGCTGTGGCTCAGCGCTCTGCCTGGTTACGGGGCCTGATGAGCGAGCAGGGAGCCTGCGCCTCTCTGAGCCCCTGAACCAGCTTCACCTGAGCGCTATAGCAGATCCCCTGAGCACTGTAACAGATCCCCTGAGCATTGGAGCAGATCCCTGAGCACTGTAACAGATCCCTGAGTTCTGTAGCAGATCCCAGAGCACTATAGCAGATCCCATGAGTTCTGTAAGAGATCCCTGAGTTCTGTTGCAGAGAAAACTACAGCCCACTGGATCTCGGAGTCAACTAGGGCTTTTCCACAATTAACACATTAGTATCTGAAGCAAGAATATAAGGACACACATGCACACACACACACATGCACGTACACATGCACACACACATGCACACACACACACATGCACGTACACACACACACACACATGCACACACACGCGCGCACAGCACTGCTGACATAAGGACACACATGCACACACACACACATGCACGTACAGCACTGCTGACATTGTTCTGCATCTCATTAACACACATTGAGCCTCATACATTACTGCCACAAATAATTGCGTGGCAACAAATAAGTCACAAATAGACAGTCATAGTTTTTCTATACCATACTTTAATACAGCAGTCTGCAATAAAAAGAAACTACTGCCACATCAACAGTAACATTGCCATACAGGTACTGAATTATAAAATACAATTATCCAATCGCACCTCACGTTTCCGTAGACTGGTTACCAGGACTACCACAGTGACATAGCACGGGACCTGACCCGTGGGGGCGCGCAGTGAACCCCTCTAAATGCCTGCCCTTGGAAGCGCCCGGTGGGTGTGGCCCGTCCCAGAACCGAGCGCCTGACAAACCGCTGCCGAGGGGGGGGCGTCTGGACAACCTGTTCCCTCTCCCCCCCCCCCCAGCACTCTGCCCAGCAGTACCACAGAGCTTTCGGGGCCCTGGATGAGCCTGTGGACCCCCTGGCCCCCTCCCACCCTCCCTGCCCCCCCCCTTCCCCCCCAGCACTCTGCCCAGCAGTACCACAGAGCTTTCGGGGCCCTGGACCCCCGGCCAGCCGCCCCCGTCCCAGCTGCCTTGAGAGAGACGGGCTTCAGACGCACTGCAGCACCACCCCGTGTTGGGTCGGGGGTCAAATCTGTTTCACCGGTCTGTTCAGGAAATGACTTAAAATTCACTTCAGCGATTAGAAGAACAGCTTTAGGAACATTAGACCCCAGTGACCCCAGGCCTGCTAAAGGCCATAGGCACATCCCCCTGAAACAGGCAGGACGTGGGCACCCTGGCACACTCACATCCCCCTGAAACAGGCAGGACGTGGGCACCCTGGCACACTCACATCACCCTGAAACAGGCAGGACGTGGGCACCCTGGCACACTCACATCACCCGGAAACAGGCAGGACGTGGGCACCCTGACACACTCACATCACCCTGAAACAGGCAGGACGTGGGCACCCTGGCACACTCACATCCCCCTGAAACAGGCAGGATGTAGGCACCCCGGCACACTCACATCCCCCTGAAACAGGCAGGACGTGGGCACCCTGGCACACTCACATCACCCTGAAACAGGCAGGACGTGGGCACATCCCCCTGAAACAGGCAGGACGTGGGCACCCTGGCAGACTCACATCCCCCTGAAACAGGCATGACATGGGCACCCCGGCAGACTCACATCCCCCTGAAACAGGCAGGACGTGGGCACCCCGGCACACTCACATCACCCTGAAACAGGCAGGACGTGGGCACCCCGGCACACTCACATCCCCCTGAAACAGGCAGGACGTGGGCACCCCGGCACACTCACATCACCCTGAAACAGGCAGGACGTGGGCACCCCGGCACACTCACATCCCCCTGAAACAGGCAGGACGTGGGCACCCCGGCACACTCACATCACCCTGAAACAGGCAGGACGTGGGCACCCTGGCAGACTCACATCACCCTGAAACAGGCAGGACGTGGGCACCCTGGCAGACTCACATCACCCTGAAACAGGCAGGACGTGGGCACCCTGGCACACTCACATCACCCTGAAACAGGCAGGACGTGGGCACCCTGGCAGACTCACACATCACCCTGAAACAGGCAGGATGTGGGCACCCTGGCACACTCACATCACCCTGAAACAGGCAGGACGTGGGCACCCTGGCACACTCACATCACCCTGAAACAGGCAGGACGTGGGCACCCTGGCACACGCACATCCCCCTGAAACAGGCAGGGCGTGGGCACCCTGGCACACGCACATCCCCCTGAAACAGGCAGGATGTAGGCACCCTGGCACACTCACATCACCCTGAAACAGGCAGGACGTGGGCACCCGGGGACTCACATCCCCCTGAAACAGGCAGGACGTGGGCATCCTGGCACACTCACATCACCCTGAAACAGGCAGGACGTGGGCACCCTGGCACACTCACATCCCCCTGAAACAGGCAGGACGTGGGCACCTGGGGACTCACATCCCCCTGAAACAAGCAGGATGTAGGCACCCTGGCCCACTCACATCCCCCTGAAACAGGCAGGACATGGGCACCCTGGCACACTCACATCACCCTGAAACAGGCAGGACGTGGGCACCCTGGCACACTCACATCACCCTGAAACAGGCAGGACGTGGGCACCCTGGCAGACTCACATCACCCTGAAACAGGCAGGACGTGGGCACCCTGGCACACACACATCACCCTGAAACAGGCAGGATGTGGGCACCCGGGGACTCACATCACCCTGAAACAGGCAGGACGTGGGCACCCTGGCACACTCACATCACCCTGAAACAGGCAGGACGTGGGCACCCCGGCACACTCACATCACCCTGAAAGAGGCAGGACGTGGGCACCCTGGCACACTCACATCACCCTGAAACAGACAGGATGTGGGCACCCTGGGACTCACATCCCCCTGAAACAGGCAGGACGTGGGCACCCTGGGACTCACATCCCCCTGAAACAGGCAGGACGTGGGCACCCTGGCACACTCACATCACCCTGAAACAGGAGGGATGTGGGCACCCTGGCATACTCACATCACCCTGAAACAGGCAGGACGTGGGCACCCTGGCACACTCACATCACCCTGAAACAGGAGGGACGTGGGCACCCTGGCACACTCACATCACCCTGAAACAGGCAGGACGTGGGCACCCTGGGACTCACTCCCAGCTGCTGTGCCCACGGGTGAGGAGGGAGAGCCTTCCTTTAGCACGGTTCTGAAGGACAGGAGCAGCTCCTCCTCCTCTGTTACATGATTAATCTCGGAAGAACAGGAGTAAAAAGAAAGACGACCTGCCATTTCGGCTCAACCCCATTAAAATGGGTCAGGCAGCTTGGCTCCAGTATTTGTACTCAAACGTGACACATATAAAAAGGAGGCACTTCCATATTTTAAAAAACTTACACTCCCACAAATGCACAGACTCAGGTGAACTGTTCTATCTGGCAGACGACCAATACCTGACGATTATACTGCAAGGTTCACTACTACATGTATCTACAAGAAGCCGCTAAAGAAATGGAGGGGGTAGAAAACCCATAAAGCACAAGGCATTGGACGGAGGTTGTGGGGTGACATAGCAGCTTGCAAATACACCAACGCTGAACCGTGACAAACATCTCTATAATGGAAGACAGTATAGTCAAAGGTGCAATACTCAACACAGGGGGTGTACACTCAGGCACCCCCATCACCATCCTGTGTGCTAATGTTCCTTAGCGGACAAGGTGGATTCAGGTAAGAACTACAGCTAAAAGGTTATTAGAGGTTATTAACACTTTAACTCCTAGACACTGGGCACGTAGAGGTGTTTCTAAAGAAGGGGGGGGGGGGTGGGGGTGTTGGGGGGCAAGGCGTGGGATGGTATTGCTACGGGAGATTCACACTCCCAATCCCAGAATCCTGAGCGTTCCTGTCTTACAGGGGGGCGGGGTCTGTGTGCTCCTTCCTGTCTCCCTGGCTTTTCCCCTCCCCCTTCCCTTCCGGCGAGCATTTGGCGGTGGCGCTGGGGGATTTGGCGGAATGTTCCTCCCTTTTCCGCGCGTTCCAAGCCCCCAGGCTACCTTCCTCCTCCTCCTCCTCCTCCTCCGCTTCTCCCTGGACTCCCTCTGTCTCCGGGGAGGCGGGGCCCTTCCCAGCATCCTCCTTGGCGGACCTGGTTTTCGCGGTGCTCTTGTCCTGCTCGGCGCCGGGTTTGACGGCCGCGGGCCCCCTCTTCCTCCTGGGGGGCCCCCAGATGAAGTCCTCGGGGGGCTGGTAGTGCTGCTGGGCGAATCGGAGCAGCGCCCTCCTCTGGGCGCGGTCCCGCAGTGTGTAAACGAAGTACTCCAGCGCGCTGTGGCGCATGTTGGGCAGGGTGCCCTCCACCAGCGCCTCCTCCAGCAGGAGGCGCACCAGCGGAGGCTTGAAGCTCTCGAACCCCAGCTCCCCCAGGCTCTTCAGGATGCGCGTGATGCGCAGGTAGTTGTGCTGAGACCTGAGCAAAGAAATGCACTCATCAGCATCAATACCACGATTACAGACTCAATATCACCATTCCAGACTCAATACTATCATTCCAGACTCAACACCACCACTCCAGGCTCAACACCACCATTCCAGACTCAATATCACCATTCCAGACTCAACACCACCATTCCAGACTCAATACCGCCATTCTAGTATAGCACAGTGACAGAACTCAGAGACCTGCAGCAATATCACACAGAAAACGGGGGCCATATTCCAATCTGGGGGGGGGGGGCAAACTGTCTGCTGGTTTTTAGTTTTCAGTGATTCATTTAGGTCACTGAATGGCTACTCCACACACTTTGTCTCTAAGGGCTAAATCAGCAGCAGGCTGAAAGGAACCCTTCAGGACAGGGGACTGGCTCTCCTGAGATCAAAGCATCTACAGCACTTGGCCTGAGAAAGCACGGGCGAGTTTGGGGATTCCAACGCGTGTGTGTGTTCTGCACAGCCTGCTGAAGCAGCATCTCACCCTCTCATCTGAGTCTGAAACAGAATTATTTCAGATCCAATCACATTAAGGGAAATCTCATCGCCCCCTGGGGAGTAAATGTGCCTCTTCTCTGCTCCTACAGAGAGCTCCACTCTTGGCTTTCCTTTCCAGTGAGCATCCGCATATTAAACTCTCCTGCCTCATGCTGTAACCGTACTGTGGGTCTCTTAATGAATGCAGGGACAACTTCCCCCACCCCACCCGTATTTAGACTTAAAGAAGAGATAACCCGCTCTTTATCACGTCTCTCTGGATCACCTGCTGCGAGGACAATGAGACTTATTAAGAGACTTCAACAGCCGTCTAAAAATGTGTGCATCTGCAAACACTCTCCAGGACGTTATTCTCTCATCCTTCTGTTCCCCATGGAAACCCTAATCTTATTTTACTCAATGCTTCATATCATTCACTATTCTTTTGTGTTTTCTTCTTCGTCTTCTTCTTCTTCTTATTATTATTATTATTATTTTTATTATTAATAATGTTTTCATTTTTATTATTTTTTTTAATTTTCAAGTTAGACCCTACACTACATCATACATTACATATTACATGCATGACTTGAATATGGCTATTAAATGTATAATTACTTCAGTCAATATATGAACAGAACACATGGCTTTGGTCTGGGAGAGTTCCTGACCATGTGACCTGATGTAATGTGACCAGTGTTTGAACTCTTATAGAAGATACACAGCACACTGACCATGTGACCTGGTGGAATATGACCAGTGTTTGAGCTCTCATAGAAGATGCACAGCACACTGACCATGTGATCTGGTAGAATATGACCAGTGTTTTTTTTTTTTTAAACAATGAGATAAAACTGGCAAGGATATAAACCATGTAGGCATAAGATTTTTAGGCAAATCCATCCCTGATCAGATAAAAAAAATATAAAGAATCCGTTTAGTCAGCTCATGAATTCCTGAGATTAATGTACCACCACAGAAAGTCACATAACCAGCAGGACAGAGGGACAGTTTGATCATGACTCACACACTCAGAGTATACTGAGAGTATAATGAGAGTATACTGAGAGTATAATGAGAGTATACTGAGAGTACACAGAGTATATTCAGAGTATACTGAGCGTATATTGAGAATATACTGAGACTATATTCAGAGTATACTAAGAGTATATTGAGAGTATACTGAGAGTATATTGAGAGTATACTGAAAGTATATTGAGAATATGCTGAGAGTATATTGAGAGTATACTGCTCACTGAGTTGGGAGTAATATTGTGAAGAAGTGGTTTCATTATGGTTTAATATCCTGGCAAGGTCTCCTAGCACTACACACGAGGACAGACAACTGCGCAGTCAGGCAGTCATTGGGCCTGGGTCTACACCCTGTGCAGACTCCCTGTGCTGTGTGCATCTGTGCCCCTCTTCTCTCTGCCCCTCTCTGAATCGGCCTACATCAGCGGCAGCCCACACCCGTGAGCAAAGCTGGGGGTGACCCTGACTGTGTGGTACGGGGGTAACTCACTCGTTGAGGTGCTGGAAGCGGTCTTGCCAGTTGGAGGCCCTGCTCACGTTGCCGTTCTTGTCGAGGAGCGCGATGCCGAAGAAGTCCAGCATGACGGTGTACGCCAGCAGAAAGCGTCGCTTGGCCTCCCTGGTGCTCTGGAACTCCTGCACCCCACAGGAAGCGGAAGGGGGTGAGCTTTCAGCCACAGATGGAGGAGCTACATAATGGGGCCAGAGCATCACTGCCACAGGCCAGCCCAACCTGCAGGGCCTGCTGAGGCCTTCACACCACAGGCCAGCCTGACCAGCAGGGCCTGCTGAGGCCTTCACACCACAGGCCAGCCTGACCAGCAGGGCCTGCTGAGGCCTTCACACCACAGGCCAGCCTGACCAGCAGGGCCTGCTGAGGCCTTCACACCACAGGCCAGCCTGACCACTGGGGCACATGTATTCCTGCATGCAGTGAGGATCCATGACACAGGCAGCCTACCTTAATCTCAACCTGAGTCAGCTCCTGGGCATAGAAATTCAGGCCTTGCTCTCGCAGTGGGAACAACCTGTGGAAGAAGCCAATGAGGCAGTGAGACCCACAGCCCTAACTGAACCCCCCCAAAGCCCCACCAACGCACCCCCCCACAGCTCCCACCACAGCCCCCCCACCACTCCCCCCCAACAGCCCCCCCCCCCCAGCACCCCCACCGCAGATCCAGATTTCATCACTCAGCTCTCACACACATTCAGCACAGGAAACACATCCCTGTGCTTTCCTTTATCTGTGCACCATCAGCAGCTGCTTCACTGCTCAGTGCTCAAAGAGAGAGAGAGAGTGAGAGAGAGAGAGAGAGAGGAGGAGACAGAGAGGAAGAGAGAGAGGGAGGAAGAGGAAAGAGAGAGGGAGGGGGAGAGAGAGAGAGAGGGACAGAGAGGGAAACAGGCAGAGAGAGAGAGAGAGAGAGAGGGACAGAGGGATGGAGAGAAAGAGAGACAGGGAAAGAAGAAGAGAGGTAGAGAGAGAGAGGGGGAAGAGTGAGGGAGAGAGGCAGAGAGAGGGGGATAAGAGAGAGAGAGAGGGGGGTGATAAAGGGAGAGTGGCAGAGAGAGAGGGGGAAAGAGGGAGGCTGAACGAGAAGGGGAGAGGGAGAGGGAGAGAGATAGAGAGAGAGGGGGAAGAGAGAGGGAGGCAGAGAGAGAGAGAGGGGGAAAGAGAGGGAGGCTGAGATAGAAGGGGAAAGGGAGAGGGAGAGAGGCAGAGAGAGAGGGGGAAAGAGAGGGAGGCAGAGAGAAAAGGAGAGAGGGACATACGGATGGAGAGGGAGAGAGGCAGAGAGAGAGAGGGGGAAAGAGAGGGAGGCAGAGAGAGGAGAGAGGGACATACGGATGGAGAGGGAGAGAGGCAGAGAGAGCGGGGGAAGAGAGAGGGAGGCAGAGAGAGAGGGAGAGGGGGACATAGGGATGGAGAGGGAGAGGGAGAGAGGCTGAGAGAAAGAGACTGAAACTACTATGAAAGCGACGGAGGCAGTTTTGTGTCCCTTCTGCTCAGTGCCTGACGCGGGCAGCTAAGCTCCTCGTGCCCCAGATTTCCTCTCTGATCTCCGCTGCCCGCTGCCACCCTGTCTGCCAGCCGAGCAGCTGGCGCTTTGCCCGCTGGAGCGGGCTGCCGCCCTGCAAACCCCACTTTCCCATTCCGTTTTTAAAGAAAGAGAGAGAGGGAGAGAGCCCACGCACCGGGGATACGGAGAGAGGACGGGAGAGAAGGAGAGACAAAGAGAAAAAGACGCAGCCAATCCGCTAGCACATTTTCACACGCGTCTGTGAAGTCGCTAAGTGATGTTATGCAAATGCTCAGGCACTGACAGAGAAGAGGGAGAAGCAGACATATTTAAGTTCTGTTCTGTGCCACGGGGAGAGGTAACTGTGAGGTGTGACCTCAAGGTTCTATCTCCTGCGGCTCAGGCAGGAGTCTGACTCCGTAAAGTGGGCGGAGCTTTCACGGGACACGTGCAGGTCGGGAAGAAGACCACCTGTCCCGCACACGCAGCGGAGCACAGGAAGCAAACGGCCATCAAGCCCTACGAACCCAACGCTCACCATTGGATGTACGTGTGGTTGTGCTCCAGTTTTTCATAGTCTCCTCTCCATTTGTTCAGAATTTCTTCAATGTAAATGCCTGAAAGATATAAAGAGTACCTGCTAGTATACATCATATTCTGAGAGTATATTACTTACAAATTACAGACCATTAGGAAGTGGTATTTTCTCGGTGTGAAGACCAGCAGTTGACATGACATGTATTTGCCTTCAAGCATGGACAGATATTTTTAAATGGAATTTAAATGTGCAAGCAATGTTTTCTCGTATAAACTAGCAACTATATGTTAAGTTTTGTTTCTTGTACACGCTCTTACTGCAGAATCGTCTACATTAAAATCAGATTATAACAACTCCAATATTACAGCAATGTGCAGTATATGGGTCAACAGTTAGGGGTTGGGGTGTACACTCCTGTTTGAACCACAAACCAACATAATTCCCATTCTCAATGAAGCTACAATAGGAGCCTGTGGCAGGGGAGATGCTAGGGTGTGTGTGTGTGTGTGTGTGTGTGTGTGTGTGGTGTGAGTGTCATGGAAACATTCATCCTATTCCTAGTTTGGGTGATGGGAGGGCTTGAGTCTATCCCAGCATGCAGCAGGCCAGAGGCAGGACATTTTTATGTGACATTTTTGAACAAAAAACATTTAACCTGAAAACAGTGAAAGAAAGCAGCTAGGTGCTCACCGTCGGGGACCAGGGGGATCTTGTTCATGTAGAACCTCAGGTTTCGGTACTCAGTGGGCTGCCTGGGCTCCTTGTAGTTCTGCAGGACATACAAACCCTGATATGAGCAAAACCTCAGCTTACTTCCTGCGTGACGCAATGTCACGTGATCTACTGCTAGAGGCTGACAAATGATGTTCCGATGATCTGGCGCGCGTGACAGGCGCAGTTACACCAACTCTAATACAATTATGTGCTGCGTGTGGGACAGCAACATGCACATTAACAAAACTTCACATTTTAAACTTCACATTCACGCATTTGCCAGTGATGCGATGAGCTGTCTTGGGCTCGAACTCAAAGCACTCCGATAGTTCATATTTCTGCAGAACCCAAATGCACACGTAAAGGTAAGGAAGGCTTACCGGGTAGTTGTGGCGATACTTGTACAAGTCCTTGGCTGCGTAAAAGCTCCGTTTCATTTTAGCGGTGGATTCCTGCGAGTCGCCAAGCTAAAACAGAATTCACAAGTGAGGTTAGAAAAAAACACATATTTGTGTATCACAACGGACTTGTTGTTAAATAACTCCCATGCGTGCTCGACAACTATGTCCCCTAAAACAGGAAAAGAATACCGGAGGAAAGGTGAGATAAGTCAAAGTCGTCAAAACTATCTGATGCGTCTGAATTCCTTGATTTACATGGAGCAACCAGTCGTAATGCTCCAGGTGCATCCCCTGTTGTAAAACGATAAGAAAATGCATTAACTTCAGTACCACAAACTGACTTGGGCCTCCCTCTTCCCTAGATGTATAAGAGCATACATCCGATATAAAGAATTAGGCCATCTTTTCTAGATAAATAGCCTATCTGTACGACCTTGTACAGTAAGTACAGTATATATAATACTTTGTGACACATTCAATTCCGCAACTGCGTATTGTTAGGGTAGATGGGGGGTGCGGTTGGAGGGAGGAGAAGACGGCACGTGGAGCCTATATCGGCGGCTGTCATCGTGAATTTATTCAGTGTGACTGTATTCTAATCTAAGCCAAAGGGCCGTGCACATTTGAAGCCTCCATTGTTAGCCGCTGGAAATGAAATACTGGCGGATTTAACAGTGTGTGAAATACATGACACCAACAATTAACGCGGTACAAGCCGTACCAGAAATGAGCGAAAAACATAAGATCCCACTACATAACGATAACATGTTTTGACAACCGAAACATTTTGACCTAAATATGCAAATTGTATATTTTGGTATAAATAGAACTGTTATAAATAGACAAAGTGTATATTTTGCAGTTGCATTACGGTTTAAAATAGGACACAGCTTCTTTCCAATCCCGCCCATGACAATCCTGTATGCCATTAAAAAGCGTACGATGCCATAACATAAAATTCAGTCAATTAGGGTACATAGAGTAAAGTTCAATAAATCTAACAACAAACCCGGCATGCGACAGCGAATCAATATCCGTGAAATATTTCCCAAATGTTATAATTTGGTATTAACAAGCAGCTCGTACAGCGGCAGTCTCCTCCGGAGTGCAACGCGACTTCCTTGACGGCTCGATTGTTAAGCCACGATTGTTTTCCGCGTCCTGTGATAGTTCTCGATTTCATGAACCTATTCTGCCCTGCCTCACACATACCTGCTGCGGAGAGACCAACTGCTCGGCACACTTCCCCGAATCTGTCGGGCTGATGGACTCCGATATCCCGCTGTCTTCCTCTCCTGGCTGCGGCTCGTCGCTTTCCGAGTCTGTCTCCCAGGTCGAGTCGCATTCCTCCACCGTGCTTGGGTCCCTGTACCTCCAGCTACCCATCAGGTTTCCCATTTAAACCCCGCGCGATTTCACCGCTCTCTCCGGCTGCCAGCCTGCCTACATATTGTGATTTACCGGACGCTCCATATGCGTTGCAACCGCTGTGCTCCGCTGCCGACTTTTCTGTCTGAATTGTAAACACCGCGTTTATAATGGCAGAATAAGGGAATTTCCACAACAGGCGCCGCCGAAACGCTGTGGACACACCCCCTCTCGTGCAGAGCGCGCCGTATCAGCGGAAAGCGGAACGACAGCATCGACATCAGCGTCAGGACCATAGACAGCTCATATAGGATGTAGTATAAAATCGATTAAAAAATAAATATTTTATTCGTTGGTTTTAATGATTTTTCCCTATTGGAAGAAAAGCTGAACTAACTTTTTGGATAGATGATATCTCTGCTAAAATAATGGTAGTATCAACTATTATTCATAAAGGGTTAATTCTTAAAAAGCATTATGTAGGCTCATATGTCTTGGACGAAAAATACTTTTAGATATTTGTACTAGTTTACGGTAAAATGTTCAGTGTTAATTCAACTCTAACAGTGTCAATTCAACTCTTAACAAATTTGACTCTGGAATGTGGGACCAAATGTTATCTGTTAAGAGTTTAGTGAACACTGTTCGAGTTGAATTAACACTGGACATTTTACTGTGTGAAAGTGTGAATACACCTGATTAATTTAATGGAGTCACATCGATGGGTTCTTGTGAACGACCATGAAGTCTGTGAGGGTTTTGTAGTGATCTAACTATTTTAGGAACTGCTCATTTCTGCCAACATTTTGTAAAATTATTTTGTAGTCAAGGCTACATCTATGTCTTGACTCAGATTATGTGCTGAACTTTTGCATTGTGTGCTCAAGGGGCCTGGACTATTTTGGAGTTTGGAAATTTGTTCAAATAATTATGAATATCATCAGGAGCCATTTCTACAAATCCACTAAAATGTACTTCAGGGAAATGATCCACTGGAATAAAAGTTTTTAAAAATGTCTTTTTAAAAAAAAAATTGTTTTAATGATCAATATATTAGCCACAGATTGAACACCAATTAACTGTTTAGACAGGCGACAAATTAAAGGAAAGACCAACAAAAAGTGTCTTAGTAAGGTATTGGGTCACCATGAGCTGCCAGAACAGTTTAATGGGCTTTGGCATAGATTCTAAAAGTCTCTGGAACTCTACTGGAGGGATGGAACACCATTCTTCCAAAAAATATTCCCTCATTTGGTGTTTTGATGATGGTGGTGGAGAGCACTGTCTAACACATTGATGCTAAATCGTCTGTATGTGTTCAATTGGGTTGAGATCTGGTGACTGCAAAGGCCATGGCATATGATTCACATCATTTTTATACCCATCAAACCATTCAGTGACCCCCTTGTATACTCTGGATGGGGGCATTGGCATCCTGGAAGAGACCACTCCCATCAGGATAGAAATGTTTCATCATAGGATTAAGGTGATCACTCAGAGTAACTTTGTATTGATTTGCAGTGACCCTTTCCCTCTAAGGGGACAAGTGGACTCAAACCATGCCCCCCACAGTATAACTAAGCCATTGGCCCGCCTCACTGTAGGGGTCAAGCACTCAGGCCTGTACCATTTTCTTGGCATACACCACACGAGCACTCGTCCACTTACTGATGATGCCATCCATCATCCACTAGATGGCAGTAGCGTGTGTGTGTGTATGTCACTTAAGCAATTCTCATTTTGAGAGAGACAGGGAAGAACAGGGGAGTGCCACATCAGTTCAGCTTCAGGTCCCATGCGCTCGCTGCGCCCGAGGCTGTTTGCACAGAGACCGCGCGGTCCGGTCCTAACCGCTCGCCACACGGCTGAATGCAAACGGCTCACATTTAACGGCTAGCGCCGCGAACACGAGCAGGAAATCTGCCAGAATCGCATCTGTGGGGTAATTTCTTGCACATCCCTGAGTAGTTAGTTATCCCCGCTGAACCGCAGACTCAGCACTGACGACGGAACGTGACCCCCGCCCCCCCCCCCCCCCCCCCGCAGCTCCGACGGCAATCTGTTCCTCCGTTCCTCCGCCAGAACTCCAATCAGACCCGAAATGTCGCGAGTCAAGGCGAATGTCTGTTTGAGTTGACAGGCTACAGTGTAGTATAACGGCTAAGGAGTTGGTCTTGTAACCTAAAGGTCGCAGGTTCGATTCCCTGGTAAGACACTCTCGTTGCAGGCCTACCCTTAAGTAGGGTACTTGACCTGCATTGCTCCAGTATATATCCAGCTGCATAATTGGATACAATTGGATAAGAATGTCTGCTAAATGCCTGTAAACTAAACACCAGGCGTTTTACTGTGTACACATTTAATTTCTGCCTGAATTCAACAATCAATTTGACGTGGGGGTGGGGGACATTTATGCTACATCTTTTTAAATAGCTGAACAAGGACCCATGCTTTCTTATCAACAGATTCTGTTTGTACACCTGACACTATGGTTTGAAATGAGCATTTTATATTTTGTTAACCTTTTATTATTCCGAGTACTCCCACCGAGATTCAAAAATCTATTTTTGCAAGACACACTTGGCACAGGCGTAGGCGTGCCAGCGAGTTACATCACGTAGTCTACCTCCAAGTAAAGTGCTGAAGACAGCAATCAATGCTCGTGAGCACCATAATCAGAAATAGCGCACTTGACTTAATTCAACAAAACATATATCTAGCTGCAAATCCATACTGTCAGTCAGCTTCAGTTAATTTTACACAAGTGAAGTAAAATTCTAATGGACTGACTATTTGATTCAGCTAATTAGCCAGTTAGCTAAAAAAACAAGCACGGAACCGAGAAGGATTTAATGTGATCGGATTCCACACGTCGCGCTGCCCTTTCCGCTACCACACCGCCGGCCGGCAGCCCGGGCAAGCTTTCGGGGACGCGTTCGCGCTGCGGCTCTTCGGTCGGTGGTGCTCGGCTGTCCCTCCGCAGGTTGTAAATGATGGCTTCCCTATGCGCGGGGCACCACCCAGCGAACCTCGCGGCTTCCCTCCGTCACCGGCTGTGAACTCCATTCCCCAGAATCCCTCGCCGACACCTGAACATCTGCACGGCCGAGGCCTTTGGCGGACCTGCGGTCCCAGAGGAGACGCCCTTGTCTTACCTCAGCGAGGACAGCCTTCGGAGCCACGAAAGGGCCCTCTTTAGTTCTCAGTTCTCTCTTTTTATTCTTAAACTCATTTTTATTCTCATTTTTAACGTTTTATAATTCAAAATATGACCAATAAGAAGCAACTTATTGGCTTTGGGGAACACTGTGTAGAGGGCATTGTAGTCTACGTGTAGTTGCCTTCAATTGTGTTTGTAATATGAACTGGAAAATGGCGGAAATACTATACATTGCTATTCCGCGTTTGCAAACACACATGGTTATGCATGCATGAGGAGAAATATGTCAAGGTCCTCACTGTACTGTTCAAGTGAGTCGCAAGGGGGCAGCAGATCCTACCTAATAATACATGGTCTTTTTTCTCAACACCCACTAACAAAAGCGCATCACCCTTTTCACTTATTGCTATGAAGTCCATCGGTTATAAATGTATTTTGATTTTAATTCCGCCTTAGAGACTCCTCTTTTAGTATGTACTGTATAAAGCACCAGCCTGGTCACTGGGAGCAAAGGCACCAGATGGGTCATTATCTGTATCGCCATGGCAGCAGTTGAAAGCCGCGTCTGTAGTGGAGATGACATGCCATTAGTCAAATCAACAGGAACAAGCCAGAGAAATCCCCCGGTTCCCCGACTCTGCCACACTCACGCACTCAGTGCAGAGTCACTACCCCATCATCCAATCATAATCCAGCGCTGAGACGGGCTCTGAGCCCCTGATGCATTAATACCAGACGTGTGTCATCCACGCGGGGGCTAATAATCTCTGTGCTTTAGTCTAATGAGAAACAGACAATTCCACCTGGGGCGGAGTCTCCTTTCACCAGGGGGAGGAGTCAACCATGAGTCCCGTGACCCCTGGCAGGCCTGCGTGTCTCCCACTCTCTCTTTCTCCCTCTTGTTCTCTCTCATTCTCTCTCTTTCTCCCTCTCGTTCTCTCTCATTCTCTCTCTTTCTCCCTCTCGCTCTCATTCTCTTTCTCCCTTTCGTTCTCTCTCATTTTCCCCCTCGTTCTCTCTCTCGTTCTCACGGTGTGAAGGCCTGTTTTTCCTCACAGTGCTCTCTCAGCACGTGCCTTTATCAGGGCGATGAAAGGTCTGCAGCAGGCAGGCAGCGTTCATTCATGTTGGCCGCCATTAGCATTGACCGTCTTCATCACCTCAGACAGCGCTCCGGGCCGAGCGCATCCTCCAGAGCCTCCTCCCGCGATCAAAGGGGAGCGCTAGGGAGGGAGGGGGGGGCGCTAGGCTGTTTGTTGGGTGACAGGGATGGGGGGGTGCTAGGCTGTTCGCTGGGTGGCAGGGATGGGGGGGTAGAGGGGGGGCGCTAGGCTGTTTGTTGGGTGGCAGGGATGGGGGGGTGCTAGGCTGTTCGCTGGGTGGCAGGGATGGGGGGGTAGAGGGGGGGCGCTAGGCTGTTTGTTGGGTGGCAGGGATGGGGGATGGGGGGGGCGCTAGGCTGTTTGCTGGGTGGCAGGGATGGGGGGGTAGAGGGGGGGTGCTAGGCTGTTTGTTGGATGGCAGGGATGGGGGGGGTAGAGGGGGGGCACTAGGCTGTTCGCTGGGTGGCAGGGATGGGGGGGGCGCTAGGCTGTTTGTTGGGTGGCAGGGATGGGGGGGTAGAGGGGGGGTGCTAGGCTGTTTGTTGGATGGCAGGGATGGGGGGGGGTGCTAGGCTGTTTGTTGGATGGGGGGGTAGTGGGGGGGCGCTAGGCTGTTTGTTGGGTGCCAGGGTTGGGGGGGGTTGTCACCGCTGCTCTGGTATGACTGATAGATGTTATTGCGCTGAGGATCGCTGAGGATCGCTGATGCGTCCATGTGCTGACACCTCCGGCCAGACCCCGCCCCGCCGGCAGCTCCCTGCACGGCGATGGCAGCGGGGTTTAATTAGGCCCTAATCTCTGTCTGCATCAGTGTGGGGGGGCTGGGGGCGTAACCATGTGGGGGGGGGGGGGGCGTTCTCCCCACCTGCCCTGCGAAAACACAATCAGTATAACAACCTGAATAAACTGAAAAACATAAACTCCCTCCCCTTGCCCCCACACACATACTCACGCACACACGCACACACACACTCACTCACACACACGCACACACACTCACTCACACACGCACACACACACACACGCACACACACTCACTCACACACGCACACACACTCACTCACACACGCACACACACGGCACACACACTCACACACGCTCACACACACTCACACACACACACGCTCACACACACACACACACACACACTCACACACACACACACACTCACACACTCACACACACACACGCTCACACACACACACTCACACACGCTCACACACACACACTCACACACGCTCACACACACACACACACACACACTCACACACGCTCACACACACTCACACACACTCACACACACACACGCTCACACACACTCACACACACACACACACACACACACACACTCACACACGCTCACACACACTCACACACACACACGCTCACACACACTCACACACACACACACACACACACACACTCAAACACACACACATACACACACACGCACACAGACACACACTCACGCACACACACTCACACACACACATATACACACTCATAGTCACACATACACACACCACACACACACACACACACTCAAACACACACACATGCACACACACACACATACACACTCAAACACACACATACACACACACACTCACACGCACACACACACGCACACACTCACACACACACGCTCACACACACACACACTCACTCACACGCAGACAAACACACACACGCTCACACACACGCACACTCACTCACACACTCACACACACGGCACACACTCACACACACTCACACTCACTCACACGCACACACACAGGCTTCTAATGAGGTTTTAAATCTCAGCAGGCCGTCGCGCGGGGATCTGAGTGGAGAAAGAGCAGAAGCAGCAGTACGTGTGTGGAACTCCAAGCGTGCCGGTGTGCCAGCGCGATGCGCTCGCCCTGCACGCTGAATCACACTGAGGACTGCAGCCCCATATTACACATGCGTTCAAGTAAAAATACGCCTTTTGTCGAAAGGCAGCTGCTCCATATGGCCGTGTAGCTGTGTAAATTTCCCCTTCCTCCTGCAGGATGGTTTCTCTGGGCCTGTTCCAGCGGGATTTCTCTTCCTCCTGCAGGACGGTTTCTCTGGGCCTGTTCCAGCGGGATTTCTCTTCCTCCTGCAGGACGGTTTCCCCGGACCTGTTCCAGTGGCATTTCTCTTCCTCCTGCAGGACGGTTTCTCTGGGCCTGTTCCAGTGGCATTTCTCTTCCTCCTGCAGGACGGTTTCTCTAGGCCTGTTCCAGTGGCATTTCTCTTCCTCCTGCAGGACGGTTTCTCTAGGCCTGTTCCAGCGGGCATTTTTCCTGCAGGACGGTTTCTCTGGACTTGGTCCAGTGGCATTTACGAGCACCCGTACCACTTTGGCAGCCCCTACGCATCCAGGAAGCTGCAGAGGTTACAAAATCAGCCATTCGCATTTTATCACCTATCTTGTTCACCATTCATAACTCAGTGCTTAAGGGTAGGACTGAGGCGAAGAGTCCAATTACGTGGGAGAAATGATTGAGCATTGATTGGCTTTGGTCCTGGCAGTGGCTGATTTAAGGCACAGTAAACAATAGAGAGCAGCATTCGACTGTACTGCGCTGGGCTCTGACTGTACCACACTGGGCTCTGACTGACTGTACCGTGCTCAGCTCTGACTGACTGTACTGCGCTGGGCTCTGACTGACTGTACCACACTGGGCTCTGACTGACTGTACCGCGCTCAGCTCTGACTGACTGTACCGTGCTGGGCTCTGACTGACTGTACCGTGCTGGGCTCTGGCTGTACCGTGCTGGTGCTGATGCTGGAGCGGATGCATGCGGCCCCTGTGCATATGCGTGTGACCCCTGTGCATATGCATATGACCCCTGTGCGTATGCATGTGACCCCTGTGCATATGCATATGACCCCTGTGCATATGCATGTGACCCCTGCGCGTATGCGTGTGACCCCTGCGCGTATGCATGTGACCCCTGCGCGTATGCATGTGACCCCTGCGCGTATGCATGTGACCCCTGTGCATATGCATGTGACCCCTGTGCACATGCATGTGACCCCTGCGCGTATGCATGTGACCCCTGCGCGTATGCGTGTGACCCCTGCGCGTATGCATGTGACCCCTGCGCGTATGCATGTGACCCCTGTGCGTATGCATGTGACCCCTGCGCGTATGCATGTGACCCCTGCGCGTATGCGTGTGACCCCTGCGCGTATGCGTGTGACCCCTGCGCGTATGCGTGTGACCCCTGCGCGTATGCATGTGACCCCTGCTCGGATTTGTGCGGCTGCTGCTCGGATGCGTGCGGCCACTGCGTGGGTGCATGGGAGTAAGCGATGGTGTCGACCTTTGTGTGCAGAGAGGGGGACGCCCAAGCTCAACTCAGCTTCCTCCCTTCACAGCAAGGTTTGGCTGAACTGCATTTAAATTCAACGCAGGAAATGAATTGCAATTCAATTAATGAATTCTAAAATCCCCATAGGACATTACTAACTGAGTTTACTGGATGGAAACAGAATTAAATCCCAACCCTTATTCATACTCCTCCCCTCCTCTAACCACTCACTAAATTTCTCTGCTTCCTGTTCTTGTCTGAGTGTTGGACAAGACATGAATACTTCCATACAGCAACTGTACCATACCGTAGGATTCAATACAAAGTAGGGGAGCTTTACAATAAATTATCAGCATATTAAAATCCATTTTTACCATAGAATAGGCACACAATAGGATAGAATACAGTTTGATTTGACCAATGGGACCCATCTGCTTAGAGATACACCTATGGTTGCATTAGTCGCTTACACATTAACACTTAGTGGGTCATAGAGGTCACAGACTACAGTAAAATGGTGGCCAATCTGGATGACTCAGAATACTGAGCAGTTTTTACCCTGGTGTCTGTGAGAGCGATCCCTTTGTGTCCATTCAGAGCGGTTTACGACACACAAGCGCAGGATTTCCTCGGGTAACCGTGTCTGAATGCAGGTCTAATGTGTGAGAGCTAATCTACCCAGTCCAGTCCACATCCCTCTAACTGGCGCCTGTGTTCTCACAGATGAGCACTATTGTCATGCTAATGAATTCCTCAGCAGACACATAGCCTGGGACTGAAGGTTATTTAAACACGGGTTCGCTGCGTGGCTGCACCAGAAAGGCGCCGCGTGCTTCCCACAGACAAGGCTCCCGTTCCGCTATTGTGGTCCGAGCGATTACGTGATGGCGCGGGAAGATTATCTATTAATCCACGCCTTGCGCTTTGTTCAGAAGCAGCAGGGAAATATCATAAGTTAAACATTTCATAGAATCCAGCCGCTAAATTTATAATTCTATATATGAATAATAAATGACGAAGTAGCGCACATTTGAAAGGAGCGGCTGGGATTACTGAACGCTGGAGCGTTGAGGTCATGGAACAGAAGACTGGGTTGGCACACTGCAGACAGGCCCGGTGTCCTCCACTGATCACTCAGCCCTCTGTTTTAGTCACTGATCACTCAGTCCTCCCAGCATCTTTTATACCCGCTGCCCTCTGTTTTAGTCACTGATCACTCAGTCCTCCCAGCATCTTGTATACCCGCTGCTCTCTGTTTTAGTCACTGATCACTCAGTCCTCCCAGCATCTTTTATACCCGGCTGCCCTCTGTTTTAGTCACTGATCACTCAGTCCTCCCAGCATCTTTTATACCCGCTGCTCTCTGTTTTAGTCACTGATCACTCAGTCCTCCCAGTACCGTTTATACCCAGCTGCCCTCTCTTTTAGTCACTGATCACTCAGTCCTCCCAGCATCTTTTATACCCGCTGCCCTCTGTTTTAGTTACTGATCACTCAGTCCTCCCAGCATCTTTTATACCCGGCTGCCCTCTGTTTTAGCCACTGATCACTCAGTCCTCTCAGCATCTTTTATACCCGCTGCCCTCTGTTTTAGTCACTGATCACTCAGTCCTCCCAGCATCTTTTATACCCGCTGCTCTCTGTTTTAGTCACTGATCACTCAGTCCTCCCAGTACCGTTTATACCCAGCTGCCCTCTCTTTTAGTCACTGATCACTCAGTCCTCCCAGCATCTTTTATACCCACTGCTCTCTGTTTTAGTCACTGATCACTCAGTCCTCCCAGCATCTTTTATACCCGCTGCTCTCTGTTTTAGTCACTGATCACTCAGTCCTCCCAGCATCTTTTATACCCGCTGCTCTCTGTTTTAGTCACTGATCACTCAGTCCTCCCAGCATCTTTTATACCCACTGCCCTCTGTTTTAGTCACTGATCACTCAGTCCTCCCAGCATCTTTTATACCCGCTGCCCTCTGTTTTAGTCACTGATCACTCAGTCCTCCCAGCATCTTTTATACCCGCTGCTCTCTGTTTTAGTCACTGATCACTCAGTCCTCCCAGCATCTTTTATACCCGCTGCCCTCTGTTTTAGTCACTGATCACTCAGTCCTCCCAGCATCTTTTATACCCGCTGTCCTCTGTTTTAGTCACTGATCACTCAGTCCTCCCAGCATCTTTTATACCCGCTGCCCTCTGTTTTAGTCACTGATCACTCAGTCCTCCCAGCATCTTTTATACCCGCTGTCCTCTGTTTTAGTCACTGATCACTCAGTCCTCCCAGCATCTTTTATACCCGCTGTCCTCTGTTTTAGTCACTGATCACTCAGTCCTCCCAGCATCTTTTATACCCGCTGTCCTCTGTTTTAGTCACTGATCATTCAGTCCTCCCAGCATCTTTTATACCCGCTGCCCTCTGTTTCAGTAGCTGAAAGTGCACCAGTCCTTTCAGTTCTACATATATGTAGAATCCAAAGCAAGTAGGTGTTTTTATAGGAAGCAATTATTATCTTGTGTCTTAGAGGATATCAATTCTATGGGCAAATATGAGTTAATGAAAGGGCCCACTTCACAGTCAAACTTCTAAAAAACTAAAAAGACATGCATATGATGCACCAGTCCTCACGTAGGTCGTTTCATCATGCCAATAGGACTTTGATGATGTACATTGTTACATATTTCTCTGCAATGTGTATGGAATACGCGCAAGCACAAAATTTTATTTGTATTGAAGGACATCATCACAAGTGTATACATATAGTGCCCTCCAAAAGTATGTTAAGAGTCGGAGTGAAATGTGTTATTTTTGCTGTACACTTTGAGATCAGAAGAGAACAATGAGAAAAAGGCACTGACAATCAGGTTTTATTTCATGGTATTTATGTGCATATTTTTAAATATTTTACAGACACAGCTGTCTTTGTGTTGAAAGCTTATACTCTCACCTACTGATTAAATGAAGTGTCAATCAAGCCAGACTGTACTAAAAAGGGCGACAACGCTGTAAACAACAGGTGTGGTATTACGCACAGTTAATTTGGAAGGTACTCAGGCGTCACAAATGCACGTATATTTCACAAACGGATTGTCCAAGACAATATATGACCACTCAGTCTCAAAAGGGACATCTCTACGTGTAAAACCAATGTTAAGGTTATATTTATTCAATATTTATTCCCAGATATTGACTGTAGAATGACATGGTACCCATTCTTCTTGACTGCTCTCACTTTTGTTACGTCACTTCCGGTTTGGATGTGGAAGTAAAATTCTCTCACAAAAACAACTCCAGAAGTCACTGTATATATAAGTATATTTTTATGAAAATCTAGTTCCTACATCATTTTTCTACGCATTGATTCACTGGGGTTTCCAACCTGCAATATTCCCTTTAATAACGACGTTCTTGGAGACTCAATGGGGGAAAATAGCCTGGAGTGCTGATTGGATAGTTGAAAATGCTTTAAACGATTGGCTCTCCATACCGGAAGTGTAAAAGCAGTGCCAAAAGTCTATATGTAGCGAGAGTTGTGTGTAAACTGCTTTGCATATAGAGGGAGTGTTGCACTCGTACTTTTTCTGTTCACAAATATTAAACTACTTCATATCACAAAACACATGTAGATTTTAATTTACAGACGTGACCCTCCCCCCTCACAAAAATCTATATACACAAAAAAATGTTTTTTTACAGGATCAACTTGCAGAGTACAAATATGAACCATAAGTTGCAAGCACAAGTCATTGCTTACAAGTAAAAAATACTTTTGTTTCAGTTTCAACTCACAGTGTACAAACACAAACCATAAGTTGCAAGCACAAGTCATTGCTTACAAATACAAATAATTTTGGCACTAACTTGAGCCCATAGAGGTCCCCCATTTTCAGCTGTGCAAAAGTAGAGTAAATTAACGGATGACTGACAGGTATTAACTATTGCTCAGGTGTTTCCTTTTCCAATGATTGTTCACACATAAAAGAGCAGTGAGTGTCTAGTCTTGATTTTATCTTTTGTTTTCATCTGTGGAGATTGGAGTCAGAGGCCTACATTATTGTGAAGACCAGATAACTAACTAAGGCTGAAAAACACCTAATCTGTAAGCTGACAGAACAGAGGACTTCATTAAGAAGGACAGCACAGAACCTGGGTATATAAAGTACAGCAGTTTGGAAAGTCATAAAAAATAAATAAACCAGTGTGTGTGTGTGAGAGAGAGTGAGAGAGAAATATACACATATCACGCACACACACAGACACTCACACAAAACTGGCTTAATGTTTGCTTTATTTTGCTTAAGTTAATTTAATGCTATATTCTGTCTTGGCCTCGTACAAATTTGAGGGTAAATGATAAATAACGAAATAAATAAATAATTCCAAGAATGAAGCCTCTGACGTGAACAGAAAGCTCGATTGAAATTGCCTCAGGAAAACAGAGGCTCCAAGTTATCAGCTGCTAACCTGAATCAGTTGTGTTACACAGCAAAAATGTATTCGAACAATTCCAGGTTGCACTATAAAATAGAAACTGAAAGTCATTTCTATGCAAATGTTGTTTACAAATGGAATACCTAATTTCCTTTTTTGCATAGATCTAAATTGTCTGAGTTGATGTGTATTGAATCAAACCCTCAGCTACTTGAGTTCAGCAGTGTTTCAAAGGGCAATGCCAATTTGAGTGTTTCTCCCCTTTGGCATCACTGAAAGGCAGTGCTGCAAGGGGAGATTTTTCTGTAGAAACAGCAGTGCCTCAGGTAGTGATGATGATGGTGTGGTGATACCTCACCTTCCTCCTTTAGAGTGCACCTACACTACATCTTTATCCATCTAAACTTCACCTATATCCATGTATACTACACCTTTATCCATCTACACTACACCGTTATCCATCAACACCACACCTTTATCCATCTACACCACACCTTTATCCATCTACACCACACCTTTATCCATCTACACTACACCTTTATCCATCTACACTACACCTTTATCCATCTACACTACACCGTTATCCATCTACACCACACCTTTATCCATCTACACCACACCTTTATCCATCTATACTACACCTTTATCCATCTACACTACACCTGTATCCGTCTACACCACACCTTTATCCATCTATACTACACCTTTATCCATCTACACTACACCGTTATCTATCTACACTACACCGTTATCCATCAACACCACACCTTTATCTATCTACACTACACCTTTATCCATCTACACCACACCTTTATCCATCTACACTACACCTGTATCCGTCTACACCACACCGTTATCTATCTACACTACACCGTTATCCATCAACACCACACCTTTATCTATCTACACTACACCTTTATCCATCTACACCACACCTTTATCCATCTACACTACACCGTTATCCATCAACACCACACCTTTATCCATCTACACTACACCTTTATCCATCTACACCACACCTTTATCCATCTACACTACACCTTTATCCATCTACACTACACCTTTATCCATCTACACCACACCTTTATCCATCTACACTACACCGTTATCCATCAACACCACACCTTTATCCATCTACACTACACCTTTATCCATCTACACCACACCTTTATCCATCTACACTACACCTTTATCCATCTACACCACACCTTTATCCATCTACACCACACCTTTATCCATATACACTACACCTGTATCCATCTATACCACACCTTTATCCATCTACACTACACCTGTATCCATCTACACCACACCTTTATCCATCTACACTACACCTGTATCCGTCTACACCACACCTTTATCCATCTAAACTACACCTTTATCCATCTACACTACACCTGTATCCATCTACACCACACCTTTATCCATCTATACTACACCTTTATCCATCTAAACTACACCTTTATCCACCTACACAACACCTTTATCCAACTACACCATACCTTTATCAATCTACACTACACCACACCTTTATCCGTCTACACCACACCTTTATCCATCTACACCACACCTCAATCCACCTACACTGCACCATTATCTATCTACACCACACCTTTATCCATCTACACCACACCTTAATCCACCTATACTACACCTTTATCCATCTACACCATACCTTTATCCATCTACACTACACCACACCTTTATCCATCTACACCACACCTTTATCCGTCTATTCTACACCTTTATCCACCTACACCACACCTTTATGCACCTACACTACACCTTTATCCATCTACACCACAACTTTTTCCATCTTTACTACACCTTTATCCATCTACAGTACACCTTTCCAGAGGAGGCAGGGTGTTGATGGTTGTCCCTCTGCTCTCCAGCGTAGCTGCTAGACACTTCAGTACCTGGGTGTGCCGCCAGGTGTAACGGCCTTATGTAAGGCTTGTCTTGCGTCCGACAAGAATTTGCTTCAGGTTTGCTGGAGATGGACAGAGGGGGCATGTAAAACTAGTTTTAAATCAGACAAAACTAAATACATGTTATTTACCAGAACTAAAAGGACAGATTGAGCTACGGATGTGCACACTCAATGGTATCCTATAAATATCTGGGTATTTGGATTGATGGGTGCCTGACTTTTAAGACCCATATTGATAAATTAATTTAAAAACTATGGGTTCCCTTTACAGAAATAGATCTTGTTTCTCATTTGACAGTAGGAGGAGGATTGTTGAGTCAACATTCCTTTCAGTGCTTGATTGCCAAGATTTAATGCATAAACACACTGCTGCTTCCACCTTGAAGTCTGTTATTCAGCCCTATGTTACATCACTGGAGATAGGTACCATACTCACCACCATTGTGTTCTGTATCAGAAGGTGGGCTGGCCCTCCCTGTCTCAGAGAAGAGATCAACACAGGTTCTTGTTTTTTATATAAAGCACTTCTCCAAAAGCTACCTCCTTATATTTTATCTCTTACTGAATGGAGAGTTGGAACCTATCAGACTCGTTCTCAGGACTGGTTTATTCTCCAGGTGCCATAGGTCTACTCTGAACTGGGTAAAACTACATTTAGATATAGTGCTCCTCATGCCTGGAATGAGATACAGTGTGCATTAAAGCTCATTAAACCATGGGCCTGATCAAGGAACTGGCTACTTTTGAATGTAAATGTTCTGACTGAATTGAAGTGTTTCATTGTTTTTATTTATTTCATTGTATTATTATTATTATTATTATTATTATTATTATTATTATTATTATTATTATTATTATTATTATTATTATTATTATTGTTGTTGTTGTTGTTGTTGTTGTTGTTTAAAATGGTTCATTTTCACATATTCATTTTATCTATTGGAACCTTTAGCTTTTGTCTGTTAGATTGTTTTTTCTTTTGTCATCAGGGCTCCATTGAAAAAGAGACCCAGTGTCTCAATGTGATTTGCCTGTATTAATAAAGGTTCAAATTAAATGAGCAAAGTTCTTCATTTCTGTTTTGGCAACCCAGTTTCACTGTATTGTGGCAATTAATAATAAAGGGAACTGGACTTGCAGTAACATTTTGTATGATGGACAATTGAAAATCTTGACTTTAATTAGTGAGCAGGTCATTGATTCCACTGGTTAATTCTATGTTGTGCTAGTCAGTTGGGTCTTTAACAAATTACATATTATAGTCACTCTAATATTGCATTCACCAAGCTTACCATCATTATTTTATTGATTTTAAAAAAAATGAATGTGCCCTGTGCTTGCTGTAACCCAAAAAAGTAATACTGACAAAAACCTCAGGCTCACAATCTCTCTCTGTGAAACGTCTTGTTCTGTGCGGCTTACTTTGAAGATTACATCTGAAAAATAAAATAAAAAATTACAATAATCTATTTGACAGTGACTACACATCCCGAACTAACACCAGTAAACCTTTGCATCAAATAAATTCTCTGGCAATATCTGACAATCACCCAGTGACTGAATCGGACGATTCCGTTTCAATTGCACTGCGAAAAGTTTTCATTTAAAGCTCAATCAATCAGGGATCAGTAAAGTGTAAGAGATTAGAAACAGGTACAGTCAGCTTTTATAAGAAATAAAATAAAATAAAACAGGGCGACATCGCACATGCAGATAGTGTGGCCTTTCGGTGATGTGGGTTATCGTGTTTTCAAGCCGTTCTTACGGATTTAATCAGGTTTTTGCGCATTTAAGCCGATAACATAATACTAATCTAATTTACCCAGGAAAACCATAATTTCATCACAATTAAAGCGCATAGTCTATGATATGGACCATATCATATGGTTGCACTTTATGTCAGATGTAATATAAATAATGTTGTGTTCTTTAAGGATTCGAAATCAATTTTAAACGCCAGTGAGTTCAAATTAAAATCCTCGTGTAAAAGCTATGCTGTTGACAATAATAAATCATGATGTCAGATACCAAAGCTTTACGAAATACGTTAGATGTCAGTATACTGCGGTGCGCATCTCTCTCTCTCTCTCTCTCTCTCTCTCTCTCTCTCTCTCTCTCTCGAGGACACTGCTGGTGGATACGGCGAAGCTTCTCTCTGAAGTCTCAGTGGACACTGACGTTTATAGGTGGCAGCATAACAAAGACGATCTTCTCAGTGCTGTGTAGGCTAGCTCCTCAGCCTCCGAACCGCTCCGAATCGTTCCGCAACGACGCGAACTGCTTATAATACATTTCACACAAGTATTCTGGCAAATTCGGAAATATTTCCTCTCATTACAAGAGGGTGTACAGGATCAAGCGTAGCCTATACGATGATACGGATCATTTAAAATACAAATTAGGCTATTCGTTGTGCTAACATATTTTGTATGGATGTTAAGGAAATATATAGGACGAAGACAACCGGCTTTGACTTACCTGTTGTGTGCAATTTCATGCGATTTCGGTCGTCGTTTCACTTGAGAGCGATGAAACGTCGTTTTCCTCGCCGTATTAAGTGGAGGGTCTGTGGCGGTGAGCAGTGCAGGCAGGATCCAGGAGTCGCTGTGTTTTGATTACCGCGACAGAGAAACTTTGGACTGTGCACGGATGGAGCTGAAAGCTTCCATATAGCTTGATTGGGAAAAAAATAGGAAAAAGAAAGCCAAGACATTTCTCGAATTCAGACTGCAGGCTAGATGGTTATATCTAGCAAAATTTCGTCAGTGAATGATTATATGGGAAGATCGTAGCTCTCCATGATATGCAACCGACGATGTAGAATGAACAGCGAGTCAAGGCAATGAATTAATGTTTTCATTTAGCCTAATTTTGAACGGCGATCAACTTTTGCATCATGAAATCTCTGTTCTACAGTCGCCTTTTCATTCTCTTGCCCTGGGTGTTGATCGTTATTATCATGATTGACATAGATACCAAGAGGACTTCTGTCCGAAGCACTGCACACTTCTACCTCTCCCGGTTGGGGAATCCACAGCGACAGGACCGGACACCCCGGACGGGGAATAATCGCACTGCTCTGCCGGTCATTTATGCCATCACCCCCACTTACAGCAGAGCGGTTCAAAAAGCGGAGCTCACTCGGCTCTCCAACACCTTTCGCCAGGTGCCACGGTTCCACTGGATCGTGGTTGAGGACTCGAACACGCGCACGGAGCTGGTGTCGCGCTTCCTCGCTCGCTCCGGACTGCCGTACACTCACCTGCACATCCTCACACCGCGCAGATATAAGCGGTCCGGGATGCCCCGCGCGACAGAGCAGAGAAACGCCGCCCTGGGGTGGCTGCGGACGCACCGCACGCGGACTGACTCCGGGGTGGTGTTCTTCGCAGATGATGACAACACGTACAGTTTGGAGTTGTTCGAAGAGGTATAGCCTATGCATGCTTTGCATCCGTTTGACCTGTGTTTCGTCCAGTTCATTTGATATGCATAACCATAATATCTCACAGATTGTATTATAAAAGTGTAACCCCTATCGATTCTCCAGTTACACTAGAGCACGTTCATGTATTAATTGGATCTTTGCCCAGGGATAGAAGGTGAATCGAACGCAAGACTGTGTTTAGAGATGTGTGATACACAAAGATGGATGAAGTGGATGGAGGGGGAATAAAAACTCAATGAGCTGTCTCGTCCATACATCACTCTTTAATCCCAAGAAGCGCGCACCCACTTCCATTCGGTACCGTGCGTGTGGTTCACCTCACGAGGCAAAACCAACAGAACAGACTGCTGCTATCTTACGCACAAATGAATCACAATAATTGTCTTGAATGAAGTCCCGCTGCAATAAATGAATTACAGAAGTTTACTGGTATATTATTATTATTATTATTATTATTATTATTATTATTATTATTATTATTATTATTGTTGTTGTTGTTGTTGTTGTTGTTGTTGTTGTTGTTGTTGTTGGAAATAATAATAATGATGATAATAATAAAACAACTTTAAGGCTGATAATAATTATCTTAAAGTAGAATTTTAAGACCAAAAATGTAGACAAATCTTAACATTCATTTTGTGCTTTGAACGAGAGCGAGGTCACTTCCATGACGTTTAATTGTGGATCGAAAGCGAGCCTGTTGTCGCAAAGGTCACAACCACTCTCCAGTAAGCTTATGATAATCGATATAGGTTTGTCATAGAAGGATTTTCGGCTACAAAATGCACGCTCCTTCACTGCGAAAGCAGACCGACTCGGGCTTTAGGCTGCCCCATCCGATAATGAGTTGAAAAACTTAAGTGTACGATGTGCAGAGGCATTAAAAGGTGAGGCCTCGGTGCTATTGAAAATGTCTTTGAAATATTCATTTGAAGTGATTTCCTGTCTCTGAATTACGTCAATAAACCCATTCATGTGCATTAATGAGGTTAGTCAATCTAGACCTTCCCCCATTTTCTCTGTAAACACTGAGCCATGTCGGACGGAAGGAAACTGTCGCATGTTGACTCACTGGAAGGAAACTACCTGACTGAGCCAATACGCAGGGACGTTCGCTCAGCGGCACGCGCTCTGGCTCTAAATATAAACGGCATCGCGACTTCAAAGCCCATTTCAATCAATGTTTGTCCTTGCAATTTGGTCATGTTTCCCCCATGGGACGACATAATGAAGAACTCTTTTTCATCGTCGTGATCATCAGCATCATAGCTGCCGCTACCACCACCACCACCACCATTCAAATCCCCCAGGCCGAAAGAGCCGGTACAACCACGAGCCCATGCTGAGGTTTAAATACGCCACGCATCCATGTTTTGGTGTCACAGGTTTCCTAGGCATTAGCAATTAATACGCTGCTGAGGGGAATAATTTCATGACAAACTGAGTAAATGGGACAGCTCTGATAACTCGATAGAATCACAGCAGGACATATTCCCTTGACACCGCTCGGGGACCTGGCATTTATGAAGGCCAGTGGACCAACTCATGGCTCGACCTCTACAGCACAGTCCACCCGCGAGACTTAGAGACGAGGGAGCCGAACTGTGCGGTAAAAGCAGCCGCGTTAGGGCATCACGCGCGTGGAATGTTTGCTTTTTCAAAGGAAGTTCTTGATTAAAACAGAACTGAGAAATGAGTAATAGCCAGAGTGCACATTTTAATGCGAAGAATAAAGAATGATTTCATCAATGAAGGAAAACATGCAACCCTGTAATTGAATTTCTGTAGTGTATCTAAATTACTTAATCTTTCACGTTTTTGTGCTTGGCTAAAAAAAGAGAGAGAGAGAGACAGAGAGAGAGAGAGAGAGACCCGCACATGGGCTGTTATAGTTAAAACATTCGTAAGTCCAAAGGCACCCCAGCTCCGATATTTTCAATACCTGTAAGGATACCTGTAAGACAGTCACCGATTGATTGATGCAGTATATTTATTTCTTTTAAAATAAATGTAATACAGAATAAAACAGAAAACGTGATATTAGGCCCCCCTCTGCGATTTACTCCAAGCCTAAGCTTATTCAATATCAGTTTGCATCAGAATATCACCGTGAACTCTACCCGCGGGAAACAAACTGTCACGAGAGCTCAACATGGCTTCTCCTTTTATTCCTTCTCAGCCAGCAATTTTCCATTACACAGGAAGCAATGTGGAGAATTTCTGCGTGTCTGAATGAGAGGAGGGAAATTGAGCGTTTGATGGTATTACAGCCGCAGACCGGAGGGACGGCGGCTCAAAGGGAATACTCCAGAGCGCAGCGTGTGGAGATCGACACGCGGCCGCGGAGCGTCTGCGTGAAACGCCGCTCCTGCTGCCTGCCTTCGCATGCTGATCGAACATAGCACCATTACCTTCCGTCATCGCTATTATATTCCGCTTCATTTAATTCCGTTGGCTGTCATTTTCTTCCACTTCCTGTATTGCAACGTGTCCAGGAGGGACTTGCATTTCATAAAACGGCAAAGCTATTGCATCAAAATAGGATGGGGGCTGCTATTTGATATTTTACCCTGTGGAAAATAATTCGGGTTTAGAAGGACAGGCACCACAGGCCATGTAGTGCGTTTGATCTGCACGCTCTATGATCACTTTCTAACCACACACCACCCTGCATTAATTAGGAAACCCTGGGCCTCAAACGCTGCGATTGGTGTCTTGGCAGATGCGGTCCACTCGGCAGGTGTCTGTGTGGCCAGTGGGGCTGGTGGGAGGGCGCCGCTACGAGCGCCCCCTGGTGGAGAATGGCAGAGTGGTGGGCTGGTACACAGGCTGGAGGCCGGACCGACCTTTCGCCATCGACATGGCAGGTAAGGCCCTTATCGGTGAGCCAGGTCAGACATCGGCAGCATGCGAGTGAAAGTCTATTCTTAGTATGACGTCTGGCCTGAGAGCACAGATGCTTGCGCATTTGTATATCAGAGACGGAGGAAGCAACATCCACGTGTCTTTTACCCAATTATAAGCGATTTTCTGTGTCCAGCCGGAAACACGATTATATCTTTGTCTCCGTAATAAATGTTAAATTAAGGAAATGAAACAGTAAGTCAGCCTCATGTTTTAAAATTGCTTTGCTAATCCTCTGTTCACCGGCTAAATAATAACAATGTGGAAATCTGTTTTATTAATATTTTTGTGAGAATAACAATGTAAGACCCTGTGGGAATTCTGCACCGTGGGAAAGGCTTTATTTTGAGCTTCAGAATTGCACTGGATTTCTCATTTTATTCTCCCCATTGTAAGGAATCAAGGAAGTATTTAACTTCTCTGCTGTACATATTTTAAGCCTTGGCTCGGGGTTAGCTCGCGGTTCATGTAGCCGGTGGCAAGGAGCACGGGGCAGAGTAAATTACGCAGCCGAATTTTCGCAGCTCGACAGAAAATTGCGGTCTGTTGTGACAGCTTTACAAAGCAGCTCCCGCACTGCATCCAGACGGGTTCACTGGGGGTGCGGAACCTGCCGAAGGCTCCGCGCACAAGACCGTTTTCTTTTATAAGGCACGAGGATGATAACCAGCTCCGTAATGAGTCAAGTTCACGTCACGGAAGGAGACCATTAAGGAGAAAAGAAAAAAGAACAGAAACAGAAAAAGCGAAACGTTCTCAGTCTTAGTACTGCTGCAGAGAGATATTTATAGATGTCTCTCATACCATCTGCTTGTGACCAGCGGCGGACAGTGGGAGAACCTCAGCGAGGTCTGGCCCGTCCTGTACAGGACGGTTCTGCTATGTGCTGCGCTCACATTAATTTGGCACATTTTGCCACTTTTCCATTCTGAATAGAATCATATTCATGTACAAACAGTACAGGTTAAAATGGTTAAATTAATCATACCGCAGTCACGATGCCGCAAAAACATTCATGAGTGGGGTCTCTCTCGCAGAGTTTTTGTGCTGATATTCTCTCTTCACACAGAGTCACTAATGTACTGAATAGCCCAGGCGTGACACAGTGGCAGATACTCATGATAAAAGGTGAATGACGAGTCTAGGTGGATTTAATGGCCTGTTCAAATCAAATATTCTTTGAAATAGCGTATAAGATGTGTATCACAATCATAAAATAGTGATTATTCTTGGGATAAAAACTAATTTTGGTGAGAAGTGAAAACACCACAACCATCACTACTTGGTTGAAAGAACCCCAGGTCTGGGGACAGTAAATGAACCGAATTCCTTCAGCCGAGGGTTTGTCCAAAAATGTCTCAGGACACAAACGCGCAGGAGGAGAGGGTGGGGGTATACGCGTAAATCACTGATGATTTGATATTTCTTTATTTCCCGGCTACAGTACCACTCTGCACCTCTCACTTACTCAGCCGTGTCAGGCAATGAGTAGAGTCTGTGAGCTGGTCGCGCGTTCAGACGTCACCGAAGCCCGGAAGTCCGACACGCCTTTAAACGGTGCGTGTCAGTGCGGGGACGGGGGGGAGAGTGCCGTAACACAAAACAGCCTGTCGCGGAGTGTCACGGCCGGTCTCGGACACTCGTTCCCACAGCCCGCTCCAGCGCCGCACGCGGTCAGCCTTTAGAAGCCCGACCACACGGCCCTCACTGTTCACCGTTCCCAGCATTACATCGGGACGGGCTGGTCGCTATCCTTAAAAGTTTTACCGGACAGCACGTTCTGCGCGTCACACTCGGACACAGGTGCATTTAAACCGGACTGCGGCTCGGAAGCATAATCACTATTCATGTCGCGACTAAAGAGCGACGGCTCTGCCTGCGATATATTATTTATTTTCTTCAAAGTCTCGGCTCTGTTAGATTCGCTGTGGCTGAAGAGCAGGAGACAATGGGACGAGTTAGTATTCTCTCTGCGCTCTTCTCTCTGCGCTCGGCTCCGCCGGTGCGCTCTCCAGAAAAACACAGCGATCAGCCTGGCCTTCAGAGGGAGCACGGCGCTCACTTGAAGTGGGATTCGAGTGCCTTCGCTACTCGAAAGCTTTTAGTGCAAATTAGCCCGGGTGCTTTCTGATGAGCCTTTGAATTAAAAGTCATATTTTTTTTTTTTAAAGTAAAATGCAATATATCAGAGGAAATATAAGTGGTTTGACTTAAATAAATAAAAAAAACTTTAGAACTGCTCGGGGTTAGTAACAACCCATTTTATTCAGATGCGCGGAGACTGAACTTATTAGGCGGAACACTACATCTGCGTCACCTGCCTCACCTGTGCTCAAGAGCCGTGGCTTGGCGCGCGATTAAGCGAGGATCGCACGCGCATCTCCGAGAGCAGCTAGCGTCTCCTTCGACGCCATCATCAAAACGGGGACTGCAGCCTAACCGAATTACGGGCCGGGAGCCGTTCCAGGGCCATATAAACCCACGCAGGGTAATGATGTTTGTGCGGAGCGCTGAGAGCTAACCTGGTTTAATGTGATCCAGGGAGAGCTGAGCCACCGCGAGGAGCGCGCTGCCTCTGCAGCTCGGATACGTTTTTATTTCTCCGCAGTTCCCCTGGAAGGAGCCCATAACGCTTCCAGCTCTAAGAGTTTATACACAATGGAGGCATCCCAGAAAACAGCGAGCGGGTTGAAGATTAAAGGCTTGAGGTGCACAGGGCTCCAGTGTGAATGTTTTGGCTGGGTAGGCAGTCATTGTGCAGGTGCAAATAGCACACCGGTCACTCCCGAAGCACAGCTGCCACTTCCAAACTGGGTAGGTGAAAAAAGTGGCAATTAGAATGAGGTAATTCTATTTTTCTGTAAACGAACAGGTAGCCCTTGCATTGGGATAATGAATCATTTCTGCCTTAAAAGACAGACTGCATTATGGGAGCAACAGACATCATGCAGTAGGATTGCATCATGGGACTGGCTCACAGGCTGAGCACGGTGAAAGCCGCTGGGGGGTCAGACAGGGTGCTGAAGTTGAGCGCTGCGGTTGTGTCTCCTCCAGGCTTTGCGGTGAACCTGCAGGTGGTCCTACGGAGCCCCAGGGCCCTGTTCAAGCGCAGGGGGTCCCAGCCTGGCATGCAGGAGTCCGACTTCCTCAAGCAGATCACCCGCGTGGAGCAGCTGGAGCCCAAGGCCCACAACTGCACCCGGGTCAGTCCCGCCTCTAACCACTTCCTGAGTCAGTCCCGCCTCCAACCACTTCCCACCTCTAACCACTTCCTGCTTCCTGTGTTAGTCCTGCCTCTAACCCCTTCCTGTTTCCTGTGTCAGTCCCGCCTCCAACCACTTCCTGCTTCCGGTGTCAGTCCTGCCTCTAACCACTTCCTGAGTCAGTCCTGCCTCTAACCACTTCCTGCTTCCTGAGTCAGTCCCGCCTCTAACCACTTCCTGCTTCCTGAGTCAGTCCTGCCTCTAACCACTTCCTGCTTCCTGTGTCAGTCCTGCCTCTAACCACTTCTTGTGTCAGCCCCGCCTCTAACCCCTTCCTGTTTCCTGTGTCAGTCCTGCCTCTAACCACTTCCTGCTTCCTGAGTCAGTCCCGCCTCTAACAACTTTCTGCTTCCTGTGGCCACTTCTCCTTCCTGTGGCGGTAGACGTTGCTGTTAGCAGCACAGCGCTCAAGCACACAAGATTAATATCAGAAAAGACAATTAACACTGTGACCATTCAGATGAATTACTGCCCAAATCACTCTGAGCCAAACACAAGCTCTGAGCCAAACACAAACTCCACAAACAGTCTGAGAGTTTGGCTGCTGCTACACTTGCAGCGCTAATCAGGTGGCAGGACCTAATGAAGATGTGAAGTTAATTAGCTAATGCTCTGCAATGCAAAACACACAGAACTGAAACCTAGCTCATGGTTTAAGGCAGCTTATCAATGAAAGGATTGATGGTTTAAAAGCAATCAATTCTGCAGTCCTAATAAATGAGCAGAGATCTCGGACGAACATCGGACTTTTTCGCTGAAGCAGAGCAGGGATTCGTCAAGGCGTCTGACCAGAAAAATCAGAAAGTTCTTCTTGCTGAAAGGTTCACCTGCACCATACGGAGGCCTCAGCCAGCCTCTGTGGCACCGGAACTGGAGATATTTTCAGCTCGTGTGCGGCCCACTCCCAGAATACAGTGCAGCCAGGAGTACCGCTTGCTAAGCTCATCAGTGTCTGTTTAAGTTAGAGCTGAGAGAGAGAGAGAGAAGGGTGAAGAGAGAAAAGGGAGAGCGGGGGAGGGGGGGGGGAGGGGGAGTCTGAGGCGCAGGGTTGGTTACACGCTCATCGCCCAGCAGCTTCTGCTCATTATCGCCGATCTGCTGCTCCCCCTGACCGCCCGTTCCCCGTCAGCGTGCAAACAGGGAGCGCACAACACGAGCCGCCAAAGCAAACTCCACTCCTCTTCCTCAAACCCCCCCTTTCCTAACCACGTCTTCCTCACTCACTCACTCACTCACAAAATCAATCACTCACTCACTCACAAAATCACTCACTCACTCACAATATCAATCACTCACTCACTCACTCACAAAATCACTCACTCACACACTCACTCACTCACAAAATCAATCACTCACTCACTCACAAAATCACTCACTCTCACTCACTCACAAAATCACTCACTCACTGACTCATTGACTCACTCGCTCACTCACTCACTCACACACAAAATCACTCACTCTCACTCACTCACTCACAAAATCAATCACTCACTCACTCACAAAATCACTCACTCACTCACTCACTCACAAAATCACTCACTCACTGACTCACTCGCTCACTCACACACAAAATCACTCACTCTCACTCACTCACTCACACACTCACTCACTCACAATATCAATCACTCACTCACTCAAAATCACAAAATCACTCACTCACTCACTCACTCATTGACTCGCTCACTCACTCACACACAAAATCACTCACTCACTAACACTCACACACAAAATCACTCTCTCACTCATTGACTCACTCACTCACTCAGATTACACTGAAGAGAATGCACACGAGTGTCAGAACTGGGGTCACCATATGTGTGTTCTACAGGATTCTGTGGGGTGGGGGCTGGAGGGCATTCTTGCCCAATCTTCCTGATTTCTGACCTGACCAAAATGAAAAATGATAAACTCAGACTCAGCGAGCACAGCTGGCCACAGAGGTCGGCCCCAACGGCAGACCCTTGGCTGCCCTGAGAAGAGAGGCTGTGCTCCCACTGCAACCAACAAGAAACAGAGACAGAGCTGCACTTCCTCAGCCAGTGTGATAAATATGAACAAATTATTTTATAAAAAATTTAAAACAATACACCCAAATTTCCCGAAATTTGGCAGTACAGCATGTAGACTCCTGCCACAGACAGGAACAGCAGTGACCCCTAACTAATATACACATGTATGTTTTTAATTATATAACGTATTTTTGTATCTTTTAGTTACAGTATTAGAATTTATTATATACTAATATACATTTTTATGTCTATTATGTTTATCCTCATATTTATTGTTGTTATTCCTGTCATCATTAGTGTTGTTATTCTGATTGATTAGCACCCTTTGCAATATGCATCTAAAAATGTCATGCCAATAAAGCATTTTGAATTTGAATTTGAGAGGGAGTGAGAGACGGAGAATGGGAAGACAGGCAGAGCAAAAGAAGTCAGAAGCGGGGGAAGAGAAAAAGGGGAGAGTAAGAGAAGGAGGGTGGGGGGAGAGAGCGAGAGAAAGAGAGAAACATCCTTTTCTCAGCACACACTCCCTCTCTCTCTTTCAGGTCCTGGTGTGGCACACTCGCACAGAGAAGGTCAACTTGGGGAACGAGCCCAAACACAGGCAGGATCCGGTTCTCATCGAGGTCTGAAGAGGATCCCCTCCCATCACAGTCCCACACTGGTGCTACCATGGACGGCAGTATTCACCCCCAGCTGGCCCCGCCCACCCCTCTGTGACATCAGCCGCGGTTCCCCCGGAGACCGCTGCCCGGCGACCAGCACACCGCGCACTCAGAACCACGGGAATGAACCCGGACTACAGCGTTCGCTCCTTTATTCCAAACGGCCCGCTTTTAAAATACACAACAGAACGAACGACAAAATAAAAAAGAACATTTTTACAATAAAAGGAGTCGTTGGACAAAAAAAAGCATCAGACCAGGTGTCATGGCTATTCACTGTTTAATGCACGGAAATAACATCTTAATCTGTAACTAGGCACCCGAAAAATGTAAACGCAAAATGGAAATGAACCTGGAGGACCCGGTTTGCAGCTGTTCTTCCGTTATTGCAAGGCAGAGGTCCTGTCCACGTCGATTGAAATTCTGCCACGTTTGACGAAAAAGTTAATTCGCCAACTCTTTGTTCGATTCTACCCCCACCCCCCCCAAGTGTTGGGTCATCCAGGTTTATGTTCCTCCGCCTAACGGTGCTTCTGCAGCACACACAATAAAACACCACAGCGAGATGAGGGGGCTCGTTTCTACCCAACGGGCGACGAGTGGAAGGGGAAGCGTTGCTCGGGGAAACGGCGGATATCTCTATGGAAACATACGGTCTGTTCATATGGCCTACGGGATTGCCGGGGCATGGGGGGGGGGGGGGGGGAGGGATCCACAGACATGATAGCCATATTTCTGCCACTTAAATACTATCACTCACTATTGATTTGGTACTGATATATTAGACGCGCGCGTAATTGGTCCAGCAGCATCTTCGCTGATATGTTTTTTTTTTTTTTTTAAAAACAAAAAAGAAAGAAAAAAAAACGACAAAAAAAAAACACCCTTTTCGCAAATGAGACGGACCGAGCTGCCAGTCTTGTGTGCCACACCGCACCACCGCACACCCAGCGGGGAGGGCGGCGGGCAGGAGGGCGGGCTCTGAGGATCGCCGCCGGGGGAGGAGGGGGCGGAGGTGTGGGTAGGCGGATAGAAGCCGGGGATCTCTGGGGCGGGGGTGTCCGCAAGCTCCACCCTGTCCCGCCCCGCCCCGCCCCGCCCCGCCCCTCACTTCCACAGCTGTGTGCTGAGGGTCTGGCCTGAGGGGGGCGCCACCCAGCCGCCCACGGCTCCGCCCGCCCCGTTCAGGCTCATCCCCGACATGTGCTGGTTCACCTGCAGAGACACAGAGACACAGCACAGAGGAGTCAGGCAAGCAGCACACACACACACACACACACAGGCAGACTAACTCACACACGCACACACACACACAGGCACGCACACTCACACACACACACACACACACACACACACAGGCAGGCAGGCAGGCAGACTAACTCATGCAAACACACACAAGAGCACAAGCGTCTGTCCAGTCAGAGACTTCGACTGTTTCTTGGCCAGAAAGCCAAAGAAGTGAGACACCTGCACCTTTCCCAGAATGCCCCTGTCCGCGCATTTCCCACAATCCCCCTCTCCACACAGGCTCTGCGTTAGCGAGCTGTCTGCGCATTTCCCACAATCCCCCTCTCCACACAGGCTCTGCGTTAGCGAGCTGTCTGCGCATTTCCCACAATCCCCCTCTCCACACAGGCTCTGTTAGCGAGCTGTCTGCGCATTTCCCACAATCCCCCTCTCCACACAGGCTCTGCGTTAGCAAGCTGTCTGCGCATTTCCCACAATCCCCCTCTCCACACAGGCTCTGTTAGCGAGCCTCCCCCCCAGCCTGGCTCCCTGCTCGAGTAGGGGGGGCAGGGGGGGCAGGAGTCTGGGGCAGGACTCTGCTATTGGGGCAGGACTCTGAGGCAGAGCTCTGGGGCAGGACTCTGCTATTGGGGCAGGACTCTGGGGCAGAGCTCTGGGGCAGAGCTCTGGGGCAGGACTCTGCTATTGGGGCAGGACTCTGAGGCAGAGCTCTGGGGCAGGACTCTGCTATTGGGGCAGGACTCTGAGACAGAGCTCTGGGGCAGGACTCTGGGGCAGAGCTCTGGGGCAGGACTCTGCTATTGGGGCAGGACTCTGCTATCGGTAATCGGGGCATCAGTGTGAGGGTGATTCGGGGCAGCAGTGTGAGGGTGATTCGGGGCAGCAGTGTGAGGGTGATTCGGGGCAGCAGTGTGAGGGTGATTCGGGGCAGCAGTGTGAGGGTGATTCAGGGCAGCAGTGTGAGGGTGATTCGAGGCAGCAGTGTGAGGGTGATTCGGGGCAGCAGTGTGAGGGTGATTCGGGGCAGCAGTGTGAGGGTGATTCAGGGCAGCAGTGTGAGGGTGATTCACAGCCCAGCTCAGCTCCTCCTCCCTGTGTTAGAGCACCGGGGCCGGCTCCATCAAACCCGGGACCGACATCTCCCCACCCTCATCCCCAGGAGACTAAACCCGGGACCCACATCTCCCCACCCTCACCACCGGGAGACTAAACCCAGGACCAACATCTCCCCACCCTCACCACCGGGAGACTAAACCCAGGACCAGCATCTACCCACCCTCACCACCGGGAGACTAAACCCAGGACCAACATCTCCCCACCCTCACCACCGGGAGACTAAACCCAGGACCAGCATCTACCCACCCTCACCACCGGGAGACTAAACCCAGGACCAACATCTACCCACCCTCACCACCGGGAGACTAAACCCAGGACCAGCATCTCCCCACCCTCATCACCGGGAGACTAAACCCGGGACCAGCATCTCCCCACCCTCATCACCGGGAGACTAAACCCAGGACCAACATCTACCCACCCTCACCACCGGGAGACTAAACCAGGGACCAGCATCTCCCCACCCTCATCACCGGGAGACTAAACCCAGGACCAGCATCTCCCCACCCTCATCACTGGGAGACTAAACCCAGGACCAACATCTCCCCACCCTCATCACCGGGAGACTAAACCCAGGACCAGCATCTCCCCATCCTCATCACCGGGAGACTAAACCCAGGACCAACATCTCCCCACTCTCACCACCGGGAGACTAAACCAGGGACCAGCATCTCCCCACCCTCATCACCGGGAGACTAAACCCAGGACCAGCATCTCCCCACCCTCATCACCGGGAGACTAAACCAACATCTCCCCACCCTCATCACCGGGAGACTAAACCCAGGACCAACATCTCCCCACTCTCACCACTGGGAGACTAAACCCAGGACCAACATCTCCCCACTCTCATCACCGGGAGACTAAACCCAGGACCAACATCTACCCACCCTCACCACCGGGAGACTAAACCCGGGACCAGCATCTCCCCACCCTCATCACTGGGAGACTAAACCCAGGACCAACATCTACCCACCCTCACCACCGGGAGACTAAACCCAGGACCAACATCTCCCCACTCTCACCACTGGGAGACTAAACCCAGGACCAACATCTCCCCACCCTCATCACCGGGAGACTAAACCCAGGACCAACATCTACCCACCCTCACCACCGGGAGACTAAACCCGGGACCAGCATCTCCCCACCCTCATCACCGGGAGACTAAACCCAGGACCAACATCTACCCACCCTCACCACCGGGAGACTAAACCCAGGACCAACATCTCCCCACTCTCACCACTGGGAGACTAAACCCAGGACCAACATCTCCCCACCCTCATCACCGGGAGACTAAACCCAGGACCAACATCTACCCACCCTCACCACCGGGAGACTAAACCCAGGACCAGCATCTCCCCACCCTCATCACCGGGAGACTAAACCCGGGACCAGCATCTCCCCACCCTCATCACCGGGAGACTAAACCCGGGACCAGCATCTCCCCACCCTCATCACCGGGAGACTAAACCCAGGACCAGCATCTCCCCACCCTCATCACCGGGAGACTAAACCCGGGACCAGCATCTCCCCACCCTCATCACCGGGAGATTAAACCCAGGACCAACATCTACCCACCCTCACCACCGGGAGACTAAACCAGGGACCAGCATCTCCCCACCCTCATCACCGGGAGACTAAACCCAGGACCAGCATCTCCCCACCCTCATCACCGGGGGACTAAACCCAGGACCAACATCTCCCCACACTCATCACCGGAAGACTAAACCCAGGACCAACATCTCCCCACCCTCATCACCGGGAGACTAAACCCAGGACCAACATCTCCCCACTCTCACCACCGGGAGACTAAACCCAGGACCAACATCTCCCCACTCTCTTCACCGGGAGACTAAACCCAGGACCAGCATCTACCCACCCTCACCACCGGGAGACTAAACCCAGGACCAACATCTCCCCACCCTCACCACCGGGAGACTAAACCAGGGACCAGCATCTCCCCACCCTCATCACCGGGAGACTAAACCCAGGACCAGCATCTCCCCACCCTCATCACCGGGAGACTAAACCCGGGACCAGCATCTCCCCACCCTCATCACCGGGAGACTAAACCCAGGACCAACATCTACCCACCCTCACCACCGGGAGACTAAACCAGGGACCAGCATCTCCCCACCCTCATCACCGGGAGACTAAACCAGGGACCAGCATCTCCCCACCCTCATCACCGGGAGACTAAACCCAGGACCAACATCTCCCCACTCTCACCACCGGGAGACTAAACCAGGGACCAGCATCTCCCCACCCTCATCACCGGGAGACTAAACCAGGGACCAGCATCTCCCCACCCTCATCACCGGGAGACTAAACCAACATCTCCCCACCCTCATCACCAGGAGACTAAACCCAGGACCAACATCTCCCCACTCTCACCACTGGGAGACTAAACCAGGGACCAGCATCTCCCCACCCTCATCACCGGGAGACTAAACCAGGGACCAGCATCTCCCCACCCTCATCACCGGGAGACTAAACCAGGGACCAGCATCTCCCCACCCTCATCACCGGGAGACTAAACCAACATCTCCCCACCCTCATCACCAGGAGACTAAACCCAGGACCAACATCTCCCCACTCTCACCACTGGGAGACTAAACCCAGGACCAACATCTCCCCACTCTCACCACTGGGAGACTAAACCCAGGACCAACATCTCCCCACCCTCATCACCGGGAGACTAAACCCAGGACCAACATCTCCCCACTCTCATCACCGGGAGACTAAACCCAGGACCAACATCTCCCCACTCTCATCACCAGGAGACTAAACCCAGGACCAGCATCTCCCCACCCTCATCACCGGGAGACTAAACCCGGGACCAACATCTCCCCACCCTCATCACCGGGAGACTAAACCCGGGACCAGCATCTCCCCACCCTCATCACCGGGAGACTAAACCCAGGACCAGCATCTCCCCACCCTCATCACCGGGGGACTAAACCCAGGACCAACATCTCCCCACACTCATCACCGGGAGACTAAACCCAGGACCAACATCTCCCCACCCTCATCACCGGGAGACTAAACCCAGGACCAACATCTCCCCACTCTCACCACCGGGAGACTAAACCCAGGACCAACATCTCCCCACTCTCTTCACCGGGAGACTAAACCCAGGACCAGCATCTACCCACCCTCACCACCGGGAGACTAAACCCAGGACCAACATCTCCCCACCCTCACCACCGGGAGACTAAACCAGGGACCAGCATCTCCCCACCCTCATCACCGGGAGACTAAACCCAGGACCAGCATCTCCCCACCCTCATCACCGGGAGACTAAACCCGGGACCAGCATCTCCCCACCCTCATCACCGGGAGACTAAACCCAGGATCAACATCTACCCACCCTCACCACCGGGAGACTAAACCAGGGACCAGCATCTCCCCACCCTCATCACCGGGAGACTAAACCAGGGACCAACATCTCCCCACTCTCACCACCGGGAGACTAAACCAGGGACCAGCATCTCCCCACCCTCATCACCGGGAGACTAAACCAGGGACCAGCATCTCCCCACCCTCATCACCGGGAGACTAAACCAACATCTCCCCACCCTCATCACCAGGAGACTAAACCCAGGACCAACATCTCCCCACTCTCACCACTGGGAGACTAAACCCAGGACCAACATCTCCCCACTCTCACCACTGGGAGACTAAACCCAGGACCAACATCTCCCCACCCTCATCACCGGGAGACTAAACCCAGGACCAACATCTCCCCACTCTCATCACCGGGAGACTAAACCCAGGACCAACATCTCCCCACTCTCATCACCAGGAGACTAAACCCAGGACCAGCATCTCCCCACCCTCATCACCGGGAGACTAAACCCGGGACCAACATCTCCCCACCCTCATCACCGGGAGACTAAACCCGGGACCAGCATCTCCCCACCCTCATCACCGGGAGACTAAACCCGGGACCAGCATCTCCCCACCCTCATCACCGGGAGACTAAACCCGGGACCAGCATCTCCCCACCCTCATCACCGGGAGATTAAACCCAGGACCAACATCTACCCACCCTCTCCACCGGGAGACTAAACCAGGGACCAGCATCTCCCCACCCTCATCACCGGGAGACTAAACCCAGGACCAGCATCTCCCCACCCTCATCATCGGGGGACTAAACCCAGGACCAACATCTCCCCACACTCATCACCGGGAGACTAAACCCAGGACCAACATCTCCCCACCCTCATCACCGGGAGACTAAACCCAGGACCAACATCTCCCCACTCTCACCACCGGGAGACTAAACCCAGGACCAACATCTCCCCACTCTCTTCACCGGGAGACTAAACCCAGGACCAGCATCTACCCACCCTCACCACCGGGAGACTAAACCCAGGACCAACATCTCCCCACCCTCACCACCGGGAGACTAAACCAGGGACCAGCATCTCCCCACCCTCATCACCGGGAGACTAAACCCAGGACCAGCATCTCCCCACCCTCATCACCGGGAGACTAAACCCGGGACCAGCATCTCCCCACCCTCATCACCGGGAGACTAAACCCAGGATCAACATCTACCCACCCTCACCACCGGGAGACTAAACCAGGGACCAGCATCTCCCCACCCTCATCACCGGGAGACTAAACCAGGGACCAACATCTCCCCACTCTCACCACCGGGAGACTAAACCAGGGACCAGCATCTCCCCACCCTCATCACCGGGAGACTAAACCAGGGACCAGCATCTCCCCACCCTCATCACCGGGAGACTAAACCAACATCTCCCCACCCTCATCACCAGGAGACTAAACCCAGGACCAACATCTCCCCACTCTCACCACTGGGAGACTAAACCCAGGACCAACATCTCCCCACTCTCACCACTGGGAGACTAAACCCAGGACCAACATCTCCCCACCCTCATCACCGGGAGACTAAACCCAGGACCAACATCTCCCCACTCTCATCACCGGGAGACTAAACCCAGGACCAACATCTCCCCACTCTCATCACCAGGAGACTAAACCCAGGACCAGCATCTCCCCACCCTCATCACCGGGAGACTAAACCCGGGACCAGCATCTCCCCACCCTCATCCCCGGGAGACTAAACCCGGGACCAGCATCTCCCCACCCTCATCACCGGGAGACTAAACCCAGGATCAACATCTACCCACCCTCACCACCGGGAGACTAAACCAGGGACCAGCATCTCCCCACCCTCATCACCGGGAGACTAAACCAGGGACCAACATCTCCCCACTCTCACCACCGGGAGACTAAACCAGGGACCAGCATCTCCCCACCCTCATCACCGGGAGACTAAACCAGGGACCAGCATCTCCCCACCCTCATCACCGGGAGACTAAACCAACATCTCCCCACCCTCATCACCAGGAGACTAAACCCAGGACCAACATCTCCCCACTCTCACCACTGGGAGACTAAACCCAGGACCAACATCTCCCCACTCTCACCACTGGGAGACTAAACCCAGGACCAACATCTCCCCACCCTCATCACCGGGAGACTAAACCCAGGACCAACATCTCCCCACTCTCATCACCGGGAGACTAAACCCAGGACCAACATCTCCCCACTCTCATCACCAGGAGACTAAACCCAGGACCAGCATCTCCCCACCCTCATCACCGGGAGACTAAACCCGGGACCAACATCTCCCCACCCTCATCACCGGGAGACTAAACCCGGGACCAGCATCTCCCCACCCTCATCACCGGGAGACTAAACCCGGGACCAGCATCTCCCCACCCTCATCACCGGGAGACTAAACCCGGGACCAGCATCTCCCCACCCTCATCACCGGGAGATTAAACCCAGGACCAACATCTACCCACCCTCTCCACCGGGAGACTAAACCAGGGACCAGCATCTCCCCACCCTCATCACCGGGAGACTAAACCCAGGACCAGCATCTCCCCACCCTCATCATCGGGGGACTAAACCCAGGACCAACATCTCCCCACACTCATCACCGGGAGACTAAACCCAGGACCAACATCTCCCCACCCTCATCACCGGGAGACTAAACCCAGGACCAACATCTCCCCACTCTCACCACCGGGAGACTAAACCCAGGACCAACATCTCCCCACTCTCTTCACCGGGAGACTAAACCCAGGACCAGCATCTACCCACCCTCACCACCGGGAGACTAAACCCAGGACCAACATCTCCCCACCCTCACCACCGGGAGACTAAACCAGGGACCAGCATCTCCCCACCCTCATCACCGGGAGACTAAACCCAGGACCAGCATCTCCCCACCCTCATCACCGGGAGACTAAACCCGGGACCAGCATCTCCCCACCCTCATCACCGGGAGACTAAACCCAGGATCAACATCTACCCACCCTCACCACCGGGAGACTAAACCAGGGACCAGCATCTCCCCACCCTCATCACCGGGAGACTAAACCAGGGACCAACATCTCCCCACTCTCACCACCGGGAGACTAAACCAGGGACCAGCATCTCCCCACCCTCATCACCGGGAGACTAAACCAGGGACCAGCATCTCCCCACCCTCATCACCGGGAGACTAAACCAACATCTCCCCACCCTCATCACCAGGAGACTAAACCCAGGACCAACATCTCCCCACTCTCACCACTGGGAGACTAAACCCAGGACCAACATCTCCCCACTCTCACCACTGGGAGACTAAACCCAGGACCAACATCTCCCCACCCTCATCACCGGGAGACTAAACCCAGGACCAACATCTCCCCACTCTCATCACCGGGAGACTAAACCCAGGACCAACATCTCCCCACTCTCATCACCAGGAGACTAAACCCAGGACCAGCATCTCCCCACCCTCATCACCGGGAGACTAAACCCGGGACCAGCATCTCCCCACCCTCATCCCCGGGAGACGGCCGATAGGGCCCAGGTAATCCGGCTGACAGACGAGCGAGCATGGGGGCTCTTTAGGGCACGAGGGGGGCTCTTTAGGGCACGAGGCACCACCGCACCAGTCGCTACCGCTCTGTAACCGCCATCGTGACAAAACGGTAATCACCCGCTACCTGCGTACGCGCCGTACGCGCGAATCTGAGGGGGAGGAGCGCTCGACAGCGCCGGGCTCTTAGGGAGGCCGCTGGCGCCGTTAATTGGACCCCATGTTTACTAGTGCGGAAGGGGCCAGTTAGCAGTGGAGGAAAGCAGCTCAGCCTAACTCTGGAGAAAGCCCACTTCGTTCGGGGGGGCGGGGGGCCGGGGCAGGACGAGGAGAAGACGGCGATGGAGGCGGGGCTCTCGGGCAGGGCCCGCTGATGCTGGCATGGCAACCCGCCGCGCGGCCACGTTCGAACGGCGTGACGAGACGTTTAATTAAAACAGCCGGACCCAAAGTGCGTTCGATTGACTCATGATAAGCAATTAACCTCCTGCTGTCTGAGCTCTGCTATCAGCTACGATAACAGAGCACGGGCTGGACCGGGGAAGCCCCACCCACGTGCACGCCTCACGGTCACTGGGCACGGTCACTGGGCACGGTCACTGAGAGCACGGTCACTGGGCACGGTTAGTGGGCAAGGTCACTGGGCACGGTCACTGAGAGCACGGTCACAGGGCACGGTTAGTGGGCTTGGTCCAGTAAAGGTGCAGGGCATTCTCACTGGATCTCACCATAACAGAACAATACTTAGAAATTATATTGAAAATTCAGTTCATGAGTTGAACCGAATTATACAGCATACGTGATAAAGCACAGAGGTGCCTGTGATATTACAGTAGAGCCTGTGATATTACAGTAGTGCCTGTGATATTACAGTAGTGTATGTGATATTACAGTAGTGTGTGTGATATTAGAGTAGTGAAAGTGATATTACAGTAGTGTGCGTGATATTACAGTAGTGCCTGTGATATTACAGTAGTGTCTGTGATATTAAAGTAGTGTGTGTGATATTACAGTAGTGTATGTTATATTACAGTAGTGCCTGTGATATTACTGATGAGGTTCATACTGTACCTGACTCATGTTCCACTGTGCCTGCTGCCCAGCTGGCATGGCGTACATGTTCTGGGGGGGCACCACTCCAGCGGGCACAGCGCCCCCCTGCGCCCCCATCACCCCGGGGGCCAGGCCCATCACCCCCGCCGGCGCCGCCCCCATGAAGCCGTTGGGCATCGTCATGCCGACCACCATCCCGGCGTTCTGCCCCATGCCCGGCCCGCTCTGGCCCAGCACCGTGCCCATCATGGTGGTGGGGGGGGTGGGTGCGCCCATGCCCGGGAACCCCTGGTACCCGGGGCCCGGCTGGGAGGGGAACTGCATCTGGGACGGGCCCATGAACATGGCTGCCGGGGGAGAGAGGACAAACACGAACACAAAGGCACAGCCGTCAAAAACACCAATGTGCTCGCTATTCAGGAGCAACTCTGCAACGGCACGGGAGCGAACAGGAAAAAAGTAACAAAAATCTAAAAAAAACTGAAAGTTGAAAAAAGGTTAAGAAGACTGCAAACCTGACAGAAAAGAAAATCTATAAGCGAGAGCACTTAAATTTTTGTCTATTTTTGTACTTGGGAAAAGCGTCCTAAGTGGGACATCGAAGGCGTAGACTGCGGGCAGACTGGAGTCTCGTTCAGTAGTGTCAGAACGCTCGGCTGCGGCAGGGCCTCAATTATCGATACCTCCATTAACGGAGGAGGCGCGTCCGTCACGTCCTGACTCCACCCCCAACCCAACAGAAAGGGGGGGAGGGGCTTCCCAAACCAGCATGGTTTATAAGGATTTAACCTTTAAATGTGCTTCACTGTTCTAGTCCAGGAACATCAGAAGAGCCGGGTGCATGGAACGGTCACGCAGACAGATATCTGTGGATAAGTGATGCATTGTGGGATGCTGGGTGTGTGGGGGGGCTCGGAGGGGGTGCAGTACCGGGAGCAGGCTGCGGGGGCATGCTACTGGTGCTGTAGAGAGAGAGGATGGAGTCCTTGGAGAGGAGCTTCTTGGCCGAGTCTTCGGCCTTGCCGCTGGTCTCGGTGAACAGGTCCAGGTCGCCCTGGGCGGGGGCCGAACTTCCTGTGCCTGCGGGGGCCCCGGAAGCTTTACTGGAACTGGCCTGCAGGGGGCGGGGGGGAGTCGGGGGTGGGGGGGAGAGAACACATGTGACATCCACGCTCACCTTTCAAAACTCCAGAACAGCTGGCTGCTCCGTTCGAGCTTGGGAGCCCACCTGTGCTGCACCTTTCTAAACCAGGACGCAGCGGGACGCCAGGAAATGGGACCAAAAAAAAGTAAAAATAAAAACAAAACGAGCTGCAAGACGGCGCAGGTGCGACCTCGTTCACACCGCTGGAGACAGAATGAATGACTCTGATGAATCTGTGCAGGCAGTGACCGAGCTGCCCGCAGGTGGAGCAGCAGCAGCGGGGTGGTGGTGCAGTTGTCTGCGCTACATCGCCGCACAGAGACGGACACGGCCGAGCTGGTGCACGTGAAGGGACCACTATGAAGTGCCCCTCAGCGGGGGGGGGGGGGGGGAGTGTGCGGGGGGAGGGGGGGTGAGGTGTCATCGCTCCAAATGAGAGGCCGCTTCGCCGCAGCCTCCGCACTTAACCTCATTACAGAGGCATGATGGGAAAGGGGAAGCCCAGGCGGAGCGGGGCTCTGGATCGGCCCGCGGTTGGGGGTTTGATGGCGCATGAATAATGCAGGGAGCAGGGCGGGCTCTTAAAGATGTCTGCCCCACACCTCCCAGAGCAGAGCAGGACGGGCTCTTAAAGATGTCCGCCCCACACATCCCAGAGCAGAGCAGGGCTCTTAAAGATGTCTGCCCCACACCTCCCAGAGCAGAGCAGGACGGGCTCTTAAAGATGTCTGCCCCACACATCCCAGAGCAGAGCAGGGCGGGCTCTTAAAGATGTCCGCCCCACACATCCCAGAGCAGGGCGGGACGGGCTCTTAAAGATGTCTGCCCCACACCTCCCAGAGCAGGGCGGGACGGGCTCTTAAAGATGTCTGCCCCACACCTCCCAGAGCAGGGCGGGACGGGCTCTTAAAGATGTCTGCCCCACACCTCCCAGAGCAGGGCGAGCTCTTAAAGATGTCTGCCCCACACCTCCCAGAGCAGGGCGGGACGGGCTCTTAAAGATGTCTGCCCCACACCTCCCCGAGCAGGGCGGGACGGGCTCTTAAAGATGTCTGCCCCATACCTCCCAGAGCAGAGCAGGGCGGGCTCTTAAAGATGTCTGCCCCACACCTCCCAGAGCAGAGCAGGATGGGCTCTTAAAGATGTCTGCCCCATACCTCCCAGAGCAGAGCAGGGCGGGCTCTTAAAGATGTCTGCCCCACACCTCCCAGAGCAGAGCAGGGCGGGCTCTTAAAGATGTCTGCCCCACACCTCCCAGAGCAGAGCAGGGCGGGCTCTTAAAGATGTCTGCCCCACACCTCCCAGAGCAGGGCGGTCTCTTAAAGATGTCTGCCCCACACCTCCCAGAGCAGGGCGGGCTCTTAAAGATGTCTGCCCCACACCTCCCAGATCAGAGCAGGGCTCTTAAAGATGTCTGCCCCACACCTCCCAGAGCGGGGCGGGCTCTTAAAGATGTCTGCCCCACACCTCCCAGAGCAGGGCAGGGCGGGATCTTAAAGATGTCTGCCCCGCACCTCCCAGAGCAGGGCGGGCTCTTAAAGATGTCTGCCCCACACCTCCCAGAGCAGGGCAGGGCGGGCTCTTAAAGATGTCTGCCCCACACCTCCCAGAGCAGGACGGGCTCTTAAAGTTGTCTGCCGTGCCGCTGACAGTAGCTGCTCGCTGAGCAGAGAGCAGACCTCCAGATAAGCCCGGCCTAATTCGGAGCCGATCCGGGCTCAAGGGCAAGGAGGTGAAAACCAATCAGACGAGAGACGAGGACACATTCGGAACAGCGGGGCGGGGCCGTGACTCTGTCGATAAAGGGGAATCTCACCACACGAAACGACAACGCCGCCGCGCGAAAACACCCAACCGCGTCGCCGGCTTTTCAGTTTGGTTTAATTACGGTTATTAAAATTATCAGGATAATTACTTTATCGGGAGCGTTTGGTGTGTGTGTTGGCTTGCTTTTTTGTGTCTGCGAAGCAAACTGAAATGGATGAAATTTTTTTAAAAAGAGGAAAGGTGTGCGGGAGTATCGCGAGCTTCGTGTTCCGGAAGCTTGTGTTTTGGTGGGGCGGGCGCGTGTGGACAGAGATAGGGGAGGAGTCTGCTGAGGGGATCACACTGCCGTCACCATGGAGACGGGGGTCGGTGGGGCTGCCATCCACCCTTCAGAGCGGCGCTCTTCCGAAGCCGCAGGCTGAGGGGGTCCACGCCGGCGCCCCCGTCCCGCCAGCTCTTGTTCCGCTGCGACGCGGCTCTGATTGGCAGCTGGTGTTTGGGAATGCTGGAGCACGCCCACAGGGGTGCACTGAGCCCAGCAGAGCAAGGCGATACATCTCATACGGCCTGGCGAACTGTAGAGCCCAAATACAGCAGCACTGCTTCACCGTACAGCCCAATACAGCAGCACTGCTTCACCATACAGCCAAATACAGCAGCACTGCTTCACCATACAGCCCAATACAGCAGCACTGCTTCACTGTACAGCCCAAATACAGCAGCTCTGCTTCACCATACAGTCCAATACAGCAGCGGTGCTTCACCGTACAGCCCAATACAGCAGCACTGCTTCACCATACAGCCAAATACAGCAGCACTGCTTCACCATACAGCAGCACTGCTTCACCATACAGCCCAATACAGCAACACTGCTTCACCATACAGCCCAATACAGCAACACTGCTTCACCCTACAGCCCAATACAGCAGCGCTGCTTCACCATACAGCCCAATACAGCAACACTGCTTCACCCTACAGCCCAATACAGCAGCACTGCTTCACCATACAGCCAAATACAGCAGCACTGCTTCACCATACAGCCAAATACAGCAGCACTGCTTCACCATACAGCAGCACTGCTTCACCATACAGCCCAATACAGCATCACTGCTTCACCATACAGCCCAATACAGCAGCGCTGCTTCACCATACAGCCCAATACAGCAGCACTGCTTCACCCTACAGCCAAATACAGCAGCACTGCTTCACCCTACAGCAGCACTGCTTCACCATACAGCCCAATACAGCAGCGCTGCTTCACCATACAGCCCAATAAAGCAGCACTGCTTCACCGTACAGCCCAATACTGCAGCACTGCATCACCGTACAGCCCAATACAGCAGCACTGCTTCACCGTACAGCCCGATACAGCAGCACTGCTTCACCATACAGCCCAATACAGCAGCGCTGCTTCACCCTACAGCCCAATACAGCAGCACTGCTTCACCATACAGCCCAATACTGCAGCGCTGCTTCACCCTACAGCCCAATACAGCAGCGCTGCTTCACCATACAGCCCGATACAGCAGCACTGCTTCACCATACAGCCCGATACAGCAGCACTGCTTCACCATACAGCCCGATACAGCAGCGCTGCTTCACCCTACAGCCCAATACTGCAGCGCTGCTTCACCATACAGCCCGATACAGCAGCACTGCTTCACCATACAGCCCGATACAGCAGCACTGCTTCACCATACAGCCCGATACAGCAGCACTGCTTCACCATACAGCCCGATACAGCAGCGCTGCTTCACCGTACAGCCAAATACAGCAGCACTGCTTCACCATACAGCCCAATACAGCAGCACTGCTTCACCGTACAGCCCGATACAGCAGCACTGCTTCACCATACAGCCCAATACAGCAGCGCTGCTTCACCCTACAGCCCAATACTGCAGCGCTGCTTCACCATACAGCCCGATACAGCAGCACTGCTTCACCATACAGCCCGATACAGCAGCACTGCTTCACCATACAGCCCGATACAGCAGCACTGCTTCACCATACAGCCCAATACAGCAGCGCTGCTTCACCGTACAGCCAAATACAGCAGCACTGCTTCACCATACAGCCCAATACAGCAGCACTGCTTCACCGTACAGCCCGATACAGCAGCACTGCTTCACCGTACAGCCCGATACAGCAGCGCTGCTTCACCCTACAGCCCAATACAGCAGCGCTGCTTCACCATACAGCCCAATACTGCAGCGCTGCTTCACCCTACAGCCCAATACAGCAGCGCTGCTTCACCATACAGCCCGATACAGCAGCGCTGCTTCACCATACAGCCCGATACAGCAGCACTGCTTCACCATACAGCCCGATACAGCAGCACTGCTTCACCATACAGCCCAATACTGCAGCGCTGCTTCACCCTACAGCCCAATACAGCAGCGCTGCTTCACCATACAGCCCGATACAGCAGCACTGCTTCACCATACAGCCCAATACAGCAGCACTGCTTCACCATACAGCCCAATACAGCAGCACTGCTTCACCATACAGCCAAATACAGCAGCACTGCTTCACCGTACAGCCCAATACAGCAGCGCTGCTTCACCGTACAGCCCAATACAGCAGCGCTGCTTCACCCTACAGCCCAATACAGCAGCACTGCTTCACCATACAGCCCAATACAGCAGCACTGCTTCACTGTACAGCCCAAAACAGCAGCGCTGCTTCATCATACAGCCAAATACAGCAGCACTGCTTCACCCTACAGCCCAATACAGCAGCACTGCTTCACCGTACAGCCCAATACAGCAGCACTGCTTCACCATACAGCCCAATACAGCAGCACTGCTTCACTGTACAGCCAAAGCAGTTATTCTCCAAATAACGGCCAGCACTGCACTGCTCAAATATCATGTGATACGACTGAAGAAGATCCATCAGATGAGAGGGCTGCGTGAAGGGGGGGAGCAGGGGGCAATCAGAACAAATAATGCATGAAGGAGGAAGGGGCGCAGGCTGGACCACGCTGCAGCAGCAAGGCACACGTGTTTGGGGAAATCCCCTTCACAAACACACGCAGGCACGCACACACAAACACACGCACGCACACACACACAAACACACACACGCACGCAGGCATGCACACACACGCACGCACGCAGGCACACATGCAAACACACACACACGCGCTCACACACACACCGAACACGCACGCACGCACACACAAAAGCATAAAAAGGCACATATAAACACCAAATAAAAAAAAAGTCCAAATAAACGGATAACCTCAAGTACGTGTGTGTATTTCAGTGGGGAATGTATGGAGTGAATTACCTATAGATCACTGGTTAGCCAAATCACATGAGCCTGATGAATCAAAAAAAGTCAATGGATATTCTCCTCCCATGTGCACACTTTACATATTTAATATACAGGGCACGCCCCCTTTCACAGACTCTGGGACCGCCCCCTTTCACAGACTCTGGGACCGCCCCTTCCACAGACTGTGGGACCGCCCCCTTTCACAGACTCTGGGACCGCCCCCTTTCACAGACTCTGGGACCGCCCTTTTCACAGACTCTGGGACCGCCCCCTTTCACAGACTCTGGGACCGCCTCTATCACAGACTCTGGGACCACCCCCTTCCACAGACTGTGGGACCGCCCCTTTCACAGACTCTGGGACCGCCCTCTTCCACAGACTGTGGGACCGCCCCTTTCACAGACTCTGGGACAGCCCCCTTCCACAGACTCTGGGACTGCCCCCTTCCACAGACTCTGGGACCGCCCCTTCCACAGACTCTGGGACCGTCCCTTTCACAGACTCTGGGACCGCCCCCTTCCACAGACTCTGGGACTGCCCCTTCCACAGACTCTGGGACCGCCCCTTCCACAGACTCCGGGTCTGCTAAGAGGTTTATTTCAGGCGCATTTAAATGCTTTCACAAACGGATCCAGGACTGTAAATGGAACACAAAAGCCAACTCCGACAGCAAAGACAGCTTAAGCTCTTCTGGAAATCTGCCTCGCAAGTCCTTCCAGGTCCTGTCGGCAAACTTTCACAAACTGATAAAACATTTTGGGGAAGTTTCAATAATTCAGGCTGCTGTAAAGAATATAAATACACACCATGCCCTGAAATTAATATTTCAGTTACATTTTCAGCCTCCCTCTCTATGGCCTTTCTGCGGTGTTACCGAACGCACTGGACTGAAAGGCGTAGGCCACAGGCCTGCCAGCAGATCCTGTGCTGATGAGCTCCAGCTGACACTTGAACGCGAGAGCCTATTGGCTGAAGGACAAACTCTGACTGGATGTGAGGGACGGGAGACCACGCCTACATATGTCCCGCTGCCCCGCCCACCTTCACAGCGCTGCTTCAACTCAGTCTGAAATCCAGATCAGCTCACAGACCGTGTGAACGCCGTCGATATAATCTGGGTTCAAACACCGTCTGTATAATCTGGGTTCAAACACCGTCTGTATAATCTGGGTTCAAACACCGTCTATATAATCTGGGTTCAAACACCGTCTGTATAATCTGGGTTCAGAAACAGTTCAGGAACGGCACGGCAACAATGCTGATTAAGCCCAGTTCCAGACTAAATACTTAGTGGAGATGGGAATTTATCTTGAGTCTTAGACTGAGCCCTTTTAGATAGGGCACTTTTAGACTGGGATCTTTTAGACTGGGCTCTATCAGGCTGGGTTATTTTAGACAGGGCTCTATCAGGCTGGGTTATTTTAGACAGGGCTCTATCAGACTGGGTTATTTCAGACAGGGCTCTATCAGACTGGGTTATTTTGGACAGGGCTCTATCAGGCTGGGTTATTTTAGACAGGGCTCTATCAGACTGGGTTATTTCAGACAGGGCTCTATCAGACTGGGTTATTTTAGACAGGGCTCTATCAGGCTGGGTTATTTTAGACAGGGCTCTATCAGACTGGGTTATTTTAGACAGGGCTCTATCAGACTGGGTTATTTCAGACAGGGCTCTATCAGACTGGGTTATTTTAGACAGGGCTCTATCAGGCTGGGTTATTTTAGACAGGGCTCTATCAGGCTGGGTTATTTTAGACAGGGCTCTATCAGGCTGGGTTATTTTAGACAGGGCTCTATCAGGCTGGGTTATTTTAGACTGGGCTCATTTAGACTGGGTTATTTTAGACAGGGCTCTATCAGGCTGGGTTATTATAGACGGGGCTCTATCAGGCTGGGTTATTTTAGACAGGGTTCTATCAGGCTGGGTTATTTTAGACAGGTCTCTATCAGACTGGGTTATTTTAGACTGGGCTCTATCAGGCTGGGTTATTTTAGACGGGGCTCTATCAGGCTAGGTTATTTTAGACAGGGCTCTATCAGGCTGGGTTATTTTAGACAGGTCTCTATCAGACTGGGTTATTTTAGACAGGGCTCTATCAGGCTGGGTTATTTTAGACAGGGCTCTATCAGGCTGGGTTATTTTAGACTGGGCTCATTTAGACTGGGTTATTTTAGACAGGGCTCTATCAGGCTGGGTTATTATAGACGGGGCTCTATCAGGCTGGGTTATTTTAGACAGGGTTCTATCAGGCTGGGTTATTTTAGACAGGTCTCTATCAGACTGGGTTATTTTAGACAGGGCTCTATCAGGCTGGGTTATTTTAGACAGGGCTCTATCAGACTGGGCTATTTTAGACTGGGCTCTATCAGGCTGGGCTATTTTAGACTGGGCTCTATCAGGCTGGGTTATTTTAGACAGGGCTCTATCAGGCTGGGTTATTTTAGACAGGGCTCTATCAGGCTGGGTTATTTTGGACAGGGCTCTATCAGACTGGGTTATTTTAGACAGGGCTCAATCAGGCTGGGTTATTTTAGACAGGGCTCTATCAGAGTGGGTTGTTTTAGACAGGGCTCTATCAGACTGGGTTATTTTAGACAGGACTCTATCAGACTGGGTTATTTTAGACAGGACTATCAGATTGGGTTATTTTAGACAGGACTCTATCAGACTGGGTTATTTTAGACAGGGCTCTATCAGGCTGGGTTATTTTAAACAGGGCTCTATCAGGCTGGGTTATTTTAGACAGGGCTCTATCAGGCTGGGTTATTTTAGACACCGCTCATTTAAACTAGGACCTTTTAGACTGAGTCCTTTTAGACTGGGCTCTTTTAGACTGAGTCCTTTTAGACTGGGCACTTGTAGACTGGGACTTGGCTCAATACACATCTGGGAAACCGTACTTTTCAGTCTTTATTTTGACTGAATAATCAATTTGGCCCCCTCATCCCTCTTTTTAGTGCATTTGGCATTTTATGGCCTGTAAAAAAGCAGTGAGCTAAGAGGGAAGTCAGCTTCACATTGCTGACGCATTCTACTGAGTCTATAAGGGTAACCGTTTGTAAGCAAACACGCTTGTACTAAACTGACTCAAGTCGGTCCACCCTATCACAGGAGCAGGGGCAGGGACTAAATCCTGGTCCAACCTATCACAGGAGAGGGGGCAGGGACTAAATCCTGGTCCAACCTATCACAGGAGAGGGGGCAGGGACTAAATCCCAGGCCCACCTATCACAGGAGAGGGGGCAGGGAATAAATCCTGGTCCAACCTATCACAAGAGAGGGGGCAGGGACTAAATCCCAGGCCCACCTATCACAGGAGAGGGGGCAGGGACTAAATCCCGGTCCAACCTATCACAGGAGAGGGGGCAGGGACTAAATCCTGGTCCAACCTATCACAGGAGAGGGGGCAGGGACTAAATCCCAGGCCCACCTACCACAAGAGAGGGGGCAGGGACTAAATCCTGGTCCAACCTATCACAAGAGAGGGGGCAGGGACTAAATCCTGATCCAACCTATCACAGGAGAGGGGGCAGGGACTAAATCCCGGGCCCACCTATCACAGGAGAGGGGGCAGGGACTAAATCCCGGTCCAACCGATCACAGGAGAGGGGGCAGGGACTAAATCCTGGTCCAGCCTATCACAGGAGTGGGGGCAGGGACTAATGGCCAAGATAACCCCGGGGGGGGGGGGGAGGAGGGGTTGAGCAAGGTAACAGGACGGGACCAGCGCACCTCCATCAAACACAAGCCCCTCCTCCAGCCCAAAGCATAGCACCTGGACAGCTCCAGCACGCTAATGCACCAACATTACGCACCACGTATTCTTTATCTCACACAACCTACAAATCAATCCTGTCAGCTGTAACTAGGAAGGTAAACATAATCTCTCCACTCACACACAGGAAATTAAACAATTGAGAGCGACCCTTCGTCTCTCCCTCAGTAAATCCCTGTACATGTGTGTGCGTGTGTGTGTTTGTGTATGTGCGGGAGTGTGTGCGCTTGTATGGGTTACCTGAGAGAAGGGGTGGGGTTACTGGAGGAGGGGCGGGGCTACCTGAGAGAGGTGTGTGCTGGAGGAGGGGAGGGGTTACTGGAGGAGGGGCGGGGTTACCTGAGAGAGGTGTGTGCTGGAGGAGGGGAGGGGTTACTGGAGGAGGGGCGGGGTTACCTGAGAGAGGTGTGTGCTGGAGGAGGGGCTGTGTTACCTGAGAGAGGTGTGTGCTAGAGGAGGGGCGGGGTAACTGGAGGAGGGGAGGGGCTACCTGAGAGAGGTGTGTGCTGGAGAAGGGGCAGGGCTACCTGAGAGAGGTGTGTGCTGGCGGAGGGGAGAGGGTTGGACACCATGGGGCCGAAGATGTCCAGCTCATCGGTCAGAGGGGCGGAGCTAACAGAGCTGCTCCCGCTGTTGGCAGAGCCTGCTGCCGGGGCATCTGGGAGAAAGAGCAGAGAGAGAGAGAGAGAGAGAGAGAGAGAGAGAGAGAGAGAGAGAGGAGAGAGAGGAGAGGAGAGAAGGACGACACATTTAGCAGGGTCTCTTTGAAAAACAGAACAAAAAAAACAAAAAACAATCTGATTTTGTCAGTTGCCGAAGATTAATGACATGTTTTTTGAATGAAGGAGACAGTCACATTAGCCGAGCTGCTATGGGAGATGGTGTGGGAGAGAGATAGAGGATAGAGAGGGAGAAGGGGAGAGAAAGAGGGGGAGAGGGAGAGAGAGGAGGGGGGAGAGGGGAGTGGGAGAGAGAGAAGGGAGGAGAGACACACAGAGGAGGGGGGGGAAGTGTTACAGGGTGAGCCAGAGTCACAGTGTTTATTGCCATGAGAGATAGGATGGTTTAGCAGATGGGATAGACAGATGGACGTGCCATGCAGACGCACGCACGCACGCACGCACGCACGCACGCACGCTCGCACGCACGCACGCACGCACGCACGCACGCACGCACGCACGCACGCACGCACGCGAGCCTCAGGCTGCAGGCCCCGGCAGTTAGAGCTGTTTAGGATGCCCCACTCCTGGGTGTACTCTACTCTACCCACTCCCTACCCCTCTCCCCACCCCTCCCCCCCTCTCTCTCTCCCCTGCTCTCTCCCCTCCCTCGCCCTCCCTCCCTCCCTCTCAAATTCAAATTCAAAGTGCTTTATTGGCAGGACAAAATTTGCATTTGTATTGCCAAAGCATGGCAAGGAACATGTGAAACAAAACATTATAACAGGATAATATGATTGTATATGTAGTACAAATGATATATATATATATATATATACATACAGCAAATACATACATATATATATACGCACATAAACACATATACATGCACATACATACATACACACATACACATAAACAGGTATAATTACATATTAATTGTTATAACACGAACATGCTAATAGCATAATAATAATAACAGCCAACATGTGTTGATTCTAAGCATGTGTGAGTGTGTTTGCGTATCTGTGCGTGATGCCTGTGTGTGTGTCTGTAAACTGTAGTATTGTGTGATGATGTTTGTTTTGTCACTCACTGTCTCTCATTCAGACACACATTTTGCTGCAATATGCGCTGTTGGTCCCTCTCCCAAAACCATTGGCAGTTCGTTGCTCTCTCCAAGATTGAGAAAGTTGGGGATATGATTTTTAAATTTCTTGAAATATTGTTCCCTAATATCGTGATATTATTGGCATTTTAGAAGGAAGTGCACCCTCCCTCTCCCTCCCTCTCCCTCCCTCCCTCTCTTGGTGAAGTGAGAGACTTGCTCTGGAAAGCAGAGCAGAGTGAAGGTGTCATGATTAATCCATGCCAGATCCTTCCCCGTGCTGCAGACGGCGGTGAGCTCCAGCCGGTAATGAGACAGAGCGCGTGCGGTTATGAGACGGAGCGTGTGCGGTTATGAGACGGAGCGTGCGGTTATGAGACGGAGCGTGTGTCAGAAGCGTGTGCGGTTATGAGACGGAGCGTGCGGTTATGAGACGGAGCGTGTGTCAGAAGCGTGTGCGGTTATGAGATGGAGCGTGTGTCAGAAGCGTGTGCGGTTATGAGACAGAGCGTGTGTCAGAAGCGTGTGGTTATGAGACGGAGCGTGTGTCAGAAGCGTGTGTGGTTATGAGACAGAGCGTGTGTCAGAAGCGTGCGGTTATGAGATGGAGCGTGTGCGGTTATGAGATGGAGCGTGTGTCAGAAGCGTGTGGTTATGAGACGGAGCGTGTGTCAGAAGCGTGCGGTTATGAGATGGAGCGTGTGTCAGAAGCCTGTGCGGTTATGAGACGGAGCGTGTGTCAGAAGCGTGTGCGGTTATGAGACGGAGCGTGTGCGGTTATGAGACGGAGCGTGTGTCAGAAGCGTGCGGTTATGAGATGGAGTGTGTGTCAGAAGTGTGCGGTTATGAGACGGAGCGTGTGTCAGAAGTGTGCGGTTATGAGACGGAGCGTGTGTCAGAAGCGTGTGCGGTTATGAGATGGAGCGTGTGCGGTTATGAGATGGAGCGTGTGTCAGAAGCGTGTGCGGTTATGAGATGGAGCGTGTGTCAGAAGTGTGAGGTTATGAGACGGAGCGTGTGCGGTTATGAGACGGAGCGTGTGGCAGAAGTGTGAGGTTATGAGACGGAGCGTGTGCGGTTATGAGACGGAGCGTGTGCGGTTATGAGACGGAGCGTGTGTGGTTATGAGATGGAGCGTGTGGCAGAAGCGTGTGCGGGTATGAGACGGAGCGTGTGCGGTTATGAGACGGAGCGTGTGGCAGAAGCGTGTGCGGGTATGAGACGGAGCGTGTGCGGTTATGAGACGGAGCGTGTGGCAGAAGCGTGTGCGGGTATGAGATGGAGCGTGTGCGGTTATGAGACGGAGCGTGTGGCAGAAGCGTGTGCGGGTATGAGATGGAGCATGTGCGGTTATGAGACGGAGCGTGTGCGGTTATGAGATGGAGCGTGTGCGGTTATGAGACGGAGCGTGTGCGGTTATGAGATGGAGTGTGTGTCAGAAGTGTGCGGTTATGAGACGGAGCGTGTGCGGTTATGAGACGGAGCGTGTGTCAGAAGCGTGTGCGGTTATGAGATGGAGCGTGTGCGGTTATGAGACGGAGCGTGTGTCAGAAGCGTGTGCGGTTATGAGATGGAGCGTGTGCGGTTATGAGATGGAGCGTGTGTCAGAAGCGTGTGCGGTTATGAGATGGAGCGTGTGTCAGAAGCGTGTGCGGTTATGAGATGGAGCGTGTGTCAGAAGTGTGAGGTTATGAGACGGAGCGTGTGGGGTTATGAGACGGAGCGTGTGTCAGAAGCGTGTGCGGTTATGAGATGGAGCGTGTGCGGTTATGAGACGGAGCGTGTGCGGTTATGAGACGGAGCGTGTGGCAGAAGCGTGTGCGGTTATGAGATGGAGCGTGTGCGGTTATGAGACGGAGCGTGTGCGGTTATGAGACGGAGCGTGTGTCAGAAGCGTGTGCGGTTATGAGATAGAGCGTGTGCGGTTATGAGACGGAGCGTGTGTCAGAAGCGTGTGCGGTTATGAGATAGAGCGTGTGCGGTTATGAGACGGAGCGTGTGTCAGAAGCGTGTGTGGTTATGAGACGGAGCGTGTGTGGTTATGAGACGGAGCGTGTGCGGTTATGAGACGGAGCGTGTGCGGTTATGAGATGGAGCGTGTGCGGCGGTGGTGTGGACCGCCTCTCCCAGCTGCAGCTCAGGCTCACAGCCGCGCTGCCGGGACGGAGAGAGCTCAGCCCCGCCACAACCGCCCTCAGACTTCACCGGCCGTTAATTAAGATTAAAAATGCAAAGCTCGTGTCTGTGCTTCAGGGAGAAAAACCCGCTCGGGTCTTTAAGAACACCCCCCCCCAGTGGCTGCATCAGCGCTGGACGTACAGCAGCAGAGCCAGAGCGAGAGATTTTGGGGGGGGGGGAGGTGGGGAGCGGCCCCATTAACACCCCCCCTTACAAACGGATCACCGACGGAGCCCCCGGTAACTATGGCGATGTGGCGGAGCGGGAAGCAAATTCCATCCATACTAACCGCGGCGAAACGCATCAGCGAGACGCATGGCTCAATCTGAGCCCCATCGCTCCCACAGCACTGCATCACACCCCCACCCCCCCCCCAATAACTGCCCCCTCCCTCCCCGTCCCGCCCGGGAGATGAACTGTCCAAATAACACATGGGCTCTTCCCTCGCATGAATCCCCCCTCTCCCGAACGCTGTCGCCATCAAGAGAAAAAACACCCATCCAGCCAGAGAAACGTACCCCCAGGCCTCAAATAATAATAATTAAAAAAAGAAAGAAGAAGAAGAAGGAGGAGGAAAAAAAAAAACTTAATTTTGAAAGAAGTAATGGTCCACTTCAGCCTCCCCACCGGCGGCTACTGGAGCCAAACAGATCAATGATGTAATGATTGGCTGGTTGAGAGGCGCACAGTAGCCCCCCCCCCCCCCCCCCCCCCCCCTCCTCTCCGGAACAGGGCGATTACAGCACTGTGGGACCGCGGGAGGCGGGGAACTGGAAAGGTCATTTTATAACACTTCTGTAACCGCACGGAATGAATTCTGCCTGACATATGGCTCGTCCGGGAGAGCGGCATAACTGTGCACTCAAATACCCACAATTCCCAGGGAGGGCACAAGCGCTAGGAGTGCTGTGAGACAGGAAGGAGGCAGCCAGCCAAGCCCAGGCCAGCTTATCGTTTTGTCTAGTTTAGAGGGCACCAGGCGCCGCGCACAGCCTGGTCCTGAACACCCTGTGCTCACGTTCCACACACGCTCAAAGGGTTTTAAAAGAACACTTCTTTACATCATTTGCTTGCTTACCAAGTGAATCTTGTAAAAGGTGATCGTCACAGTGTGCATATCCAGACACATTATCTTTAATATTGCAGGACTTTTAATATCTTGACATGGTCCAGGATGAGCCGGAAGGTCACTAGCATGTCTTGTGTGATAGTTATGCTCATTTAACTTGACTCCTGAAGCGCTAAGCCTTAATGTATTGATGGTATAATCTGCAATCTATGACTTTGGACTTACCCAGGCCTAACAAGTCGATGGCCGGCTCTGCAGTTTTCATGGGGCTGGAGTGGGGCTCCTGCTGGGGCTCGTCCCTCTTCTGATGCTGAAAGAGATGAAGAGCACTCCATTAGAGCCCTGGACTGGGGTAGGACAGTGTGGAGAACAGGGCTGTCTCCTCTCCTCTCTTCTCTGTTCCTCTCCTCCTCTCCACTCCCCTCTCCTCTCTGCCCCTCTCCTCCCTGCTCCTCTCATCTCCTCTCCTCTCTCCTCTCCTCTCTGTTTCTCTACTCCCCTCTCTTCTATGCCCCTTTCCTGTCGTCTCCGCTCCACTCCCCTCTGCTCCAAACTCTCAAATCAGTCTTTACCTCGCTCTTAAACTCAGACTTCACCTCACCCTTAAACTCAGTCTTTACCGCACCCTTAAACTCAGTCTTTACCTCACCCTTAAACTCAGTCTTTACTTCACTCTTAAACTCAGACTTCACCTCACCAAAACAAAAAAGCATTAAATACTGTATGGAACTGCAACTCTCAACAGCCTATTAAAAAAACTGAACCCACAATGTTTGTTTAAGTCCTTCTGATTCTACGCTGGCTATCTGAGCTGTGAAGAGGCAGGTGAGAGAGACAGCCTTACTCCAAACTGACCTCTTCAGATCAATAGTCCCTGTGTGCCTGTGTCAATCAAAGGGGAAATGGGCCTGAAATCACCTGAAACTCCCACACAGAGAGTAGGAACAGCCACTTTCAGAGCCTGAAACCTCCCACACAGAGAGCAGGAACAGCCACACTATCAGAGCCTGAAACTCCCACACAGAGAGCAGGAACAGCCACACTATCAGAGCCTGAAACTTCCCACACAGAGCAGGAACAGCCACACTTTCAGAGCCTGAAACCTCCCACACATAGCAGGAACAGCCACACTTTCAGAGCCTGAAAACTCCCACACAGAGAGCAGGAACAGCCACACTATCAGAGCCTGAAACCTCCCACACAGACAGCAGGAACAGCCACACTATCAGAGCCTGAAACCTCCCACACAGAGAGCAGGAACAGCCACACTTTCAGAGCCTGAAACCTCCCACACAGAGAGCAGGAACAGCCACACTTTCAGAGCCTGAAACCTCCCACACAGAGAGCAGGAACAGCCACACTTTCAGAGCCTGAAAACTCCCACACAGAGAGCAGCAGCAGCCACACTTTCAGAGCCTGAAACTCCCACACAGAGAGCAGGAACAGCCACTTTCAGAGCCTGAAACCTCCCACACAGAGAGCAGGAACAGCCACTTTCAGAGCCTGAAACCTCCCACACAGAGAGCAGGAACAGCCACACTTTCAGAGCCTGAAACCTCCCACACAGAGAGCAGGAACAGCCACTTTCAGAGCCTGAAACCTCCCACGCAGAGAGCAGGAACAGCCACACTTTCACTAGCGTCTTCTCTCTACCTATCCTAGCTTTCTTCAACCACTGCCATTTGGCATGGCTGTCATATCTGCATAAAAGAGCCCTACCAGCACCTAACCCAGCACCTTACCCAGCACCTGCCTCATTAGCGCCATGAAAGAGAATAATACAGATGTTTTTGTCTGGATCTGTCAGACGGATGACTAGAAACACCCAGATGAGACTGGGGGAGGGGGAGGGTAGAGAGAGGGAAGAAGGATGAAACACGCAAAAAAAAAGAAACTAATACTGAAGACAATGAAGGAAAAGAAAAGCAAATTTCATGCAAGGACGTTATCCTATCGCTAAGTCGGGGTCAGGGAGCTGGTCCGTAATAAGAACAAAAAATCAGTTGCTATCCGCTAAGGAGATAAACTACAGCCAGCATCAAACCTGAAGCGCTCCATTAAAGAGCACTCACATTTTCAGATAAAATTTAATGCAGGCTTTACTGCAGCAGGAAGCGCAGCACGCAGGCTGTAATGCAGCAGGAAGTGCAGCACGCAGGCTGTAATGCAGCAGGAAGTGCAGCACACAGGCTGTAATGCAGCAGGAAGTGCAGCACACAGGCTCTAATGCAGCAGGAAGTGCAGCACGCAGGCTGTAATGCAGCAGGAAGCGCAGCACGCAGGCTGTAATGCAGCAGGAAGCGCAGCACGCAGGCTGTAATGCAGCAGGAAGTGCAGCACGCAGGCTGTAATGCAGCAGGAAGCGCAGCACACAGGCTTTAATGCAGCAGGAAGTGCAGCACACAGGCTTTAATGCAGCAGGAAGTGCAGCACACAGGCTGTAATGCAGCAGGAAGTGCAGCACGCAGGCTTTAATGCAGCAGGAAGTGCAGCACGCAGGCTTTAATGCAGTGGGAAGTGCAGCACACAGGCTTTAATGCAGCAGGAAGTGCAGCACGCAGGCTTTAATGCAGCAGGAAGCGCAGCACACAGGCTTTAATGCAGCAGGAAGTGCAGCACACAGGCTTTAATGCAGCAGGAAGTGCAGCACGCAGGCTTTAATGCAGCAGGAAGTGCAGCACGCAGGCTTTAATGCAGCAGGAAGTGCAGCACACAGGCTTTAATGCAGCAGGAAGTGCAGCACATACTGAAGACACGCACACTGCACTGCGAATGAGCACATTCTGTGTGCATTTCTGAGAGTGTATGAAGAATACTGAGCACACCGAATGACAGAAAGCAATCATCTCCATCCTCAGCACCGCAATCAACTTCAGGCCAACATCAGGACCGCCATCTTTTCAAGAGTCTTATCGGCCACACAGAACCCCAGCCTTCCACAGCTCTCATTCCTGCCTCACTCAAAGCTACAAACTCTGAGCATGTATCCACTTAATAACCCATTATTATTTTCCCTTACTGATACCGGTCATGGGATTAGTTTTAATCTAAACAACGCTCAAGGCTTTGCATATTGATCGAGCCTTTAGAATGCATCACGCGTCCTTGATATATTCAGACGTGTTTAAATCTGAATGGTGTTTGCCGCTGTGCTCTGGCTAATCACCCCGTGTGAATGTGAGAACAGAACGCAATGGAGAGCACATTCATACCGCACGATCAGTTCACCATCGCTGACCTTCTCCCATTCGCCCGTCGCACATACAAACCAGAGCGCGCGCGGACGCTGGGGCTTGAAACAGCCAGGGGGACGCATCGCCAGGGAGACGCATCGCCAGGGAGATGTAGCGCGCGGACAAGCGAGGGTGACTCAAGCCACACCCCGCTAAACGCCCTCAGGGGAACAGGGCGGGGCCGCCGAACACCCCGCTCCGCTTCTAAAATCGAACGGAGGGAGCGGCAGACTCCCGCAACACAGAACACCCACGAGCAGAAGCGCTCTCATTCCAACCGCCACGCGCCTTCATAACCAGGATTAAACCAGCGTGCTGTTTTATTTACAACTCGCGCCGAGCAATGCGACCGCATGCCAAGCCACTGAAACCGGAACCAAACTCATTCGCTCTCCTAAAATCACATGACCGCCGCTCTCCTGCTTAAAGCTACACTAGGCCGGCTCCTGACCTGCGTCAGGTGTTTAGTGGACCGTAACAATTTCCCATTCATGGATACCGTCATCTTCCGCACGGCCTGCCATTCTACGGACACTTGAACTGCGTTGCTGGGAGACCAGGCCATAATGACTGCCTCATTACAAAAATGATTCTTTAACAAAAAAATAATAATAAAGCCACACAGGGACACTTAGAGCTGCTAAGATAAAACTGAGGACAGTCAGCACACAGCACGGCATAGTACAGGAGAGGCCCCACTACAAATGCACATTAACACTGAATGCACAGTACAGGAGAGGCCCCACTACAAATGCACATTAACACTGAATGAACAGTACAGGAGAGGCCCCACTACAAATGCACATTAACACTGAATGCGCAGTACAGGAGAGGCCCTCCTCCAAATGCACATTAACACTGAATGCACAGTACAGGAGAAGCCCTACTACAAATGCACATTCACACTGAATGCACAGTACAGGAGAGGCTTAGGAGATGTAAAAATCTTACAGGAGATGTAAAATCTTACAGGAGATGTGAAAAATCTTACAGGAGATGTAAAAATCTTTCAGGAGAAGTAAAAATCTTACAGGAGATGTAAAAATCTTACAGGAGATGTAAAATCTTACAGGAGATGTGAAAAATCTTACAGGAGATGTAAAAATCTTTCAGGAGAAGTAAAAATCTTACAGGAGATGTAAAAATCTTACAGGAGATGTACAATCTTACAGGAGATGTAAAAATCTTGCAGATGTGAAAATCTTACAGGAGATGTAAAATTCTTGCAGGAGATGTGAAAATCTTACAGGAAAAGTGAAAATCTTACAGGAGATGTAAAATCTTTGGGCCATCACAGTTTCATCTGCTTGTACAATATAAAAGGCCGGGATTCAGCCCGTGCCTTTACCGTTGCCTCTGCTAAAAATAAGTGGCAATTTATTTTCCGTCACGCTGCTCGGTCTATTTCGCACTTGACAAATCTGACTGTGAGGAAAATGTGAAAAAGAATAAACACGTTATTTTTAAATTAAAAATTTAAGGACGGCCGCTGATTAGACGCGGGGTTCAGCCTCTCCCAGGCCCGGGCCTGCCGGGGTGTCGACAGGAGGGGAATTAAAAGCGCACAGCGTGAGCCCCCAGCAGCGGCCGGGAGAAAGCCACGTCTCCACGAGCGGAAATCTACACCGTCTTGATTGTTTCGCGTACCGCCGCGCGGCAAATCAGCCCGCCGAGCCGCGCTCCTCGCAAGCTCTCCACGGCGGAGGAGGCCTCCCGCGCGTTTCCCAGAATGCCTGCGAAGCAGGGCTAAAATAAAAAAAACTGTCCCCGCACCGAACCCCACACCCCTGCTCTAAAGCAACAGCGAAGCTGGAACGAGAGAGAAAAGAAAAGAAAAAGAAGGAAAGAAGGCCATTGACCTGTCAGCATAAGAGCGTTGGGTGTGGAGAGGAGCGTTGGGTGTGGAGAGGAGCAGGAGGGTGTGGAGAGGAGCAGGAGGGTGTGGAGAGGAGCGTTGGGTGTGGAGAGGAGCGGGAGGGTGTGGAGAGGAGCGTTGGGTGTGGAGAGGAGCAGGAGGGTAATGTGGAGAGGAGTGTTGGGTAATGTGGAGAGGAGCGGGAGGGTAACGTGGAGAGGAGTGTTGGGTAATGTGGAGAGGAGCGGGAGGGTAATGTGGAGAGGAGCGTTGGGTGTGGAGAGGAGCGGCAGGGTAATGTGGAGAGGAGTGTTGGGTGTGGAGAGGAGCAGGAGGGTAATGTGGAGAGGAGTGTTGGGTGTGGAGAGGAGCGGCAGGGTAATGTGGAGAGGAGCGGCAGGGTGTGGAGAGGAGCAGGAGGGTAATGTGGAGAGGAGCGGGAGGGTAATGTGGAGAGGAGCGTTGGGTAATGTGGAGAGGAGCGGGAGGGTAATGTGGAGAGGAGTGTTGGGTAATGTGGAGAGGAGCGGCAGGGTGTGGAGAGGAGCAGGAGGGTAATGTGGAGAGGAGCGGGAGGGTAATGTGGAGAGGAGTGTTGGGTAATGTGGAGAGGAGCAGGAGGGTAATGTGGAGAGGAGTGTTGGGTGTGGAGAGGAGCAGGAGGGTAATGTGGAGAGGAGTGTTGGGTGTGGAGAGGAGCGGCAGGGTAATGTGGAGAGGAGCGGGAGGGTAATGTGGAGAGGAGCGTTGGGTAATGTGGAGAGGAGCAGGAGGGTAATGTGGAGAGGAGCGGGAGGGTAATGTGGAGAGGAGTGTTGGGTAATGTGGAGAGGAGCGGCAGGGTAATGTGGAGAGGAGCGGGAGGGTAATGTGGAGAGGAGCAGAAGGGTAATGTGGAGAGGAGCGTTGGGTAATGTGGAGAGGAGCAGGAGGGTAATGTGGAGAGAAGTGTTGGGTAATGTGGAGAGGAGCAGGAGGGTAATGTGGAGAGGAGCGGGAGGGTAATGTGGAGAGGAGTGTTGGGTAATGTGGAGAGGAGCGTTGGGTAATGTGGAGAGGAGTGTTGGGTAATGTGGAGAGGAGCGGGAGGGTAATGTGGAGAGGAGTGTTGGGTAATGTGGAGAGGAGCGTTGGGTAATGTGGAGAGGAGTGTTGGGTAATGTGGAGAGGAGCAGGAGGGTAATGTGGAGAGGAGCGGGAGGGTAATGTGGAGAGGAGTATTGGGTAATGTGGAGAGGAGCGGGAGGGTAATGTGGAGAGGAGCGTTGGGTAATGTGGAGAGGAGCGGGAGGGTAATGTGGAGAGGAGCGTTGGGTAATGTGGAGAGGAGCGGGAGGGTAATGTGGAGAGGAGCGGCAGGGTAATGTGGAGAGGAGCAGGAGGGTAATGTGGAGAGGAGCGGGAGGGTAATGTGGAGAGGAGCGTTGGGTAATGTGGAGAGGAGCGGCAGGGTGTGGAGAGGAGCGGGAGGGTAATGTGGAGAGGAGTGTTGGGTGTGGAGAGGAGTGTTGGGTGTGGAGAGGAGCAGGAGGGTAATGTGGAGAGGAGCGTTGGGTGTGGAGAGGAGCAGGAGGGTAATGTGGAGAGGAGTGGGAGGGTAATGTGGAGAGGAGTGTTGGGTAATGTGGAGAGGAGCGGGAGGGTAATGTGGAGAGGAGCGGCAGGGTAATGTGGAGAGGAGTGTTGGGTAATGTGGAGAGGAGCGGGAGGGTAATGTGGAGAGGAGCGGCAGGGTAATGTGTTCAGCTGCCCAGATGAGGCTCAGCTCAGTGCTTCTGTCACGGAGCTGGGAGAAAAGCAGAAGCGCTCATTTGCTGAAACTCCAGAGGCTTCGCTTCTCGTTTCCCCGGCCCTAAACTCAGCTGACAGCTGCGGGTGGCGGGATGGGGTCTGCGCCGCTCCTCCACTTAAGCATGCCGCCGCGCCTTCGGCATCGCGGGAGAGGCGGAGGAGCCAGAGACGCTTAGAGCTTTATGGCATCCCTGGGGGGGGGGGGGGGGGGGGGGAGAGGGGGCATGCTGGGAAATGGCCATCAGTCAGGGGCACAGAGGAGCCCCTCGCTAGGGGGCCCAAATCCCTCAGACAGCCAGGCCACATTCCCACACAGTGCTACACACTGAGCTCAGAGGTGTGACCTCACAGCGCCACACACTGAGCTCAGAGCTGTGAACTCACAGCACTACACACTGAGCTCAGAGCTGTGACCTCACAGCGCCACACACTGAGCTCAGAGCTGTGAACTCACAGCGCTACACACTGAGCTCAGAGCTGTGAACTCACAGCGCTACACACTGAGCTCAGAGCTGTGACGTCTTTTTTCTCTCCCTGTGAGCTCATACCCCTCTTCCTCTTCCTCTCTGTCTGCCCCTCTCCGATCAAGAGTCTCTTTGAAGCATGACTACATACATTACAGGCATTAATGACACACTGCCAAAACGAACAATTTAATAAGACAAAAATACAAAAATGATGACAGTTAAAGAAGAGAACGGGAATGTTGAACTTGTACCACGTTTTCCATTACACCAATTACACCAGCTCCCCCACCTCCTCCCCTCCCCCCCAGCAGGGTGCCGCCTGCACACTCTGCTCCAGATGGCTGATGGGTAATGCCGAGCCCGTCTCAGGCAGGGAGGCTGATGATTGGCTTGATGAGGCTGCAGGATTAGCGCAGGAGCAGAGCCGCTAGCAAGATGCTAGAAGAGTGGAGCGGGAAACGCCGTCACGGGGCGGGGCTGGGTCACGCGGGCGGGGCGGGGCGGGGCTGGGCCCTTGGCCTGCTGACCCCCACCGCCACATTAACGCTTTAAGCAAATCGTCTCTAGGCTGAGCGCAGTAAAAGGTGTGTGTATTGTAGCTCATTATTGTCCGCAGCCCATCATAGCCCCCAGTAAAAGCGCACACACACCCCCAGCACCCCGCTTCCCCTGCTAAGACACTGGAACTGTGTGAGGCCCAGAGAAAGAGCACCCTTCAGCAGTACCACACTGCACACGCCATTACTGGATCATAGATTAATCCAGTCCACTTAACCCCTTGTTACAAGTTAAACCGTTAGGATACAGCCACGGTTTACACGCCGCAATTCATTTTTACACGCAACTTAACAAGGACGAGCTGGGCGTGGCACGCCACCGCTGGCCCCGCCCGCTGGAGGGAGACTCTGGGGGGGTTGAAGAGACACGGTAGAACCGGGAGCGGCAGAAGAAGCCATTTCAGACCCAATCAGGAGCTCCCGATTTATCGACCGGGACGCGCGATGGAAAGAGAACGCCCGCAGCTACGCGGGAGCAGACGGCGAGGCGGGGGGAGGGAGATAAAGCGGGCGCGGGGCTCGTCCAATCAGCTTCTCTCGCCGCGGGGCCGGATCAATGCGGGCCTCGGCCTGGATAATTGCTTCTCGGAGGGGAGCTGGCGGGAAATCGGGGGCTAGTGATGGGGACACTGTGCCGGAGGAGGCGGGTCCCTCCTCAGGAAAGATGGTTAAAAGTCTAGTTCCCGTCTCAGGGCTGTCACGCATCACAGAGCGTGGGAGAGTCGCGGGCCAGGGTTCGGAGGGAAGCACACTGACAGTACGCCCCCCATGAGGAACCTGCATGCAGCCAGTGGCCAGTCTACCTGCTGCTTAACCCTGAGCAGAGGGGCAGTCTACCTGCTGCTTAACCCTGAGCAGAGGGGCAGTCTACCTGCTGCTTTAACCCTGAGCAGAGGGCCAGTCTACCTGCTGCTATAACCCTGAGCAGAGGGGCAGTCTACCTGCAGCTTAACCCTGAGAAGAGGGCCAGTCTACCTGCAGCTTAACCCTGAGAAGAGGGCCAGTCTACCTGCTGCTTAACCCTGAGAAGAGTCTGCCTTGCTTAAAAGGACATGCACTGTTTCTCCTGTGCAAACAAACCATATCTTTTTAAGTTTGCATGCTGAAAACAGTATGCACGTCTCAAAGGGCTGTTTACAACAAAAATGTATTTTGCAATGGCTACATCTAAACAGAAGCCTTGGCGTCCGGAGGCCCTGGGAAAAAAATCACTCATCTGAGTGAGCATTTCTGAGCAGGACAGTGAAAACAGCTTTGACTCCACAGCACAGGCATGATCAATGAAGGACGCGATCTCATCGTAAATCACTGAGCATCTAAATACATTCTCAAAATACTCAAAAAAAAAAAAAAAAAAATATTTCGAACTCTTAAAAATAAGGAGTGGGCAGGCTGAATAATAATAAATATATTTTGAGGATATTGAGAATTGAGAATATTTTGACATATTCAAAATATTGGGGGTGGGGTATTTGATTAAAACTTCAATCAATGGACCTCAGCCAATGGATTATTGAACCAAATAGCAAATGCATTTATTTTCTACAATCTCCCAGACCTGCTGCTGCCACAGCATGCAAAGAGAGGAAGGTGGAGAGGAGGGGGGAGGATTAGGAGATGGAGAGGGAGGTGGAAGAGATGGAGAGGAGGGGGAGGCGGTGGAGAAGGAGATGAGAGGGAGGGGGAGGGGGAGGATGACAGGCAGTGGGAAAGCAAGCTACTTGCAAGCATACTTTAACAAGCATATAGTATATAGAATTTTACGCCACTAAAGACCCATAAATATCACTTGGTTACCAAATAGCCCTTTTTTGAAACATGCCTAGGCATAGCTCAGAAAAGAAACAACGCAGAATGCTCATTTTTGATTGTAGAGTCATCAAATTTGAGCCAGGATTTGTCCCGCATTGTTGCTGTGTCTGCATTGTGTCTAAGCCCACCAGGCACAGCCTCAAGCACCTGTATCTACACAACAATCTTCAAGTTGAGAAAGAAACTTCTACTTCCGCTGTGTTTGAGCTTCTGTTACTTTGTTTCGGTAATATTTAAAGTAATTCTGACTCTTGGAAAACAACGGTTACCTTTCAGAAGAGACCAGGATTATACCTGTAGCCAAAAGGGTTCAAGAATTGTAACCCATTATTTAGAGTATGTCTTCAGGCTTGTGCTAAAAGGGCTGATACTTAAGGGGTTAAAGGGATAAGAGAGTTTACAGGCACTACACAACACACATTTCACTTCCCCACTCCTGGGAGTGCAAGCGTTTAAAATGTGTAATTTGGTCTTCAATATTTTCTTTTTCCTCCCACACAGATGACTGTGTGTGTAAAGAACAAACCGAGACAAACTGAGTGCAGCACTACAAACTGAGGGAGGTCTGATTGGATGTTCACCTGCAGCCGGACAGCAGCAGCTCATAGAAGCTCCCAGTCTTTCACATTCTGAGAACTATTTCCCACCGTTTCCCAGGAGCCAAGAAGCCCACCGTGAGTGAGATCTACGAGAATACGCTCCACTCCAGAAAAAGACTAAACTCAGTGGGCCTCATTCACAAAACATGCGCACGATCACATATGATCGTAAACCGCGCGTAAGAACGCTTCCAAGATCATTTCGGCATTCGTCATTTTTTTTTCTTTGTTCATGGCTTTTTCCGTATGCAAATCGCATGAGCAGATTGCGCATACAATTGTCTAACAGTCAGCACTCATCATCTCATGCACCTGGGATATGCACAAAAACAAAGGTCTGCACATGCGTCATGAATCCCATATTGGTTTTTTGTAGGAACATTGTAAAGAACAAAAGCAAGAATAATTTAAGAAATGTTTTGTGAATGAGGTCCAATGAGAAAACAAATTGAAGACAGGGACAATGCCGTAAGAGGCCTCTAATCTCCCTCCAGGTCTTCTTTTCAAGTCAAACGGCCAGTTCGCTCTCTCACTGCATTACATTACAATCTGCATCTACATGGATAATGTTAGACCCGGCTAACAATATTCCAAGACCAGGGGGTATTAATATAACATCGCAAAAAGGCCGAAGAAACTCATCTACGCTAAGCAAGAGCCAGGGGGGAAAACCTGGACCGTAAAGAAAGTAAAGGATTTTAAAATAATGAGAATGTATTTTTTCCTTTGAAAGTTTTTGGCGTCCAAATGGGCCCTGGTGTAGAGCAGGGGACAGAGCAGCAGGGGAGGGACTAGCAGGGGAGAGGAAGGGGCGGAGTCTTTGTTCAGAGGAGCTGTCTCCAGCGTAATGGTCGATCTTCCCTCACGTGTTCCTTTGATGTGGATGAAGGAAATGAGCGGTTTGTTCACAAGGCGCCGTTAATGGCAGCTAACACGAGCCTCAATCTCCCCCTTATTAAAAGGGCGCTGCAGGCGCTTTGCATAAAGTAATTGGGTTTATGTTCCTCCGCGGCTCGGTCTGAGCGGGACGCAGGTGCGTTTCCCGGGAGACCCGCCGGAGCTTCAGCCTCAGCGCTGTTAAACGATGCTCCGGTCGGTGCGTCCGCGCGGACAGCTAACCGCGCGGACTGCTAACCGGGCGCACAAGGCTAACCGCGCGCACACAGCTAACCGTGCACACAGCTAACCCCGCGCACAAGGCTAAGAGCGCGTGCACGGCTAACCACACGCACAGCTAACCCCATGCACACAGCTAACCGCGCACGCACACAGCTAACCACACGCACAGCTAACCCCATGCACACAGCTAACCGCGCACGCACACAGCTAACCACACGCACAGCTAACCCTGCGCGCACAGCTAACCACGTGCACACAGCTAACCGCGCGCACAGCTAACTCCGCACACACAGCTAACCGCGCACACAGCTAACCCCATGCACACAGCTAACCGCGCGCACAGCTAACCCCGTGCACACGCTTTGGATAAAAGCGCTATATAAATGCAGTCCATTCACCATTTTAAACGCGCGCACACATACCTAACCGTGCGCGCACAGCTAACCGTGCGCCGAGAGACGCTATCTCCCCCGAGGGAAGCTCCCGCTAGCGCTGGGGAGGCGCGGCACGTGGCTCCTCGTCTGCCTGCCCGACGGCGATAAAGTTTTAATTAAGAGTTTCGGAAGCTTATCTTCATCCGAATCATCTCACACCAGAGCAGCGGAAATTCTGTGTGAGGCTCATTAACAGAGCAAACATGAAATATAATAACAATAACAATGGTGCAGTATCAATAATAATAATAATAATAGTAATAATAATGCGGCTCTGTGCAGGTGTGGCGATCATGGTGACCCTGAGAGCTCGCTCGGGAGCAGAGGGCTGTTGTTTTGAAGGCGGACGGCGTTCCGATGCAGCTGGTAGCAGAGCGAGGTACCAGGGTGTACAGCGCCTCTGAAACAGTGCATCGCGCCCTGCCGGAACCTTCTCCCATGCACGCTAATGGGCAGCTTGTGGATGTTAACTGAGCGGTGCGTCTGTAAGTGCTTCGTACAATATCACCTGCTCACAGATACCCCCAGCTCAGCGGAACAGGGCCAATGAGCCACTGTGCACAGCTCCAGCTCCTAATGCTGCCATAAACACGCAGCCTAATGAATACAGTGCAGCCAGCTACTCGGTACAGAACACAGAGACCAGCCAGCTACTCAGTACAGAACACAGAGACCAGGCAGCTACTCAGTACAGAACACAGAGACCAGGCAGCTACTCAGTACAGAACACTGAGACCAGCCAGATACTCAGTACAGAACACAGAGACCAGGCAGCTACTCAGTACAGAACACAGAGACCAGGCAGCTACTCAGTACAGAACACAGAGACCAGCCAGCTACTCAGTACAGAACACAGTGACCAGCCATCTGAGTACAGAACACAGAGACCAGCCAGCTACTCAGTACAGAACACAGAGACCAACCAGATACTCAGTACAGAACAGACACCGACCAGCTACTCAGTATATAACACAGAGACCAGCCAGCTACTCAGTACAGAACACAGAGACCAGGCAGCTACTCAGTACAGAACACAGAGAACAGCCAGCTATTAAGTACAGAACACAGACACCAACCAGCTACTCAGTACAGAACAGACACTGACCAGATACTCAGTACAGAACACAGAGACCAGCCAGCTACTCAGTACAGAACACAGAGACCAGACAGGTACTCAGTACAGAACACAGAGACCAGACAGGTATTCAGTACAGAACAGAGCCCAGCCAGATACGCAGTACAGAACACAGAGACCAGCAAGCTACTCAGTACAGAACACAGAGACCAGCCAGCTGAATCCACAGCAACACTGGGACAGAGACAGGACTGGCCACTGGAGATCAGCTCAAAAACCCTATAGACACAGAGTATGTGCACTGAAGAGGGCTCAGATGAGAGGCGTGGTTTAGACCTGCCGCAGTCTTACAGTACACCTCAGAGGGAGCAGAAAGCATAGCATTCGGCCCACATTACTGGACCCTGTGCACGTGTAGAGGGGGGTACAGAACTGCAGCTGGAGTAGAATACCCCCCCCCCCCCCCCCGAGCCACTCCGAGCACCTCTGAGCCCCGCACCCCCAGCTGACTGAGCCCTTTCCCACCACGTAGCTCCAAATCCCCCCCGCTGGCCCAATTAAGAGTCACCCGGTTTAATATGTGAGCATTTGAATATCCTCTTCTCTCCTAAACGACGTGCATTTCCATCCTGCCGTGCGTCTGATGAATCAGGTCCCTCTGTTTGTAATGGTCCTGTGCTCTGATGGGAACACGATGAGCGATCAGTCTGTCGACTGACTGAATGATCAAATGATTGAACGACCGTCGGTTTGATTGACCGAACGAGTGACTGATTGACCGCGATAAGCGAAGCCCTCCGGGGGCAGTGCGTGATTCAGAGTCCCGGAGAAGAGGATCCCTCGCCAAGCGGAGAGGATGCTGGGAGACGGGGTCCACCCACCCACCCGGCTTCCTCCCGCTCCTGCGCCCCTGACGTCCCAGGTGCCAATCAAACGGCCGTGTCGCAGTGTGCGAGAACAGAAAGACAACGATGAAAATGGTCTGAGTCCCCTCCCATGAGTCACGGAGCGCCCGAGAGCGCCCCCTCCTGTCCGAGTGCGTCATTCGCCGCAGGCCGGCATCTGCAGTCAGCCTGACAGACTGGAGCGGAGTGTCTGTCGGGCCCCAGCAGCGAAGGGGGGGCGGGGAGCGGGGGATCCGGTCCTGGGGCGACTTATTAAACTCCCATCATGCCTCAGAGGCCGGGCTCGCTCGGTTCGGCGGCCCAGCGCGCAGAACGGCGGCTCATCCCGGCCCTGACAGTCACGGCCGCTCTCCTCCGCTAATGACCGCCAGCGGCCCGGAGCGGGCCCGGCGACGTACCGCCGAGTGCGCCGCCCCCGCCGTCCCCCTGCCACCCTGCCGCCCCCCCGCCGTCCCCCTGCCGCCCTCCTGCCGCCCCCGCCGCCGCCCCTGCGTCAAACCCCACTCCGCGTCACAGGAAGTACCCCTCCAATCCGCTGGCCTCTTCAGCACCAGCACTGATTAAGCCAATGACCGGGCTGCCCAAACTCCCCCGAAACAACCACCCTGAAGCTGTGGACCCCAGCTAAACTGCAGCTAGCGCCCCCTACAGACTGGGGCTGAAGCAGCATTACGGGCTATTTAACACACTAGCGTACGGAAGCGCGTCTTAATCAATTAGCTTCACATCACCACAAGTAGTAAAATATACATCACTAATGAACAACCACAATATTCAGAATGAGGCGTAAACCAGGAAAGCCTAACACCTATCCTAAAATACTTCATGAACAAAATTAGGAAATTTAAAGTAAATATTCTTAAAAGGGGATTTTTCTCCATTTTGCAGGAGACTCCTGGTGAGCCTTAGATCCCTGTTTGGGAGGCTCTGTGAAAAAGCCTGAACCTGCGCACTGAGTGAGGAAGAGTATGTCCTGAGGAAGGCCACAGCCGAAACGCCCTGTTTTTAACTTCACTAAAGAGCTTTGCTTCCTTTCACCTGCAAACTGAACAGAAGCCCTGTTCAGAGGGACAGCGTTTCCCCCTGGTTCTAACAGTTTCAGGATGAGAGGCCAGCTCGTGGAGGCTTTCACAAGGCCACACAGTCCAGCCAGCCCCTGAGGCTGCTGGGAAAACAACGGGACACGCCCACTGACACGCACGCCCCCGGCTCCACTGCCCCGAAGGGATCAGAATGTTCTGAGCAGAGCATTCTAATGCTGATGTCACAATCACTACTGGCGATAGAATGCAACGGAGTTCTAGAACACTGACTTAGAATTCTGAAAGAACGTTCCAACAAAGCTGCTCTTCAATGGGCTGAGTGCGTGCGTACGGTCCACGCCGAGCGCCCCGGCAGGAGGCCTGACGCGCTCCTGTTCGTCCCCCACACCCTCCCCTCCAGGAGGTTTGGCTGAAACCCAGCGTGGGCGTCCGTGCCTGACAGACACACTCCGCTCTCGGGCAGGCCTACGCACCGAAGGCTGCTTTTCGAGCAGGAGATTCAGCCTCTGGGGGGGGGGGGGGGGGGGAAGACGCAGCGCTGACATTTGTTACCGCTTTGGCCAGAGCCTTAAATATCTCATCAGCATTAATTATGCATTACACCTTGGAGGGAGCAGAGGGAGGAAATATCGCCTGCCAGCACTACACATACATTATCACAAGAGGAGGGGGCAGGGCCAGGGAAAGGAAGAGCTCAGGCACAATGTAAAGGGCGGTATGGAAACCCTCCCCCATGAACCTCCCCACACACACAAACGCAGGCATTATCAGAGCCGGAATGGAGGGAGGGAGAGGATCTAAAGCTCATCACCAAAGGTTATTGCTCCGCCCCGGCAACCACATCAGCAACCGCAGCTCTGCAGGGGCTTAAAATTAGACTGCCTTGCCCGCAGTACATTAGCATGCAGTTTACCCACAGTACATTAGCATGCAGCTAACCCGCAGTAGATTAGCATGTAGTTTACCTGCAGTACATTAGCATGCAGCTTACCCGCAGTAAATTAGCATGTAGTTTACCTGCAGTAGGTTGCTACACAGCTTGGACAGTAAGTTAGAGCACAGCTTGGGCAGTAGGTTATTTAGAGCACAGCTTTGGCAGTAGGTTAGTTAATGCACAGCTTGGGCAGTAGGTTATTTAGAGCACAGCTTTGGCAGTAGGTTAGTTAATGCACAGCTTCGGCAGTAGGTTAGTTAGAGCACAGCTTGGGCAGTAGCTTAGTTAGAGCACAGCTTGGGCAGTAGGTTAGTTAATGCACAGTTTGGGCAGTAGGTTAGTTAGAGCACAGCTTGGGCAGTAGCTTAGTTAGAGCACAGCTTAGGCAGTAGGTTATTTAGAGCACAGCTTTGGCAGTAGGTTAGTTAATGCACAGCTTGGGCAGTAGGTTATTTAGAGCACAGCTTTGGCAGTAGGTTAGTTAATGCACAGCTTCGGCAGTAGGTTAGTTAGAGCACAGCTTGGGCAGTAGCTTAGTTAGAGCACAGCTTGGGCAGTAGGTTAGTTAATGCACAGTTTGGGCAGTAGGTTAGTTAGAGCACAGCTTGGGCAGTAGCTTAGTTAGAGCACAGCTTAGGCAGTAGGTTATTTAGAGCACAGCTTGGGCAGTAGCTTAGTTAGAGCACAGCTTGGGCAGTAGGTTAGTTAGAGCACAGCTTGGGCAGTAGGTTAGTTAATGCACAGCTTAGGCAGTAGGTTAGTTAGAGCACAGCTTAGGCAGTAGGTTAGTTAGAGCACAGCTTGGGCAGTAGGTTAGTTAGAGCACAGCTTGGGCAGTAGGTTATTTAGAGCACAGCTTGGGCAGTAGGTTACTTAGAGCACAGCTTGGGCAGTAGGTTAGTTAGAGCACAGCTTGGGCAGTAGGTTAGTTAATGCACAGCTTAAGCAGTAGGTTAGTTAGAGCATAGCTTGGGCAGTAGGTTAGTTAGAGCACAGCTTGGGCAGCAGGTTATTTAGAGCACAGCTTTGGCAGTAGGTTAGCTAATGCACAGCTTGGGCAGTAGGTTAGTTAGAGCACAGCTTAGGCAGTAGGTTAGTTAGAGCACAGCTTGGGCAGTAGGTTAGTTAGAGCACAGCTTGGGCAGTAGGTTATTTAGAGCACAGCTTGGGCAGTAGGTTACTTAGAGCACAGCTTGGGCAGTAGGTTAGTTAGAGCACAGCTTGGGCAGTAGGTTAGTTAATGCACAGCTTAAGCAGTAGGTTAGTTAGAGCATAGCTTGGGCAGTAGGTTAGTTAGAGCACAGCTTGGGCAGCAGGTTATTTAGAGCACAGCTTTGGCAGTAGGTTAGCTAATGCACAGCTTGGGCAGTAGGTTAGTTAGAGCACAGCTTGGGCAGTAGGTTAGGTAGAGCACAGTTTGGGCAGTAGGTTAGTTAGAGCACAGCTTGGGCAGTAGGTTAGTTAGAGCACAGCTTGGGCAGTAGGTTAGTTAGAGCACAGCTTGGGCAGTAGGTTAGTTAATGCACAGCTTAAGCAGTAGGTTAGTTAGAACATAGCTTGGGCAGTAGGTTAGTTAGAGCACAGCTTGGGCAGCAGGTTATTTAGAGCACAGCTTTGGCAGTAGGTTAGCTAATGCACAGCTTGGGCAGTAGGTTAGTTAGAGCACAGCTTGGGCAGTAGGTTAGGTAGAGCACAGTTTGGGCAGTAGGTTAGTTAGAGCACAGCTTGGGCAGTAGGTTAGTTAGAGCACAGCTTGGGCAGTAGCTTAGTTAGAGCACAGCTTGGGCAGTAGGTTAGCTAATGCACAGCTTGGGCAGTAGGTTAGTTAGAGCAGTTTGGGCAGTAGGTTAGTTAGAGCACAGCTTGGGTAGTAGGTTAGCTAATGCACAGCTAGGGCAGTAGGTTAGTTAGAGCACACCTTGGGCAGTAGGTTAGATAGAGCACAGCTAGGGCAGTAGGTTAGTTAGAGCACAGCTAGGGCAGTAGGTTAGTTAGAGCACAGCTAGGGCAGTAGGTTAGTTAGAGCACAGCTTGGGCAGTAGGTTAGCTAATGCACAGCTAGGGCAGTAGGTTAGCTAATGCACAGCTAGGGCAGTAGGTTAGTTAGAGCACACCTTGGGCAGTAGGTTAGATAGAGCACAGCTAGGGCAGTAGGATAGTTAGAGCACAGCTTGGGCAGTAGGTTACTTAGAGCACAGCTTGGGCAGTAGGTTAGTTAGAGCACAGCTTGGGCAGTAGGTTAGCTAATGCACAGCTTGGGCAGTAGGTTAGCTAATGCACAGCTTGGGCAGTAGGTTAGTTAGAGCACAGCTTGGGCAGTAGGTTAGCTAATGCACAGCTTGGGCAGTAGGTTAGTTAGAGGACAGCTTGGGCAGCAGTTAACGCAGGTTAGGGTCCCTGTAGTTCTCTCGAGCGGCAGACAGTCAGTCTCAGGGACAAACCCGTCTCTTTAGGCAGGCAGGCGGGCGGCGGGCAGCGGCAGACTCCTCAGTCACGGCACGCCGCGCGTCCCCGGTGCACTCACCCAGCCGGCAGCAGCCCGCCCGCCCGTCTCCGGCAGCAATTGGCTCCGCGACCCCGCGCAGCGCGGCTCGCCAGATCCCAGGAGCACCTCCGCCTCGCCGGTCAGACGCACGCCGCGCCCGCGGGACCTGGACGCGCGAGCCCGCCGCCGACGCAGGACTTTAACCTTGAGGGGAAGCGTGCCGGTCGTACCGCGCCTCTCTGCCTAAGACTGACAGGTAGGAGAACGTGGGAAAGCACGCTGCAGGAGTCCCAGCGGAGTCCACTTCCCCTGCTACTGCACCAGGTCCAGGATTCACTCACCGCTGAGAACTGCAGCAAGGGCTTTATTTCCCACGCTAATGCACTTACAGAAAGGACAAAGGAACACTGCTTTTCCATGAGCATAACGTCTCAGGAAACAGACCAGTCCTCCAGTTCATCTTCACGCCTTGTGGCTGCATTCAGTGCAAACGGTTCATCAAGCCTTGCAAACAGCTTTTTTAAATTCCCTAAAGCATAAGGAACTGTGGGTATCGCTAGCAGCGCGCGCGCGCACACACACACACACACACACACACGCACACACAGAACCCCACTAACACTGGAACTGTGGGTAAAACCAGCACTGGCAGCGCGCATACACACACACACACACACACACACACACACACACACACACACACACACACACACAGAGCCCCGCTCCGGGGAGACCACCGCTCCACGCCGCACAGCACACGCCAGGCTGCGTTCCGGTCAGCTGACACGGTGTCACCGTGAAGGTCACTGTTCCGGAGCCTTCTGTCACCGTCCTGCGGCGAGGCCGCGCGGAGCGAGTGGGTCTGATACACACACACCCCCCCCACCCCCCAGGCCCCCCCTTCCCCGCGGATGCGCGCCCGGCCCCCCTGGTGTTCCCTGACAGACTGCTGACAGCCCGGCGGGGGGGCAGGGGGGGGGGGACTGCACCCCCTCTTCACACGCACTGAAACAAGCGCAGCGCCACTTTCAAAGCAAGGGAGTCGCAGTCAGTCTGCTTTGATAATTTATTCATGCTGCAAAATAAAGAAAACATTCACTTCCTGTCCACCGAGAGAGAGAGAAGGACAGAGAGAGAGAGAGAGAGAGGGGGGGGCGAAGAGATTGAAAGGCAGAGAGAGGACAGAGAGTGAGAGAGATAGAGAAGGACAGAGAGAGAAATAGGGAGAGATAAGGATACAGAGAGAGAGTGAGAGATGATAGAAATGAGTGAGAGACAGAGGGAGAGAGAGAATTCTTCCCTAAGCCTACTGTTCTCCTTTCCTAAGCCTGCCTGTTCTCCTTCCCTAAGCCTGCCTGCTCTCCTTCCCTAAGCCTGTCTGTTCTCGTTCCCTAAGCCTGCCTGCTCTCCTTCCCTAAGCCTGCCTGTTCTCCTTCCCTAAGCCTGTCTGCTCTCCTTCCCTAAGCCTGCCTGTTCTCCTTCCCTAAGCCTGCCTGTTCTCCTTCCCTAAGCCTGCCTGTTCTCCTTCCCTAAGTCTACTGTTCTCCTTCCCTAAGCTTGCCTGTTCTCCTTCCCTGAGCCTGCTTGTTCTCCTTCCCTAAGCCTACTGCTCTCCTTCCCTAAGCCTGCCAGTTCTCCTTCCCTAAGCCTGCCTGTTCTCCTTCCCTAAGCCTGCCTGTTCTCCTTCCCTAAGCCTGTCTGTTCTCCTTCCCTAAGCCTACTGTTCTCCTTCCCTAAGCCTGCTTGTTCTCCTTCCCTAAGCCTACTGTTCTCCTTCCCTAAGCCTGCCTGTTCTCCTTCCCTAAGCCTGTCTGTTCTCCTTCCCTAAGCCTGCCTGCTCTCCTTCCCTAAGCCTGCTTGTTCTCCTTCCCTAAGCCTACTGTTCTCCTTCCCTAAGCCTGCCAGTTCTCCAGGCCCGGCTGAGAGACTCCTTATTCTGAAAGCTCTCCTCTCCTCAGACAGCTGAAACACGCGGTAAGAGGATATGCACCTGCGCACACACACAATACACAAGCACACACATGACACAAGCGCATCTGCACACACACACACACACACACACTCATAATTATGCCTGAGCACACAAGCAGTGTTAACAAGGAGATCTCTCAGGGACACTGCTGAACTGACAGTGGAATCCAGCTGAAGGTGCCTCTGAATGCATCAGCAAACGAGCAGATCTGCAATTCATCCCCGCCCACAAATTCACATCAGCCCCACCCACAAATCCACATCTGCTCCGCCCACATATTCACTCAATCCACATCAGCTCCGCCCACAAATTCACATCAGCCCCGCCCACAGATTCACATCAGCTCCGCCCATATAATCACTCAATTCACATCAGCCCCGCCCATATCGACCCCTCCTGTCCAACTGCAGCCCCACAGCGCCACAGTAATTAACGAGGCGGCGGCGGGTCAGCGCTCGTAAGACGGCCCGGGCCCCGATTGTGACTCATCGCACGCCACGCCCGCACCCAATGGCGCTGCCGCAGGAAGTCGTCACGCAGGAAGCGAGGGAAGCTGGATTTCTCCAGCGCCCCATTAGAGCTCATATAAACCCCCCACTCAGCGTGGCTACTTCTCATTTCTGCTGTAATACGTAATAAATCACAGCGTCTGCTTTACAAAGCCTCGCATTCAGGACGGGGACTGCCTGAGGCAGCCGTTTAGAGCAGTGTGACGACTGCGTGAGGTATTATGGGATTCGCCCGTGTGGATTTAACACAAACAGACCCACAGAACTCACGCAGGACTCCGAAGCAAAGGACATGCGATTATTCTGAAGCAAAGGACATGTGATTATTCTGAAGCAAAGGACGTGTGATTGTTCTGCACCCTTCACAATGAGCCCACTCACTACTCGCCCACTGCATCACAAGACTGGAGACACGTGTGTGTGTGTGTGTGAGTAAATGTGTGCGTGTGTGTGTGTGTGTGTGTGAGTATGAATGAGCGTGTGTGTGTGTGTCTGCACTGTGGGCTCATAGATATACCATAGATATACACATGTGCATGCATGGGTAAACACACGCTCACACACAAATATGAAAGGAATCCCCAGAGGTTAAGGCCAGGCCTGGTTTTTGGCATGGAGAGACGTACACAGGGACTGTGTCTGCCAGCCCCTCCCCACACACGCGCACACACACACACACACACACACACACACATCCACCAAGACCAGCCAGCAGGCTGCTCTTACCCTCTCCAAGGAGCTGGGCTTGTTCCCTCTTTCACTGTCCCTTTCTTTCTTCTTCTCCTCCTTCTTCTCCCTTTCTTTCTGTTTGGGTGAGAGTGAGAGAGAGTGAGAGAGAGAGAGAGAGAGAGAGAGAGAGAGTGAGAGGGTGAGAGTGAGAGTGAGTGTGAGAGAGAGAGAGAGTGTGTGAGAGTGATACAGAGTGAGAGAGAGAGAGAGAGTGAGAGGGTGAGAGTGAGAGTGAGAGTGAGAGAGAGAGAGAGAGAGAGAGAGAGAGAGAGCCGGTTAGCGGTAGCTTTCATCCCGACTCATCTACAGTCCAAGCATGCGGGAGCAGCGCTGCCTCCCTGGCAGGGGGAGATAAGTCGGGAGAAAAATGTTGATTTGACGAGAAGAAGAAGAAGAAGAAAAAAAGGTGTGCTAAGTTTGCCGGGCTGAAAGCGGAGCTTACAGAGATGGCTCTGATAGATTATCTGCTGTAATCTGGAATGAGGCAGACGCGGCCAAAGACAGGTGAGCAGCCGGAAAGACTCCAGCGCCCTCGGCCAGGGGCAGCCCGCGATCAAATTACCCCTCCGAGGTGCCAGGGCAATTATGAATAATGAAAACCTCATAAAAAGTTCAAACGCTGTTATCGAACAGTCGTGCCAGCGCCCACCCCCCCCCCCCACCCCCCCACCCCCCCGCTCTACCCTCAGCCACCCGCCCGGAATGAAATCCATTTTGGAGCGGAAAACGGGCGTCTCCCTGGAACGCGTCTGAAAGACAGAAAACGTGGGGACGTTTCCATGGCAGCTGAGCGCGGTGATGAGCTCTGAAACTAATAAAAAGGGCTCTTAACGAGGCCCTGCTGCTCACTGCGGCTCTTATGAGCACATCGATTCCTCCACTCTCCCCCTGTTACTGACTGGGGAAAGGCCCTGATCAATGTTAACGCTCTCCTCAGGACAAGTCACGCTGACCAGACCGGACAGACTGACAAACGGTTCTGTAACCGGTGTGGTGGTAACAGCACAGGGTACAGAGAACACAGCACAGCACAGGGTACAGAGAACACAGCACAGCCCAAGACAAGACACAGACAGCACAGGATACACAGACAGCGCAGGACACACAGACAGCGCAGCACGGCACAACGCAGGGTACAGGGGCAGCGCAGGGTACAGAAGCAGCATAGGGTACAGAAGCAGCACAGGGTACAGACAGCTCAGGGTACAGAGGCAGCACAGGGTATAGGGGCAGCGCAGGGTACAGGAGCAGCGCAGGGTAGAGGCAGTGCAGCGCAGGGAACATGGACAGCACAGCACAGGGTACAGAGGCAGCATAGGGTACATGGACAGTGCAGGGTACAGAGACAGCACAGGATATAGGGGCAGTGCAGGGTACAGGCACAGCACAGGGTACAGGGGCAGCGCAGGGTACAGGGGCAGTACAGCACAGGGTTCAGAGACAGCACAGGGTACAGGGGCAGCGCAGGGTACAGAGACAGCGCAGGGTACAGGGGCAGCGCAGGGTACAGGGACAGTGCAGTACCTCTTGCTTGCTTTTTTCAGCTTGGTGTGAGGAGGGTGAGGAGGTAGAGGGAAGGGCAGCATCACTAGACTTCTGCAGAGAGAGAGAGAGAGAGAGAGAGAGAGAGGGGGGGGGAAGGAGAAAGAGAGAGAGACGGGGGACGGAGAGAGAGAGAGAGAGAGAGGGAGAGAGAGAGACGGGGGAGGGAGAGAGAGACAGATGAAGAGAAATCAGATTTACCAGGCAGCAGACAATGCCTACACGCTCCCTAATAATTCTGCCTTTGGGAGTTCTGGAAACAGAAGAAAAAAAAAAGTGGCTAATAAAGAAATACAAATGGCCCCATAAGAAAGAGCAGGACAGAAAAGCCCCATCAGACCCGGGAGACAAAGCAATGGCAGGCTGAGGAAGCAGCACACGCACCCCAGGGCAAGGGGACCGAGGTCCGATCGTTCAGAATCAGGTTCTGCAGCAGACAGCGCGGGCACTGCGGTCCAGACACAGGCTGGGAGAGGCAGGAAGCTACCGACTCTTTATCCGGCAGATTGACCCCCCCCACCCCCCCACGCCTAGACGGGCTGGGCCCCCCCCTTCCCCGGAGCGGTTGTCGATCGGCAGGGTGACGGACGGGCCGCCCGGCCCAAGCGCCGACACCTCCAGCCCTCACGGCCGCGACACGCCCGACCCCGGCCCGGCTATCGGTGAGCGAGCGCGGGACGCGGCCGCCGCTGGGCCGGCGGATCCCCTCATACGGCGGCTCTTATTGGGTTAGCACCGCCGGCACACTCAGGCCCCGCGGACGAGCGCGTTCCTCACAGGCTCGCTGAGTAATACCCCTCAGAACGCCTCCTCACTGCTAATAACCCAAGCGGCATCGGGGGAAATGACGCAGGGCCAGCGAGCAGCCCTGGAGCGGCGAGCGGCGGCTGTGGGGCGGCGAGCAGCGGCTCTAGGGCGGCGAGCGGCGGCTCTGGGGCGGCGAGCGAGCGGCTGTGGGGCGGCGAGCGGCGGCGAGCGGCAAGCAGCGGCTCTAGGGCGGCGAGCGAGCGGCTGTGGGGCGGCGAGCGGCGGCGAGCGGCAAGCAGCGGCTCTAGGGCGGCGAGCGAGCGGCTGTGGGGCGGCGAGCGTCGGCCGGTCGGTACGGCGTGACAGCGAGCCGCTGACTTCATTACCCTGGGGGGGGTAAACCCACTCCCCGTTCCACTCACGGATACGCCATTGCTTTTTAGGCCAAAAAAATGAATGCATAATCAATACATAAACATGCTACTCTGAGGCAGCACCGCCAAGACCGCAGGTACAAATACAGAATCGATTCATTGAAAAGGAAAACAGGGAGTAATCATGCGTGCTCAGGGGCAGAGTTTCTGGATTTCTCAACACGCGCACACAGGCATGCACACGCACACACACACGCATGCACACGCACATGCACGCTAGCATACACGCACACGCACACACACAGGCATGCACACGCACACACACACACGCATGCACACGCACATGCACGCTAGCATACACGCACACGCGCACACACAGGCATGCACACGCACACACACACGCATGCACAAACTCCATGCACGCGCACATGCACGCTAGCATACACGCACAAGCGCGCACACGGGCACGCGAGCCCTGAGGCCATCGAACGCTCGGCGCGGCGTTATCCGAAACCGAACGCCAAACCCGTTTTCGTTAATTAGCAAGGCCCGGCGGGAAATCCGTCGAAATCATTCCTTCGTTTGTTTATCCCGCTCACTTCAGCACGGGGAGCGGGGGAAAACATTTTATCCGTTCTGTTCCAACGCTGCACGTCGCTCCCGACTCCCGTTACTCACTCTCCCCCCGCAGACGCAGCCAAGCCCCTTCCGTCGTATCGCTCCTCCGTGAAAAAAATCCGCCAAATAATTTTATTTTTCTCCTCCGTGCGGGCACATTCGTTTTGACGCTCGAAATAACATCGCAAACAACGGCGGGAAGGCGTAAGCGGGAGAGACGGCCGACGGTAAAAACCTCCGCAGACGCCCGTCTTCTCCGCGGCCACATCTGCGCGCAGCGGGCGAGGGCCATTAAAATAATAACGTAATTACGGCGGCGAGAGAGGAGGCGAAGAACACAGACGTTTGGCTTTTAAAAATAGCGCGTTTTTAAGAGAGCGGTCCCGGAACGGCGTGTCGTCGCCGAGCCGAGCGCGCCCCGGTCACCGTGGTTACCCGGAGGACGCCGAGGTCACAGAGGAGTCCTGAGTGGGTTCTGGCTGCCGCGCTCGTCCTGAAACGGGCCAGTAATAGCACTGCGTAATTTGCTGTTCCGGATGAGAGCACGCTGAGCATCTCTGGCTTCAATACCTTCATTTCACACAGACACGCACGCACAGAAACACACACACACACACACGTGCGCACGCACGCACACACACAGACACAGGCACGCACACACGCGCGCACACACATGCACACGCACACACAGTCAGGCACACAGGCAAGCACACACACACACACACACACACGCGCGCGCGCACATGCACACACACGCACACACACACATCCTAACTTTACACGGAGGCGCCCCGACATCCTAACTGTCCTCTACACACATTCAGCGGGGGGATGTTTTCCTCTAATACTCCCTCGTGCTCTTAAGCTGATAATGAGCTATTTTTAATAATTAATCTGCATATAAAAGAAAGCGCTCGTGCGGAAAGCTCCCGAGTGGCAGTCTTACGGTGGCCCTGCAGGAGGAGTCAGCAGAGCACTGAGAGAGGAGCAGAAGAGCTGCGTTTAAAAGCAGTCACTCTGAGAAGCAGCCAAAGCCACGGGTTCGAATGAATCTAAATTAGACAGCGTAACCACACCCACCTCTTTCCTCGGACGGTAAGATCAGCCGCGTGAGGCACGGAGCTAATTTTATTTAAATTCAGTCAATTAAACAGAATCAGGAGCTAATTTTATTCAAATTCAGTCAATTCAGGAAGTGAAACTGAAATTCCGATTCATGAATTGAAAGTGGCTATGTAATAAAACCTGAGAATTTCCTGAACTGACGGAGGCTACATCGAGCCGAGCCGCAGCCCTGCATCGGCCTCTGTGTCTACAGCAGGCCACAGCACTGCTGCTCCCGTGGCTGCTCTTCAGACGCGAGCACGTTAGCAGATCCACAGCCACACACAGCAGCAAACACACGCGCACGCACACACACACACACACGCGCACACACACACACACACACACACACACACGCGCGCACACTCACACACACACACACACACAGACACGCACGCACACGCACGCACACGCACACGCACACGCACACGCACACGCACACGCACACGCACACGCACACGCACAGCAGCCCATCCATGGCTGAATGATACTCACGAGGTTTCCGTTGACAGCGTTTTTGTCATAGTATTTCTTCCTCTCGTACTTGTCCCGGATGAAGAACTCCACGGATCTGTGGGCGGGGTTAAGGAGACAGGATGCTGCTGCCATTGGTCATGGGATTTTAGGTTGTGGGACAGGGGTATGGAGAAGCTCCTCCTCTAGGGAGCAGGAGGCAGGGCCTAAGCGTCCCCCAAGAGAGACGGCAAGGAGATGTTAGGGATCAGATACAAGATCATCTCATTTAAGGCCCAATCAGTCTGAAACGGAGGCTATAAATGCATATATAAACTCATACATAAGCTGGTGGGCATTGGGGTCACTGATAGCCACTGCGCTAGCAGCTGGTGGGCACTGGGGTTTCTGATGTGCTAGCCTAGCTGGTGAGCACTGGGGTTTCTGATAGACTCTGCGCTAGCAGTGGACATTGGGGTTTCTGATGTGCTAGGCTAGCTGGTGGGCACTGGGGTTTCTGATGTGCTAGGCTAGCTGGTGGGCATTGGGGTCATTGATAGCCACTGCGCTAGCAGTGGACATTGAGGTTTCTGATGCGCTAGACTAGCTGGTGGGCATTGGGGTCATTGATAGCCACTGCGCTAGCAGTAAACATTGGGGTTTCTGGTGCGCTAGGCTAGCTGGTGGGCACTGGGGTCTCTGATAGGCTCTGGGCTAGCAGTGGACATTGGGGTTTCTGGTGCGCTAGGCTAGCTGGTGGGCACTGGGGTCTCTGATAGACTCTGCGCTAGCAGTGGACATTGGGGTTTCTGGTGCGCTAGGCTAGCTGGTGGGCACTGGGGTTTCTGATGTGCTAAGCTAGCTGGTGGGCACTGGGGTTTCTGATGTGCTAAGCTAGCTGGTGGGCACTGGGGTTTCTGATGCGCTAGCCCAGCTGGTGGGCACTGGGGTTTCTGATGCGCTAGCCTAGCTGGTGGGCACTGGGGTCTCTGATAGACTCTGCGCTAACAGTGAACATTGGGGTTTCTGATGCGCTAGGCTAGCTGGTGGCACTGGGGGAGGCCGGCCTGCCCTGTGAATCCCACCCTCCTTCTGTCTGCTGCCAGTTTAGACCACTCTTTCTCTCTCTCACTCTAAAGTCCCATTCATCTCTCCTACCCCTCTGTCATCCTAAGGTTCCCTTCTGTCCCTCTCTCTCCTTCTACTCCTTAGTCTAACCATCCCTCTCCCCTCCCATCCTTCCGCAGCAGGGCGAGTGGTGGAGGAGAGTAGTAAACAGGCGTGGCCCTCGGTGGTGTGGAGATTAGAGATGAGAGGGAGCAGCGGGGAGCCGGATCTCCCTCAGAACGTCCCAACCCCACCTGCACCCCCACCCCACCCCCACATCCCTGTGCTGGATTCACACCTTCATGAAACTTTGATCACAACACAACAGCACAAACAATAAAGAATGCATAAGCTGGAGGCAGGGGAGGGGGGCGGGGCTGCGGGGGGCGGGGCCGCGGGGGGCCGAAGCATCGAGCTGCTGTGCTCAGCGCGGTCTGCGTGGCCGAGGGGCAGAGACCCCGCCAAGGCCTGCGCAGGGATGCGACTCAGCTGCATCACACACAACACAGAGAAATGTATTCATTAAAAACTGAACAAAAGCAAAAACAAACTCAGGAGCCAAAATATGAGTGTGCTCAAGCTGAAGCCATGGAATTTTAAGCAGAGGGCCATGTTAACTGTGGGACATGCTAACTATGGAATGAGCTAACTGGGGGACGTGCTAACTGGGGGACGAGCTAACGGTGGGACGTGCTAACAGGGGGACGTGCTAACAGTGGAATGGGCTAACTGGGGGACATGCCAACAGCAAGATGTGCTAAATGTGGAACGTGCTAACTGGGGGATGAGCTAACGGTGGGACGCACTAACAGGGGAACGTGCTAACAGTGAGATGTGCCAACTGTGGAATGGGCTAACAGTGGGACGTGCTAACTGGGGGACATGCTAAAAGTGAGATGTGCTAACTGTGGAACGGGCTAACTGGGGGACGTGCTAACTGGGGGACATGCCAACAGTGGGATGTGCTAACTGTGGAACGTGCTAACTGGGGGACGTGCTACCTGGGGGGCATGCTAACAGGGGGACATGCTAACTGGGGGATGAGCTAACAGGGGGACGAGCTAATGGTGGGACGTGCTAACTGGGGGACGTGCTACCTGGGGGGCATGCTAACAGGGGGACGTGCTAACTGGGGGATGAGCTAACAGGGGGACGAGCTAATGGTGGGACGTGCTAACTGGGGGACGTGCTAATAGGTTACAATCAGCTGTGCTGGTGCTCGAAGGCGGTTGGTATTTTAGCGAAGGCCTAATTAACACAGACGAGGAGGAAATAAGGAAGGGGAGCCAGAGCGTTCCTCACACTGTTGGTCTGAATGATGAAGAGAGGAGCGGCGTGGGGGTGTATCGCCTCTCCTCTCTGCTGGAAAACAGCTACGACATCACCACTGCCCGAGAGCAGCCATTTTATACAGACATCCCCCCCGGGCCTACCCTGGTGCCCCGATTCTCACATCAGTGAAACCACCGACGCTCCGCACCGGGTGAAATCGGGCGAGACTGTACAGCGCAATGGAGAGAATCAGGGAAAAGAAAGGAAGAAAAGCAAAAAAGAAAGAGAAGAAAAGAAAAAAAGAAAGGAAAAGCGCATTAGAGATGTGAGAACTCCACGGCGGAGAGCGCGGCTGGTAGAGAGGAAGAGGAGAATCAGGAGAGAGCCTCGGGGAGCTCACCTCCGCTGACCGCGTGAATATTTCCCGCGCTCAGGAATATTGCGCCGGAGCGGTCAGCATACTAATGAAGTCATTTACATAAGAGCCCTAAACGCCGTATCAGAGATAAGCGCGTCTTCGCCCGGAAATTCAATTACAGCCCGCAGAGGCTGGGGAAGGCAGAATGTGGAATTAGCCAGGCTGCCTCCCAGCCCCAATTACAACAGCGCTGAGAGCTGGGCCACCAGCCCCACTGAGAGAGCAGCAGAGAGGGGGACCTTCTGATCCCCACCAAGAGAGCAGCAGAGAGGGGGACCTTCTGATCCCCACCGAGAGAGAGCAGCGGAGAGGGGGACCTTCTGATCCCCACCGAGAGAGAGCAGCGGAGAGGGGGACCTTCTGATCCCCACTGAGAGAGTAGCAGAGGGGGGGACCTTCTGATCCCCCCTGAGAGAGCAGCAGAGAGGGGGACCTTCTGATCCCCACCAATAGAGCAGCGGAGAGGAGAGAGGGGGACCTTCTGATCCCCACCGAGAGAGCAGCAGAGAGGGGGACCTTCTGATCCCCACCGAGAGAGAGCAGCGGAGAGGGGGACCTTCTGATCCCCACTGAGAGAGCAGCGGAGAGGGGGACCTTCTGATCCCCACTGAGAGAGCAGCAGAGAGGGGGACCTTCTGATCCCCACTGAGAGAGCAGCAGAGAGGGGGACCTTCTGATCCCCACTGAGAGAGCAGCAGAGAGGGGGACCTTCTGATCCCCACTGAGAGAGCAGCGGAGAGGGGGACCTTCTGATCCCCACTGAGAGAGCAGCGGAGAGAGGGACCTTCTGATCCCCACCGAGAGAGCAGCAGAGAGGGGGACCTTCTGATCCCCACCGAGAGAGAGCAGCGGAGAGGGGGACCTTCTGATCCCCACTGAGAGAGCAGCGGAGAGGGGGACCTTCTGATCCCCACCAAGAGCGAGCAGCGGAGAGGAGAGAGGGGGACCTTCTGATTCCCACTGAGAGAGCAGCAGAGAGGAGACAGGGCCTTCTGACCTGTACCATCTGCGGGGCGGCCTTATTACGAGGGTCAGCTAAGAGCAGTCAGGACCCCTGCGCTTCCCGTGCCACGCCCGAGGGTCTGTGTGGCAGCGCTGGTCCCTGTAAGTGCTGTGTGTGTTCGTGAGTGTGTTTGGGGATGGCTGCAGGCTGGGGGTGTCCTCACAATGCACTGTGCTCCTGACATGAACTCAAGATTCACAAACACCTGCCCTCCTCTCGCACATGCACACACACACACACACACACACACACACATGCAAATATGCAAACACGCAAACACACACAGACACACAGACACACAGAGCTGCAGAAGGATACTGGTCCGTCTGAGGCCGTCTGAAGTTGTCTGGGAGATTGGCCTCGTACAGCCGGCGGGCCCTGGTGTTTCCCATGTCCTGTACACTCTGGAGCAGGAGCAGTGAGAGAGCAGTCAGTCACAGATCAGTCACTCCCAGACAGGCAGACAGGGATCAGTCACACGCAGACACAGGTAGACAGGGATCAGTCACTCACAGACACAGGCAGACAGGGATCGGTCACTGGCAGAGAGGGATCAGTCACACAGACACAGGCAGACAGGGATCAGTCACTGGCAGAGAGGGATCAGTCACTCCCAGACAGGCAGACAGGGATAAGTCACTCACAGACACAGGCAGACAGGGATCAGTCACTCACAGACACAGGCAGACAGGGATCAGTCACTGGCAGAGAGGGATCAGTCACTCACAGACACAGGCAGACAGGGATCAGTCACTCACAGACACAGGCAGACAGGGATCAGTCACTCAGACACAGGCAGACAGGGATCAGTCACGCACAGACACAGGCAGACAGGGATCAGTCACTCACAGACACAAGCAGACAGGGATCAGTCACTCACAGACACAGGCAGACAGGGATCAGTCACTCACAGACATAGACATTGAGAAACTGCAGTCAAAAACACACATGCGCACACATGCACACACAAACACACACACACGCACACGCACACACATGCACACAAGCACACAGGGACACACACACATGCACACACACACACACATGCTCACAGGCACACACACACGCACACACAAACGCACACAAGCACACAAGGACACACGCGCAGACACAAACACACGCACACACACAGCTGACATTGTCAAAGACAAATGAACACAAAGATGAGAGATCTGATTGAGTGAAGAGTGGGAGGGGGGGACTCATTATTACCCATTAAACATCAATTAACATTCAGGAAGAACGAGCGAGGCAGCCTTTGTGCGGTTCAATCCACCATACAAGAATTAATTACCACATAAACGAGTTTCTGAAGCGATCTGGGACTGGGCCACCATTTTTAAACCCCAAGGAAATGGACAAATCAGACTACTAATTCGCTCCAATTTGTTTTAATATGAAGTGTAGATGTACTTGGAAAAGAGTGCAAGTGTAAGTAATATTTTCATCAGCTTGTAGAATATTTACAGGACCTTTAAGGCATAGCTAGGTCTTTTCTAAGCTTCAATGCACGCACGCAGACAGGCAGGCAGGCAGGCAGGCAGGCAGGCAGCTACCCGGGACAGGGAGGGGCTACCTGGATCTGTTCGGGGGTCCACTGGTCCAGGTTGACGGATTTGACGCGTGATATGTGCACCCCGAGGTTGCGATGGATCCCAGCACAGCGGATGCAGATGAAGACCCCCAGGTTCCATGACGCCCATCGAGGACCTGCAGGGAGGGAGGACAGGTCTCAGAACTGCGTACACACGTTAAAGCAGAGTCTATACCTTAAAAGAGAGTCTATACCTTAAAGCAAAGTCTATACCTTATAGCAAAGCCTCTTCCTTACAGCAGAGTCTATACCTTAAAAGAGAGTCTATACGTTATAGCAAAGCCTCTTCCTTGAAGCAGAGTCTATACCTTATAGCAAAACCTCTTCCTGAAAGCTGAGTCTATACCTGAAAGCAGAGCCTATACCATATAGCAGTGGTTCCCAACCTCGGCCCTGGGGGAACCCTGTGTATTCTGGTTTTCCTTCCAACCACATGCACAGCCATTTCTGACATATATTGGTTTAAGAGGCTAAATAATCCCTCTTAACTTGAAAAGCACCTAAATTAAAATTTAAAAAATTAAGTGTCTTAAAATTCTGGGATTGCAGGGGGTCCCCAGGTTGGGTTATGGTTACCTGTCTTACAGTATACACCTAGCACGTTGCTATGCCTTAGATGGTACACATCATAGCAGAGCCTGTACCTAAGGTCCTACACCTTACAGACATTTACACTCAACAAGGGAACTCCAGCAAAAATGAAAACTCAAAGGAAAATGCCGTACAGGCCCGATATTTGCGAAACAGCTCCTGACTGCGAAGCAGCGCTGAGCTTGGCGGTTTGCGAAATCGCCCAGTCAGCTGGATCGGGCACCCGCACATCTGGACCGGAGCAGATGCCACTTTCCACCACGCTCACTGCTAAACGCAGAAATTAAATATGGCAAAACCGCAGCCAGACTCTTCTTCTGCCACGCGCTCTGTGACAGGAAACAGAATTTACCAAATTTTAAAAAATAAATTCTTCTTCGCGGATATTGAGCTTCTTCTCCAACCTCCAATTTAAACCCAAAAAGCAGGCGTGGTGAGTTATATGTGTGCAGAAGACAGTTTTAATTACTCAAGTGTGGAGCAGAACTAAACCCAGCAAACCACAGGGATGATACATGATACAGTTTCCACAGCGTAAAACAGAGCACTCAGCTCTCAGTTTACCACTGTCTGCACTTCCAAACATCGGATACTGCGCTGCCTCCACCTCCTACAGCCATGAATTTAACCTGTGAAGCTGTGACCAACAAAAATGAGGTTAGAATGTTCTTAACTGAGCATTCTAATGCTGATGTCACAATCACTGTGGCGCAGTGGGTAGCACCGTTGCCTCACAGCGAGAAGGTCCCGGGTTCGAGCCCCGCCCGGGCCTTTCTGTGTGGAGTCCGCGTGGGTTTCTTCCGGGTCCGTGTGGGTTTCCTCCGGGTACTCCGGTTTCCTCCCGCAGTCCAAAGACACGCAGGTTAGGTTAACTGGAGAGTCTAAATTGCCCCTGCGTGCACTCCTGCCGTTGCCCTTGACCAAGGCACTGGCCTTGGAACTGCAGTTGGTCCCCGGGCGCTGCACTGCAGCTGCCCACTGCGGCTGCCCACTGCTCCTAATTAATTAGGATGGGTTAAGTGCAGAGGATGCATTTCACTGTATGTACATGTATACGCGCGTGACAAATAAAGCCTTCTCATTACTCTTCTCCTAATTGAAAGCAGTGGAGTTCTAGAACACTGACATACAATTTTGAAAAAAAAAAAAAAAAAAACATTCCAAAAAACCTGCTCTTCACACGGTTAAGTGCTAGTCATCTGTGCCGAGCACTTGATTAGCGTATCCCTGGCAACCCTAGCGAGGTCTCTAGTTCTGCACTGCTCTGAAACCCCTGGGTTTCAGCAGGGGGGGTTTCTGGGGGGGGGGGGGGGGGGGTTCAACCCCGAGCGCGGCTCGTCTGCGCCCAGCTCTCAGGTGTGGTGCAGTGGACCGTGTCCGAACGAGATCCCATTTAAATCCTTGACCCATTAGGGGGCAAGATCCGGGCCCCCGGGGGACGCTCACCTCCCCCTGCTGTTCAGAAGGCAGAACGCACCCTGAACCGGGGCTATTAGCATAGCTATTTGTGTGCTTTATCTTCACTTCTTTCGTTTATTATTACACGCAGCACTTGATTAGCCTGGGTATTAACACACCTACAGAAAGCAGTGCTTGACGGCTACAGAGGGCCACCCCACCGCTGGGCTCGTGGAAACACAGAGAGAAGAGTGCAGTGCTTAAAGATGGCCCCCGCTCCACAGCCCAAACCGTCATGCAGATCACCACATCTGGGTTAGCACAATGAGCAGCATGCAGCACACTCACTGGCAGCCCGGTCCTGCGGAGAGATCTATGGCACCATTAAAGCGCTAAGACTGTAAGCGTCACACAGGCTGATCAGCACTAAGACTGTGAGCAGCACACAGGCTGATCGGCACTAAGACTGTGAGCAGCACACAAGCTGATCAGCACTAAGACTGTGAGCAGCACACAAGCTGATCAGCACTAAGACTGTGAGCAGCACACAGGCTGATCAGCACTAAGACTGTGAGCAGCACACAGGCTGATCAGCACTAAGACTGTGAGCAGCACACAGGCAGCACTAAGACTGTGAGCAGCACACAGGCTGATCGGGACTAAGATTGTGAGCAGCACACAGGCTGATCAGCACTAAGATTGTGAGCAGCACACAGGCTGATCAGCACTAAGACTGTGAGCAGCACACAGGCTGATCGGCGCTAAGACTGTGAGCAGCACACAAGCTGATCAGCACTAAGACTGTGAGCAGCACACAGGCTGATCAGCACTAAGACTGTGAGCAGCACACAGGCAGCACTAAGACTGTGAGCAGCACACAGGCTGATCGGGACTAAGATTGTGAGCAGCACACAGGCTGATCAGCACTAAGATTGTGAGCAGCACACAGGCTGATCAGCACTAAGACTGTGAGCAGCACACAGGCTGATCGGGACTAAGATTGTGAGCAGCACACAGGCTGATCGGCACTAAGACTGTGAGCAGCACAAAGGCTGAGCAGCACTAAGATTGTGAGCAACACACAGGCTGATTAGCACTAAGACTGAGCAGCACGCAGGCTGAGCAGTGCTGAGATTGTGAGCAGCACACAGGCTGATCGGGACTAAGATTGTGAGCAGCACACAGGCTGATCAGCACTAAGATTGTGAGCAGCACACAGGCTGATCGGCACTAAGACTGTGAGCAGCACACAGGCTGATCAGCACTAAGATTGTGAGCAGCACACAGGCTGAGCAGCACTAAGATTGTGAGCAACACACAGGCTGATTAGCACTAAGACTGAGCAGCACGCAGGCTGAGCAGTGCTGAGATTGTGAGCAGCACACAGGCTGATCAGTGCTGAGATTGTGAGCAGCACACAGGCTGGAGGAGCAGCATACAGTAGGAACATGGCTGAATTGGCTTAATTGGCCATTCACTTGGCTCCAGCATGGTTCCCGCTCTAGGAGGGGGTGACCCAGAGGAGGGCGGGGCCTAGCGCTGGCCAGGGAACACTCCCAGAGCTGCTCGGTCACGGCTGGCCTTGCGGTCTCCTCTAAGCAGCTGGCTCGGACACACGGCCGCCGCCTGAGGTCACCGCCGCCGTTAACCTCCCCGCGGGCCAATCAGCCTGCTCCGCTTGACGGTGACAGTACCGTGACCCGAGGCCCCGCCCACTGTGGGCACGCCCCCGGAATCGGCCAATCACCGAGCTTCCTTTCCCCCGCAGCCAAATCTGAACTTACACAGGGAGCGATTCATGTGTCAGAGAGGTCTACTGATACAGAGCGCTGTGCTCCCGCTCTAACCTAAGATAGCGCAGGCCATATATCTGCGTGCACTTCCCCAGCAGAGACCCTGAACAGGCTCAACAGGAAACACTAACACGCATTTAAACGTGCGCACGTAGCGTTTCGACTGCGTCGTAATTCACCTCGGGCACCAAGTCATATTTCACCCGTGTGATCTTTAGCTTGATACCGGACCCCGCAGCTAGCAGTTCCAGAGCCGCGCGCGTAGCTCCCGTCTGCCAGCTAAACCGATAAAAGCAGAAATAAAATGGATCAAACCCCAGAGCTAGAGATATGCCACCTGCAAACACGTCATCTGACTTCACAAACAACCTCATTTTCACAGCCTGAAAAAAAAAACAAGCATTCCACAGAGGCATCGATTATTCTCCGATGCTGAAGGAAAATATATATCTTTCGCAAATCTTTCACGCTGCACATATTGTTCCAAGTCACGTTCCGCAACTCTTCCCTGGTGAACCGCACAGCTGACAGGACCAATGGGAAATATTTTAACTGATATTAATGGTACAGTGAAATACTCTTAACGCATTAAACGCTCCTAATAAAGCTTGTAACTTGAAACCAAGCTACTAAGTCCAGTGGGCAACCCCCTCACGTAGAGCATCAAAATCAATTATGAAAACGTAAACGGTTGTCGATGTTGTACATTCGAGACTTGGACCAAATAACTAGAAATTCCGTAACCGTTTAGAAAGCATTAACATTTCCATAGGATCACACGTTCTCACCAGTATCTACAACAAATGTATTTCGTATGAGTGTACGTTTCGGGAAGCAGCGTGTTTAAGGGGAAAAGCTCAAGGGGTTTGCAGGAACGTAGAGAGATGGATTTGGCTCAGGTTAGCTACACGCTCTGGCAACCTTCATTTCAGCAGCTCAAAAATAAATACGAAGGTAAGGGTTTAGCTCCCTCCATCCATTTGCACAGCTCGCTCCACAGTTCCCCAAAAAAACCTCTTTCACAAGAAGACATTTTCACTGTAATCACTTCGGCATTAAAATAATAAATTAACAGGAAAGCGCACGCGAAGTTAATGCTCGCGTTTTTAAGATGCACATTCATTTATTTAATAGAATCAGCCGTTTCACTAAGTGGACATTTGGGGTCTATTAAAATAATACTCATGTTTCAAACAGACGGTTTATATGAGTCAATGAGTCCTGCCTTCCTGTGTGTACAAGTCCCATATACTCTACACTGAGTCCCATTACATATACTTTAGACTGAGTTCCATAACATATACTTTACACTGAGTCCCATTACATTTACTTTACACTGAGTCCCATTACACATACGTTACACTGAGTCCCATTACATTTACTTTACACTGCATCCCATTACATATACTCTACACTGAGTCCCATTACATATACTTTAGACTGAGTTCCATAACATATACTTTACACTGAGTCCCATTACATTTACTTTACACTGAGTCCCATTACACATACGTTACACTGAGTCCCATTACATTTACTTTACACTGCATCCCATTACATATACTCTACACTGAGTCCCATTACATATACTTTAGACTGAGTTCCATAACATATACTTTACACTGAGTCCCATTACATTTACTTTACACTGAGTCCCATTACATTTACTTTACACTGAGTCCCATGACATTTACTTTACGCTGAGTCCCATTACATTTACTTTACACTGAGTCCCATTACATTTACTTTACGCTGAGTCCCATTACATATACTTTACACTGAGTCCCATTACATTTACCCTACACTGAGTCCCATTACATATACTTTACACTGAGTAGCCATTACATTTACTTTACACTGAGTCCCACTACATATACTTTACACTGAGTCCCATTACATTTACTTTACACTGAGTCCCATTACATATACTTTACACTGAGTGCCATTACTTATACTTTACACTTCAGGTATTATCAGAAGCTCTTGTCCAGAGTGACAAACACAGCGTTGGATTGTAATTCAATCCATTCACGCAGCTGGATATTTTGCCGCAATAAATACCAATGCTTGTTCAGCTAAAGTGCTTTGGTCAAAGGAACAGCCGTAGGCCTAGCCAGCCAATGGAACTACAACTCCCAGAGCTATGTGCCTGTTCCCCTCAGCACCGCTCCTGTGCGAGAGGAAGTCCACAGCGGGTCAGAACCGGGCCAGAACAGCGGCCGGGTCCGGCGGCGTGACGCGGTCTTCCGTGGCGCTTCGATCCCGCCACACCGTCAGACCAGCCGCTAATCCCCAATGAGCTCTCAGCACCTGCTCTGTCGCCAGCACCGATTGGCCGCATCGCTCATGAGGGACAGGGGAGCAGAGCGGCCCCCGTGTCATTAATCACAGACTGCTGAGTTTAGGATCCTCTTCCCTCAGGAGAGGCAGCCTTCCCTCCCCTTCCCTCATCTCTGTTCCGGTGCATGTGGAACAGGATACTGCCCTCAGTGACACATCGCAGGCCCACCCTCAGCCCCACCCACAGCCCCACCCTCAACCCCACTCACAGCCCCACCCTCAGCCCCCACTCTAAGCCCCACCCTCAGCCCCACCCTCAGCCCCACTCACAGCCCCACCCTCAGTCCCACCCTCAGCCTCACTCTCAGCCCCACCCTCAGCCCCACCTTCAGCCCCCACTCCCAGCCCCACCCACAGCCCCCACCCTCAGCCCCACCCTCAGCCCCACTCACAGCCCCCACTCACAGCCCCACCCTCATCCCTACTCTCAGCCCCCACCCTCAGCCCCACCCTCAGCCCTACTCACAGCCCCACCCTCAGCCCCACTCTCAGCTCCACCCTCAGCCCCACCCTCAGCCCCACTCACAGCCCCACCCTCATCCCTACTCTCAGCCCCCACCCTCAGCCCCACCCTCAGTCCCACTCACAGCCCCCACCCTCAGCCCCACTCACAGCCCCCACCCTCAGCCCCCACTCTAAGCCCCACTCACAGCTCCACCCTCAGCCCCACCCTCAGCCCCACCCAAACAGCCCTGGAGAGGTGGCGAGCCGTCATTAACACCAGAAGGGCGGGGGGGAGATGAGCTCCGCACAGAGAATGCTGAGGGAGCGTTCAGCTGAACGCATCAGCCTGAAGAGGCCGTCGAGCGGAGATGCGCTTATTTATCATCGTTATCAGGTCCGCGGTGGACGGAGCTGGACCACCGCCACCTTTAGAGGACTACCTTCCGCCTGTGTGTGTGTGTGTGTGTGTGTGTGTGTGTGTGTGAGTGAGAATGTGTATGTGTGTCTGTGTGTGTGTGCGTGCCTGAGTGTGTGTGTGTGTGTCTGTGTGTGTGTGTGCGTGTGTGTGTGTGCGCGCGTGTGTGAGTGTGTGTGTGTGTGCGTGTGAATGTGTATGTGTGTCTGTGTGTGTGTGCGTGCCTGAGTGTGTGTGTGTGTGTGTCTGTGTGTGTGTGTGCGTGTGTGTGTGTGTGTGCGTGTGAATGTGTATGTGTGTCTGTGTGTGTGTGCGTGTGTGTAGGTGTGTGTGTGTGTGTGCGCGCATGTGTGAGTGTGAGTGTGTGTGTACTGTGTGTGTGTGTGTGTGTGTGTGTGTGAGAGAGAGTGAGTGTGTGGTATGTGTGTTATGTGTGTGTGTGTTGAGTGTGTACTGTGTGTGTGTGTGAGAGAGAGTGAGTGTGTGGAATGTGTGTTATGTATGTGTGTGTGTGTGTGTGTGTGTGCGTGCAATTGTGCATGGAGATAAGAATGGACAAGGAGTCTCTTTCTCTCCCTCTCTGTCTCCCGCTCAGCTCCTGAAAGACAGTCCGTGCCACTCTGTCAGAGTCACCCTGGGCCACAACAACAGCACATTTGTCAAAATTAACAATAGCCTTATTCTCCCACCGCTCACAACGCGTATGAGCTGGAGGAGAAAGAGGGGTCTCTCCCTCCCTCCCTCCCTCCCTCCCTCCCTCCCGCGCCACTCTCCGCCATTTCTGAACGTGGGGAAGAGACGTACTGTAGAATAAATGCGATATTTTAGGACCCGGGTTTCAAACAAAAAGTCTTGCCGCAGAACGAGGACAACTTCAAACGGCTTTGTTTCGACCTCGCTGTGGAGACCGGGCCCCTCCCACAGCCCTGGCCCGCCGAGCACTGCCTGCCGCCATCACGTCAGAATACGGTTCGATCCCATAATGCTCTGCTTCCGCCAGGAACCTGGCACGCAGGCCTCTGGTGCCAAGCCAGTGAACCCTGCACTTCCCTTCCAGAGAGCGCCAAACAGTGTTCACTGGCTCTTTTTCTGCATAAACACAAACTGACACGATTTCACACATTAATAATTAAAACGTTAGCCCATTACACTGAGCGTAATTATAGACAGAGGGAGGCGACGAAGAGGGAGAGAGTACGCGGAAAACTAATGACGGCTTTCGGTAAATGCGCAATATGCCCCCATCAAGGACGCGCTGGGCAACAGAGAACAGAGGGGGGGAAAGCACACGCAGGCGTGAGTGCGCACACGTGTGTGCGCGCGCATCACGCATGGGCAGGTGTGCGCACGTGACCCGCGATTAAAGCGTGTGCCCGTGAGCACGCTCCCGGACGTCTCTGCTGCGGTCCCATCCGAGGCTGGACGCTGTTCTGTCCGTCTCCGTGAGGAGTAAGCTGAGCCGGGCTGGACCTCCGCCAGCTGCCAGTCAGAGGCCCTCTGGAGCGTGGGACCCGTCGGCACAAACCAAAGGAGGGGGGGGGGGCTCTGCTACACCAGCGGGGTCTTTTCACGGGGGAGCGTCTTCAAACGCCAAAAAACGTAAACGCCAGCACAGCCCTATATTTCAGGGGAAATTTACAGGAATCGTTAAACTGAGGATAGCGGAGGTGACCTGGCCCCGTGCCCTGGAAAACGCGCTGCATCGTGGGAAAGGGACGCAGCGATCTCCTTGCCGAACGCCAAAGACACCACCCTGCAATAAAGGCGCTAATTGCTGTTGGTAGGGCACTAATGTAGTGTAACGGCACAGCCTGTGCTAATGGCGCTAATTGCTGTTGGTAGGGCACTAATGTAGTGCAACGGCACAGCCTGCGCTAATGGTGCTAATTGCTGTTGGTAGGGCACTAATGTAGTGTAGCGCACAGCCTGCGCTAACAGCGCTAATTGCTGTTGGTAGGGCACTAATGTAGTGTAACGGCACAGCCTGCGCTAATGGCGCTAATTGCTGTTGGTAGGGCTCTAATGTAGTGAAGCAGCACAGCCTGTGCTAACGGCGCTAATTGCTGTTGGGAGGGCTCTAATGTAGTGTAATGGTACAGCCTGCGCTAATGGCGCTAATTGCCGTTGGTAGGGCTCTAGTGTAGTGAAACAGCACAGCCTGAGCTAACGGCGCTAATTGCTGTTGGGAGGGCTCTAATGTAGTGTAACGGCACAGCCTGGGCTAACGGTGCTAATTGCTGTTGGGAGGGCTCTAATGTAGTGTAACGGCACAGCCTGGGCTAACGGCGCTAATTGCTGTTGGGAGGGCTCTAATGTATTGTAGCGCACAGCCTGCGCTAACGGCGCTAATTGTTGTTGGGAGGGCTCTAATGTAGTGTAGCGCACAGCCTGTGCTAACGGCGCTAATTGCTGTTGGTAGGGCTCTAATGTAGTGTAACGGCACAGCCTGGGCTAACGATGCTAATTGCTGTTGGGAGGGCTCTAATGTATTGTAGCGCACAGGCTGTGCTAACGGAGCTAATTGCTGTTGGTAGGGCTCTAATGTAGTGAAACAGCACAGCCTGTGCTAACGGCGCTAATAGCTGTTGGGAGGGCTCTAATGTAGTGTAACAGCACAGCCTGCGCTAATGGCGCTAATTGCTGTTGGGAGGGCTCTAATGTAGTGTAACAGCACAGCCTGCGCTAATGGCGCTAATTGCTGTTGGGAGGGCTCTAATGTAGTGTAACACACAGCCAGCGCTAACGGCGCTAATTGCTGTTGGGAGGGCTCTAATGTAGTGTAGCGCACAGGCTGCGCTAACGGGGCTCTAGTGCAGCCTCGCTCGGCTGCTTCTGTCAGCTCCACCATCGCACCCGTCCAGCATCTGCATGCAGCCCCCTCCGGAGAGGAGCACGCGTGGGCCAGTCCCGCAACCCTCCCCCCCATACGGGTGAACGAGAGGAAAGGGGGGGACGGAGAATGAAAACATGCCGGTGGTATTGACCGGCGGACAGGGAGAGGGTGCAGCTCGAGGCCGCCTCATCCAGCCTATCAGGCTCAGCGTGTGCACACAGCGCCCCCTGCTGTCCCAGAGTGCAACTCCTCTCGGCGATGCGCCCGTATCTCCATTGTTTCCGGACCTGTGAGCGCACACAGATGCGGATCTGCACTGACGTTAGGATGGACGGTCAAATGGGGAGTGAATGAGAGCGATCACCAATAAAATGACTCAATTTAACCATCCAAGTACCTAAAGCACTCCAGGAGAGAGACCGAAAACAAAAGGCCTCAGCATGCCGACACAGATAAAAAACGCACGTACAAACACCTTCAGCACGTCTGCAAGGCTCCTAGGCCGCACGAAACTCCAAGTGAAGTCAAAATCTGTTCCGGGCTTTAAATAATCTGAGAGACATCTCGCAGCGAGCGTCTCGGCGCAGAATTTATTACGCTGCGGTTTATCTATAAACAGCCGGCGTCCCCTCGCTGCTTATCTCGAACCCGGGGAGCTGCAGTCCCCGCATGCCAATTACTGCCGGAGAGAGACGTACCCGCAATCCAGTCGGAACGTTCTAGATTCTCGCCTGACAGCCCGCTCTCAATCGACATCTGAGAGACACGCGGTGTCGACGCAACTGTTTTTACACGCGAGGAGCGATGCATTCTGGGAGCAGCTCATCTTCACTGAAGAGCGTTGATGAGGCACAGCGGAAATGCTGTACCAGAGCCCGGTAATGCTGTACCAGAGCCCGGTAATGTGCTGTACCAGAGCCCGGTAATGCTGTACCAGAGCCTGGTAATGTGCTGTACCAGAGCCCGGTAACGCTGTACCAGAGCCCGGTAATGTGCTATACCAGAGCCCGGTAACGTGCTGTACCAGAGCCCGGTAATGTGCTGTACCAGAGCCCGGTAACGTGCTGTACCAGAGCCCGGTAATGTGCTGTACCAGAGCCCGGTAACGTGCTGTACCAGAGCCCGATAACGTGCTGTACCAGAGCCCGGTAACGCTGTACCAGAGCCCGGTAACGTGCTGTACCAGAGCCCGGTAACGTGCTGTACCAGAGCCTGGTAATGCTGTACCAGAGCCCGGTAACGTGCTGTACCAGAGCCCGGTAACGCTGTACCAGAGCCTGGTAATGTGCTGTACCAGAGCCCGGTAACGATGTACCAGAGCCCGGTAATGCTGTACCAGAGCCCGGTAATGTGCTGTACCAGAGCCCGGTAATGCTGTACCAGAGCCCGGTAATGTGCTGTACCAGAGCCCGGTAACGCTGTACCAGAGCCCGGTAATGCTGTACCAGAGCCCGGTAATGCTGTACCAGAGCCGGGTAACGCTGTACCAGAGCCCGGTAACGCTGTACCAGAGCCCGGTAACGCTGTACCAGAGCCCGGTAATGCTGTACCAGAGCCCGGTAACGCTGTACCAGAGCCCGGTAACGCTGTACCAGAGCCCGGTAATGCTGTACCAGAGCCCGGTAACACTGTACCAGAGCCGGGTAACGCTGTACCAGAGCCAGGTAACGCTGTACCAGAGCCCGGTAATGCTGTACCAGAGCCCGGTAACGCTGTACCAGAGCCCGGTAACGCTGTACCAGAGCCAGGTAACGCTGTACCAGAGCCCGGTAATGCTGTACCAGAGCCCGGTAAGGTGCTGTACCACAGCCCGGTAATGCTGTACCAGAGCCCGGTAATGCTGTACCACAGCCCGGTAATGCTGTACCAGAGCCCGGTAATGCTGTACCAGAGCCGGGTAACGCTGTATCAGAGCCGGGTAACACTGTACCAGAGCCGGGTAATGCTGTACCAGAGCCCGGTAACGCTGTACCAGAGCCAGGTAACGCTGTACCAGAGCCCGGTAAGGTGCTGTACCACAGCCCGGTAATGCTGTACCAGAGCCCGGTAACGCTGTACCAGAGCCCGGTAACGCTGTACCAGAGCCCGGTAACGCTGTACCAGAGCCCGGTAATGCTGTACCAGAGCCCGGTAAGGTGCTGTACCACAGCCCGGTGCTTGGTGATAAAAATCACTGCTACTTTTAACAGCAGGTTGTTATGTTCATAAGATCATATTTTTATAAAGAAATGAAACAGACAGCTAAGGATCCGCAGTCCACAGCTGCAGCTTTGCATATTCATGACGTTATTCATCATTTTAATGGTTTTGTGTTCCTGGAAGCTGGAGAGACCCCCGGCGAATTGGGTCTGATCCAGCGCGATGGATCCGCCCGACCGGCCAGAACCTGGAAACGGGCCCGCACACCTGGCTGGGCCTGGAGGAGGGCCCGGCGCCGAGACCGGAGCTGGGTCTGACCCTGGACCCGGCACTGGGTCCGGTCCGTCCTCTCCAGGGGACGGGCGGTGCCACAGAAGCAGAAGCTGAGGGTCTGTGGGAGGATGGCACCCAGAGGCTGCCCGATGTGTACAGAGCAGGACAGCCTCAGCCTCACCCTCCCCTTTCTAGACCGCGACCATTTCCACACCCCCCCCCCTAAAAACCGTGTCCCGACTTCACTCACAAGGGGGTGGAGCACAGGTTCACAAACGACCTGAGAAATGACGTAACAAATCACGGTTCTGCTGCCCCCCAGTGCCACCCTCCATCCACCCAGTCAGGCGAGTCGGTCTCCCACCAGCGCTCTGGAACGTTCCGGAAACGCCGACGATTCCGGGCTAACAGCAGAGGGACGGACTGATTACATCCCCCGCGTGCAAGCTGGGTAAAAGCAGTAGGATGTAACCTTGAGTGAGCCCCAGACTGAGCAGTTTCAGCAGACAGAACCTGTGCTGGTCTCAAAGAACTGAAACGAAGTCAAGGTCCGCCACAGCACCCACAAGTTCTTCCAGGAAAAGTTCTAACTTTCATTGAAGACCATGAAACACATGACTAAGTGCACATTGCATGCACCTGAATGGGAAATGGAATAAACATACTGGTAAATAGTCAAAGGGTCTTTAAAATGGTGTTGAGCCACATGAAAAACAGTATTCTAGGAGTAAAAAGACTGTGGATTCAGTCCGCGGCTATGTGCAGCTATGCCTGTTCACAGGCGATGCAGGACTCTGTCTAAGAAATTAATGTGCATTATCTTCTGTACTTTTGATATCGAGCCAGCCGCGGACTACAAATGAGTGAATGTGTGTATGAACACGTACAGCAGAGGGTGGATGCAAGGATGTGGTTTTTATAAAATGCACAGATCTCCTTGCCTGATAACAGGCACCGCCCACTAAAAAAGACCTCAGTTCTCCTTCCTGGTTACAAGCCACTCCCACTAAAAAAGATCCCAGTTGTCCTTCCAGGTTACAAGCCACTGTCACTAAAAAAAGACCTCAGTTCTCCTTCCTGGTTTCAAGCCACTCCCACTAAAAAATACTTCAGTTCTCCTTCCTGGTTACAAGCCACTGCCACTAAAAAAAAAAGACCTCAGTTCTCCTTCCTGGTTTCAAGCCACTCCCACTAAAAAAAAGACCTCAGTTCTCCTTCCTGGTTTGAAGCCACTCCCACTAAAAAAAGACCTCAGTTCTCCTTCCTGGTTTGAAGCCACTCCCACTGAAAAAGACCTCAGTTTTCCATCCTGGTACAACAGTTATCAATAGCCAGGGCCAAACGATGAATCACAGCTAGAATGGATCAGACTTCTGAGAGCAGTACAAATAACATCCACTGACGAAGAACTGGCCTGCAGAGCGAATGCCTCAGAGAGACATACACACACACCCCTGCTCACGCACACACACACACACACATACACACACACACACACAACACACACCCCTGCACACACACACAACGCATACACACCCCTGTGCGCACACACACACCACAGCGCACACACACACCCCTGCTCATGCACACACACACCTGCTCATGCACACACACACACCCCTGCTCGCGCACACACACACAACGCACACACACCCCTGCACACATACATGCACCCACGCACATGTGCACATAACCCAGTGCACACATAATGCACATACATGCACACATGCAGTTCTTCCTGCATTAAGATGTCTTAACGTATATTTGACGATTGTTATGTGATGGAATTGGACATAATTTCATGAAATTATTGGAAACATGCGATAGAGGTTTGTGCAAATATGCAACCCATTTACAACGGAATGAATGAGAAATGGATTGGGATTTAGCAATTCTATGCATATTCCCAAATTATGCGATATTCCTTCATGCAATTAAGTGGATTCCACTGTATTATCATTACAATAAACTGTTTTGCCTATAGGCTATGTGCAGATTGAACTGAAATACAAATTTCTGAAAAGCCTTTAATGTTGTTCTAGCTAAAAGTAACACCAGTGACGAAAAGCTGAGTGCAAGCATTCTTTGAGAAAACGTATAAAAATGATTGAAATATATTAACTGCATTTGTGTGAATACATTAAGTTAAAAGGTCAATGAATACTATACCCCAAGTTTTTAGTGACAAAAATGAATAATTCCAAATACCACCATTACTGTAGAATGACCCCTTATAATGTGTTTATCCAACGCAGTACGTTATTATGCTATTTTATAGTCTACATCTCAGTGCACTGTGGTGGTCTGTAGAAGACCAGACTGCACACTGTAAATGCAGCTAAATACAGGGAGACGACACGTTGAGTTGACGGTGACAGTAAAGCCGAACCGACCACAGTCACTTTCACGCAAAATCCCTACCTAAGCCCTGGCACACCCTGGCACACCCAAACAGACAGACAGACACACACACACACACACTCACACACTCACACACACACACACACACACACACACACACACACATACACACATACACACATACTCACACACACACACACACACACACACACACACACACACTCACACACTCACACACACACAGTCTGGAAAGCACTCGATAAAGCAGAGCGACTTGAAGATCAGCAGGTTTCAAACAGCACCGCATCTCCACTCAGACTAGCCTACACTACTCACGCACACACACACACACACACTCACACACTCACACACTCACACCCACACACACTCACATTATCACACTCACTCACACTCACACGCACACGCACACACTCACACACGCACACACACACACACACACACAGAGCCGCCCTCCTCTTGTGGGTATAACTGGTGTCTACACACACTGCATGATTGCAATAAGCCAGGCTCTGCTCAAGCAAGCAAGCAAGCAAGAGGATTTCTCTATCAATCACATTTATAAAGGGAAAAGGGGGTTGCTGCCCCCTGGTGGTGAAAAATGATGTACTGTAACCCAGTACAACACTGGAGAAGTGATTTACTGGGAGATGGTGATGTGACTCTACCCAGAGGAAACAGAAGCTGCTTCTCTCTTGCCTCTCACACAGGCCAGGGGCTCATTTTCACAGACTGACTGCCAGACAGACTCAGATTTCTGTGTGTTTAGCTTCAACTCAGAGGAAGCCACAGGAAGAGCATTAAATAGCCCTGAACACAACTTCCCTGGATTCCTCTGACTCATAACATTACATTACATGTATTTGGCAGATGCTTTTATCCAAAGTGAGATACAATAAGTGCATACCAAAGGTCACTGGAACAACGAAAAAACACAGGTCTGATAAGGTACAGTACTCATTATATAACAGTTAGGCCTGTTCATAGCCATGAACACATTAAGTCTAGATTCTATCTATCCAAAATGCATTATCCTGGAATTTTTAATTCTATTTTAAAAATAGACACTGTGAACAGTAATGCACACTGAATTTATCTGGAGAAATAAGTATTAGCATTTAAAATTTCAGAAAAATCGCTTCCAGCAAACACAGCAGCTGGAGTTTTCTGAAAACCGCCTTGCACACCAAACAGGCTTCTGGCGCCACCTGCTGGCTATACAATGCAAACAGAAATACTGTGGCTACAGCATCACCTCTCTGCTGGACATGGGTCAAGAAAATGGCTGTGTTCTCATCACATGGTCATATGCCAGAGGAGGAGACTGGCCTGACTGAGACTGCAGTGACTGAGACTGGAGCGACTGAGACTGAAGCGACTGAGACCGGAGTGATACTGTCGTCTAAGTCCTGCAGTACTTCAATGCCAAAGAGTTTTCGTCTTCAACCTTCAGACTGTGCCATTCACAAACCATTCAGATCTGTTAAAGCAGAACTATGAACAGAGTTTGGCAATCAGTTCTTTAATTACATTTGATTACAGTTTTATAATTTAGGAACCAAATGTTAATACTGCCTCGCTTTAAAACTTAAATTTGTCTTTTAGTCTTACCTTTGCAGACATGAGGCAAAGTTGTAAGTGTTGAAAAAGTGTCAGCATTAGAAAAGAAATTCAGAAAAACATCCCAGCAATATCATGAGCAATATCTGTGCAAATGACAACAAAGAAAAAGAGCGCATACAGACATTCATACACTGATCCATCCATCCATCCATGTCCTGTTGAGTTTTTATACCCCCACTGACACTCACACCCCCCCCCAGGAGCTGTCACCTGTATTACCATGGTAACGAGGGTTAAGAGGTACCACAATCCGCATCAGTCCCTGAATGCGTTTACAGTCATGTTTGCCATTCACTAGTGAGGGAAGTGCTCTTATTTTGGTGATGGAGGATGGAAGAAAGAAAAAAAATATTCTTTAAAAAAGGTTGTCTGGAATAAGCTGTGGTCCACATGACAAATGGGATAAATGTGCAGTGCACTAAACAAGCAGGAGGGGGCAGCAAACCCAGTGATATCTGTCTCACACAGTGAATGGGATTCACTGCACACTCAGCGTACGCATCACACGATGGCTGTCCTCTGGGTCACCTTCACTCCCACACTGTCCTGTCCTGTACGTGCGTATATATATATCGCTATGCGTGGAATCCAAATGTTACAAACATCAATAAAATTACCATGTTATAAGTAACACATGTCAATCAGCTTCACATGGCAAATATCCACATGCAGTTATGCCAGAACAGACTCAATGTGACGGAAGGTATCCTGGGAAATCCTGCATGCTGAGATTGGTTGCTGATTTAAAAGGGGGAGGTGGGAGACACTGACATCAACCACCCCAGCGCTGTAGATATGTGCTCCTGCATTTACGGCACAAACACAGCCGTGCTTTCAAAACTGACCTTGACTGATGGGCGGGCCCACGCTCACCGCCACATCGTTATCGCCGTGACGATTAATGACATGCCCAATCATGTGACAAAGGGTATTGAATAAATGTCAGCACAAAGCCAAGGAAAGGTACTTAGGCCACCACAAGGGGGAGCACTGCCATCAGAGCCCAGCACAGCCCTCACCGAAACACAGCACGGAGAGCACAGCCCTCACTGAAACACAGCAGGGACAGCACAGTCATCAGCACAGCCCTCACTAAAGCACAGCAGGGACAGCGCAGTCATTAGCACAGCCCTCACTGAAACACAGCACGGATAGCACAGCCCTCACTGAAACACAGCAGGGACAGCACAGTCATCAGCATAGCCCTCACTGAATCACAGCAGGGACAGCATAGTCATCAGCACAGCCCTCACTAAAACACAGCAGAGACAGCACAGCCCTCACTGAAACACAGCAGGGACAACACAGTCATCAGCACAGCCCTCACTGAAACACAGCAGGGACAGCACAGCCCTCACTGAAGCACAGCAGGGACAGCACAGTCATCAGCACAGCCCTCACTGAAACACAGCAGGGACAGCACAGCCCTCACTGAAGCACAGCAGGGACAGCACAGTCATCAGCACAGCCCTCACTAAAACACAGCAGAGACAGCACAGCCCTCACTGAAGCACAGCAGGGACAGCACAGTCATCAGCACAGCCCTCACTGAAACACAGCACGGACAGCACGGTCATCAGCACAGCCCTCACTGAAACACAGCAGAGACAGCACAGTCATCAGCACAGCCCCCACTGAAACACAGCAGGGACAGCACAGTCATCAGCACAGCCCTCACTGAAACACAGCAGGGACAGCACAGTCATCAGCACAGCCGTCACTGAAGCACAGCAGGGACAGCACAGCACTGATGCTCAAAGAGCGGGGGGATGAAGAGAGGGGGGTGGATTGAGTGAGAGAAAGAAAAAGAGAGGGGGAATGAAGAGAGGGGATGGATTGAGAGAAAGAAAAAGAGGGGGAATGAAGAGAGGGGATGGATTGAGAGAAAGAAAGAAACAAGAGAGGGAGGGATGAGGAGAGGGAGAGAGAGAGGTGAGGTGGAGAGAGGGGGTGGATAGAGAGAGAGAAAAAAGAAAGAGAGAAGGATGGAGAGAAAGAGAGACACACACACACATGCATCAACAGAATCAAGACACTCGTTATTTTGGCTAATAGAGTATAAACAGGTGATCACTGTGTGTGACGTTCAGGAAGCCAGCAATGCACTAAAGGACTGAACAAACCCTGCCAGCAATCCACACAGCTCAGGTTCTGGCTCCGTTACTGAAAACCTGGATACTGCAAAGACACACACACGTGTGCACGCGCACACACACGCACATGCACACACACATGCATACAGGCACACAGACGCACACACACACACACACGCACAATCACAAATACACCCACAGGCACACAGACACGCACACGCACACACAAAAACACACATGGACAAACACACACGCACACACCACTTTAGGCCTACTGTAACATACACACAATCAGACATCTGTCCACCCTGGCCTTCGCTTGCTCACACACGGTTTTATGAAACCGGTCCCGCTGGCAGGCAGAGAGACTGTGGGGGAAATAAAGCGGCATTTCCACAGGCCCGGCTGGCACCGCCGTCCCACACAGCGATGAGTGGGGCGGGAAACTGCCAAGCTGAGGAAGCAGAGCTGCAGCCCTAGCTCATTATCTCCATTACAGACCGCCATTTAACAGCTCTCAGACCCCCCCCCCCCCCCCCCCCCACACACACACACACACACACACAGATAATGCACCGGCATTAATCTGCTTAAAACGGGCCAGTGTCAATCACAGATGACAGCTGGGCCACTGGAATGCAAAGCTATGAGGCTAGCTGCCTTTAAAAGCTCCTATACGCGGTGTTAGCGATGAGGCTAGCCATCTTTAAAAGCTCCTACACCCACTGTTAGCGATGAGGCTAGCCATCCTTAAAAGCTCCTACACACACTGTTAGCGATGAGGCTAGCCATCCTTAAAAGCTCCTATACGCACTGTTAGCGATGAAGCTAGCCATCTTTAAAAGCTCCTACACGCACTGTGAGCGATGAGGCTAGCCATCTTTAAAAGCACCTATACATGGTGTTAGCGATGAAGCTAGCCATCCTTAAAAGCTCCTATACGCACTGTTAGCGATGAGGCTAGCCATCTTTAAAAGCTCCTAAACGCACTGTGAGCGATGAGGCTAGCCATCTTTAAAAGCTCCTAAACGCACTGTGAGCGATGAGGCTAGCCATCTTTAAAAGCTCCTACACGCACTGTTAGCGATGAGGCTAGCCATCTTTAAAAGCTCCTACACGCACTGTGAGCGATGAGGCTAGCCATCTTTAAAAGCTCCTACACGCACTGTTAGCGATGAGGCTAGCCATCTTTAAAAGCTCCTACACGCACTGTGAGCGATGAGGCTAGCCATCTTTAAAAGCTCCTACACGCACTGTGAGCGATGAGGCTAGCCATCTTTAAAAGCTCCTACACGCAGTTAGCGATGAGGCTAGCCATCTTTAAAAGCTCCTACACGCAGTGTTAGCGATGAGGCTAGCCACCTTTAAAAGCGCCTACACGCAGTGTTAGCCATGAGGCTAACCATCTTTAAAAGCTCCTACACGCAGTGTTAGCGATGAGGCTAGCCATCTTTAAAAGCTCCTAAACGCACTGTTAGCGATGAGGCTAGCCATCCTTAAAAGCTCCTATACGCACTGTTAGCGATGAGGCTAGCCATCTTTAAAAGCTCCTACACGCACTGTGAGCGATGAGGCTAGCCATCTTTAAAAGCTCCTAAATGCACTGTTAGCGATGAGGCTAGCCATCTTTAAAAGCTCCTACACGCAGTGTTAGCGATGAGGCTAGCCATCTTTAAAAGCTCCTAAACGCACTGTTAGCGATGAGGCTAGCCATCCTTAAAAGCTCCTATACGCACTGTTAGCGATGAGGCTAGCCATCTTTAAAAGCTCCTACACGCACTGTGAGCGATGAGGCTAGCCATCTTTAAAAGCTCCTAAATGCACTGTTAGCGATGAGGCTAGCCATCTTTAAAAGCTACTGCAACAGTCTGAAAGAAAAGATGCTAAGGGAAGACAGGGCAGAACACAGCTGTCCCAGCTACCGAGTTAAAAGCAGTATTACATGAAACTAACAGAGGCTGCGTGAGCCACACATGAATCACCGTTTCACCACCAAAACAGCTGTAAAGGAGTAAAGCAGCCTGACTACATCTTCAATGGTCTCCCATTATCCAGCTAACATACTCCTGACAGAGCAACGGAATGAAGGTGGGGAGAGACATAGCTGGAGAGAGAGAATTAATCCTTTCCAATCTCTGGAAGGTGGGAAAGCGTATGAGAGAAGTTGGGTCAACATCGGGTCAGCCCCACAGAGACCCCTATTACCCATAATGCCCCACAGAAAGAACTCCATTTCCCCATAATGAGCTCTGTAGGAATGCATCGGTACTGGAGCACTGTGGGTACGGTGCACACAAGGCATCTGGACCAGTACAAGTATCTTTATACGTTTCTCCATCTTCATTACACACACACACACACACACACAAGCAAAAATGCAACAGAATATTCCATAAGTCATAGTCCAGACCAGACAGTGAGGCTTTAAAACAGATGTAGCAGACACTGAACTGGCCACGGCTTTAATGAACACTACCTGGAGAGGTTTTCCAGTGAGAACAATTACAGAACTAGACAGGCTACAATTCCTGAAGGAATTGTGTGGGCTTGCTTCAAATTCCAACTGGCACTGTCCTCAAGCCTCAATGCATTTCAATGAGGGCGCATAGCTCAGAAGAAGCACGAAACCGTCCAGACCCACGGCGCACCGTAGCATTACATACAGCCGGGGATCAGCAAGTAGCGATTATGTTCCAGGCATTAGTCGTATCCTAAAAGTGTCACGAGTAAAACTTGGCTAACTATATAGCTAGCTAGCTATGGCATGTCCTCACCTCTGTAACGTTATTTGTTGCCCTCCGTGTGTCCATACATATGTCCATACTGTATCGGTGGTTGTAGCGTCCATGTGTCATTAGCTACTACTCAGATGTGCAGGATAGCATCCGTACACGGGTTGTAGCTGTGTGTCCGTAGCTCCTACTCATGCGTGCAGGATAGCATCCGTACGCGCTAACTAGGTTAACTAAAGTAGGCAAAACTCTAAAATGTTAGGGTTAGCTAAAGTAACATTAGGCGATAAAGCTATTCTTAAAAATCTTGTGCCGTCGGAAGTGCATCCTACTAAACGTCCATGAGTGAGTGAGTGACCACCGGTGCATGCGTCCTACTAAAGCGTTCCACTAAACGTCCATGAGTGACCCTCTATGGAGTGACCACAAAAAAAGGTGAATATTTCAAAAAGTTTTGAATATTTCAAAAATCTGAATACAAGCAACAATGTTTGGAACTAGCCGGTCATTTCGTTGTAAAAAATTGGAACGTAGTGCAAAAACTGTAGGACTAGTTAGAGCTAGAAAAATTGGGCGGCAAGTGCAGATAATAAATATGAAAGATATCAAGAGTGGGCCTGCCGAAGCAAGACCACTAATTATCTTCCATTTCCTGTGAGAATGGATCGCTGAGTAATCGGTTGTGGCGGGGGGGGGGGGGGGTCAATTCACCCTACCAAAGGACAGCTTCCACAGAGGTTTCCGTTTGGTTCAGTCAGCTTTAAAAGCTCCTGACTGTTTGGTTCAGTCAGCATCCCTTTCAAGCCGCTCAGTGACCCAAACGGCACCTTTTGGCCGGCCATTATGGAGGAAACCC
>CM077301.1:32859165-32941665 GCA_039654925.1 Anguilla pacifica | reverse complement strand
TGCTAGACCCAAGTGTTTCCCTAACCTTGTTCCACTAGCCAAACAAGCAGTATCATTACAAGATGGATACATCAGCTGTCCGTGCATGAATAAACCTAAGATAATAAAAAAAGCCGGTAGGCCAGATGATCCGATAATGACAAGTGGATAATAAAAGTGACAAGTGACCATAAATGTTGGTCAGCCAACATTTAGTCTACGACTACAAATCAGATTCACTATCTCAGTTAAAGTACGCACTGCCACTATATAAATAGTGATATTATTTATGATTATTAAATCGACAGGTCCACCTTAATTCCAAGAGTTTGAGCAGTCACGGCGATAGCTAGCCAACAGAAAATCATGGCGAGGTTTATATAGCTACCACTTGACAGCAGACATGCATGTAGCTAGTGGTATGACAACAGCGTAAAGTTGATAGCTAGGTTGCATTCTAGCCAACTTACCTGGCCGACGTCAGTTAGCTAGGCTCGCTCTTACACTAGCCTCTGGCTAGCCAGCGCACAGGTAGATCTAACGGTCTTTCTCCGAAAACAGCATTTCGTCAACTAGATTACCTCGTCTAGTTAATTAGGTACATACCTGGACAGCGATAGCATTACTGAAGATTATCGTAAAGCGCTTCGGCTGAGAAGACGTACTGTCATACATAAACGATGATATTATATATGACGTTATATTACTACAAAATTATTAGACTAGCCATATAAACGCGAACAAATCACAATCAAGACAGCTACACGCTAGACTATAATGCAAACCCGCGATCATAGCGACAGCGTGGGAGAAAGAGGTTGTAACCAATCAAACCTGGTGGTTAGCAAACTAGCTCACTGGTCAGTAGCTAGGTAACGTTAAGGTATCTACCTTAGCACGCTAAATGAACCAGTAAGCTAATTTCTCGATGACATAAAAATGGAGAACGAACACCTGTAAAATATTCAGACCGACCGCGACTGAATGACATGAATGAAGTTTAAAGCTTATCGGTCTGCCAAGTACGCAGCGTTTACCTTTCGCCTCACAGTCGGCGCAGTATTTGTTGTCTTCTTCTCGCAGCATTTTGGACAGGATGGCCTGGTGCTGTTCATTGAGTTTCTGGGCCTTCTCTCTTTCCGAACGCGTCGTCATCTCGCCACAAGCGTTGTCGCACACTGCTTGAGTAAAACACACACCTTCCCCTAATGCTTCGTAACGAAATAACGAGCTACAAACAATACCATTCCCCGAGGCAGTGCTGCTCACAACCGTGAAGCAAGAAGCGGCAGCGTCAATGGCAGAAAAGGGGGAGTACCCGGAACCGGAACTATATGCCAGACAGCGAGAGTTCGTTGCTGAAATAAGCACCGGAGTCTGATTGGCTAAATGGTCAATTCTGGGTTTTTAAACGAATCGTCGCTTACTCCGCATCAAGTACGGAGAGAAAGACAGCGGTTGGAAGTGAGTCAGAATCCATGTGTTTTGTATCGTGGTAAGATTACGTCAGAGAAGTAACAGATTACTGTACGTTCTTGTGCACTTCAAAGCTTTCCACCACGAATTAAGTACAGTGTTTTACACATAGCTGTCAGTGAGCACACACCTTATCGTAACAAAATAAGGACCCTCGTCTGGAAATTATGAATTAGCAGTCCAATGAAGCACTGCATTTTACAAATGAATCTAATGTTTGAAAATGTATTAGGATTACCCAGTCTCTAACTGTGGTGTGCTTTTTAAGAACACAGCTGGACATCAGCTTCTCATTGAGCTTCTGTATCAGTGAAAAACTTATGTTCTGGCTTGCATTTGTTAAAAAAAAATAAATAAAGAAAAAAGTTTTTGACATGCATACATATATACATACATAAAAAAACACAGTTCGACTTCATACAATAACGTATTTATTCATCATCCCAGTTCTGTAAGAAACACCTGTTTAACAGATGATCATGCATTGCTATACACACAAGTTATATTTCAAATTACGTTCTACTTTCAGGCCTATTATGACTGCTGGAATAAACTTTGAATAACACCACATGAAATGTTTGTGCTATAAGTACAACAGTGTTGAGTGATTAAATGTCAAATTCCCTAAGTTGTTTACACAAATACAATTGCTGCCATGTAGCATACCTGTATTAGAATACACATTTCCACATTTATAGTGCAGTTGTGTTGTGTGCATATTAATATGCGTTTTTTTCTTTCAAGTATATTACAGTCCGGCCGGAAAATCAGAGTTTTAAACATATATAGTGTCCAGTAATAAATTAAAAATCTATGCACCGCCCCTTTCTCTCCCAATCGCCGAATCGCGTGGGCTCGGGACCCCTGGGTCCTCCTTTTTCTTTTGTGACAGGATTCACGTCATCCGGGAATCCTGAAACAATCGACAAACGAAACCACAACTTAAAAACTGTTTGCAAGAATATTAATACAGATTTTTCACGGAATACAAAATGATTTGCAAACAACATTTTCGATCTGCCATTGACACTGAAATAGAAATGCTAGACTTCACAAGGGAAAATGACTGGTCCTACGTTCCAGGACGTCCTTTGTCGTTTCTTTCTCTGAAATATCGAGACGTCCGAGTGGGGTTTTGGCCTTCCTCAGAGGCTCCTTGTCCAGCGGCTTCCCATCTGTAGCTGACCCTGCAGTCCGCGAGCAGGCTTCCCCGAGAGGCATAATAATTAGGCTATAATCATGGACGCAATATGCAATCTGAGCTTTGTATTTAGCTATTGTGTATTGTGAGAAGCCTACACAGACACACACAGACCTTTATTATCTTTGGATGATTTTTGTAAGTCGTAAAGGTATTTCATTAAGTTCCAGAAGCTCCACAAGCAATACCTAGCTACATGCTCTAACTCGCTAGCTAAGGTTAAACGGCGTGCATTTTTCTTTCTTTCTAATTCCATTGTACTCACCTTTAAAAACAGACTCCACAAGTACGCCTTTAAAAATATGATTTCTGGGATTAGTAAACACACGCAACAGAGACATTATGCCTTCTGCGAATGCTCGCAGCTGTCAAATTATAAAACCGTCTTCCTGTTGACGAAGCAAAATGACGTTTTGAAACGTCATCTTAAGGCGACAGTCCAATGAATAGATTTCCCCTGCACACGGATATTTGTTCCACGATATTAAAGCAAATTTAAAAACAAAAAACAAACAAACAAAAAAAAGAAAAACATAGGCTTATAAGATTTATACGACTCCCATATTCTTTGAAATTGTATACTTTCAATATTCAAACGTTTTCTCAGTGGGATTGGCGTTTCAAATATGCTCACTCCATGCATTATCTAACCTATGTTGATATTATATACCTAGCTAACTAGCCTTCGACTGATGATGGCCCTCTATTGCATTTAATCAATCGTTGTAATGTTTATCAGCGTGAATTTATCTGCTGACCACTGTAAGGTAAAGGTCAATGAACTGTAGAGTTCAGTGGAAAAGGTGGACAATGTCGCCATCTATCGGACTGAGAGTAACATGCAATCTCCTGGAGCGAGTTATATCATTCTACGTCACTCGTCTTCTTTACTTTATTCAGTTAGATATAGGAATCAACACAACGTGTTAAATGTTCAGTCTGTAATAATATTCAGTCTGCTTGATCCTATTTGTTTGGACAACACACCACCATCTGTGGTAAAAGCAATTGTATTTTCCCAATTTTTCATGAAGATAATTTCAAGAAATAATCAATCCACAATTCATGGAGCAATCTCCCCAAAACAGGCATGTACCTCTTAAACTGGGCTGCTGCGCTGCAAAAATTTTTTTAGGGGGGTCATAACAAAAAGAGCGGTTTAATATTGTAGAGTGTAAAAGGTTTTACATATTTATATTCAGGATATCTTCAAAACCTTGATAATAGAGAGGAGTTTTGTATTTAAAAAAAAAAAAAAATTAAAAACCATGAAGTGGATATGTGAGTTGGTTTGTGGGCATTGTGGGTTTCTTGCATTGGCTGCAATACTGAGGTAAAGATTAATGTCCAAAGTATTGTTTTTTTTTTTTCCAAATATGTTGATTTTATTCTTTTACAAATGAATGGCTTTTGAAAATATTTTGATGTGTAGTAAAAGACTGAATGTATTCTCCATGTGTTGTGTGAGCAAAGATGTGCACCCAAGTGAGGAGCAGAGGAAAATGTGGTTATGTGTATTATCCATACCATGAATAATATATCTTTAAAAAATCTGACATAATCTTTAAGAATTCACATATGCAATTTGTGGCTACTACTCATACTGCTACTACTACTACTACTGCTACTACTATTATTATTATTATTATTATTATTATTATTATTATTATTATTATTATTATTATTATTATTATTATTATTGTTGTTGTTATTATGAATAATAAGAATATTATTATTATTATTGTTATTGTTATTATTATTATTATTGTTGTTATAGTTGTTGTTGTTGTTCTTGCTAATTTATTTTAATGCCTTTCACGATCTCTCAGTGCTTTACAAAAAATGGGGTTAAAAGAATAATAATGTTGTCTGTTGTTAAATTCTTTGCATAAGGAACAACCTCAGGTAGAATTGTTAGAATATGTACACATATACCTGTGAATATACACATATTTAGTATGTATATATATACATGTGAATATATGTTTATTGGATATGTACATATAATTATGTGATGTGAATATATTCATATTGAATATGTAATGTCACAAGAGAGTAGGCAGTTCTCTCATTTGACTCATTCCACTTTCTTACAAAATCCTTCCAGTTTAACATGAACCCAGTTGTAAATGTACCCGTCTGCAGTGTGCACTTCACTGCCCAGTGTTTTAGTAGCTTGGGGTCTAAAGAAAAGTCACAGCAGTAATGTGAGCACTCTTTGCAATCTCTGATGTCTGCACTGTAATTCATTTTATTCTGAAGCAGTGATAGATCCTGGCAGGGGCCATTTTCAGCAAAGTATGCTAGGTTTGAAAAACAAGCTATAATAAAAGATACCATCTTTGTAGAAGGCAGTCCAGAATTTTATAATTTCACATAGTCTGTGAATGTATATGAAATGTATATGAAAATTATATGTAAAAAAGTTGTTTTAGAAAGAAAAAAATCACATTTAGAAAATACGTATTTTGGAAATACAGACTTGTGGCTGCTTGCATTAATAAAATAAATCAGTCACTTAACATGAAGACTTGGATACATCATAAATATTCATATTTACATGAATATGGTACAGTATGCAGTGGTTCGTGGAAGTTAGCTGTGTTCTTACATAGCAGTTGCCATTCTTTTCTGATCATGTGCAATACGTGAAATTCTACAAGTTTTATGCAAAATTGCTCATCAAAACATAGTTTCATTACCAAAAATATTTAGAAACAGATACATATTCATTTTAGGTGAAAAACAAATAGAAAGTGCTGTACCTCACAGAATATTAAATGCAGTTTACATCTGTTTCATTTGATTAATGATCATATTTTCACCTGCAGAGCAAAACATCCAGACTTCCAAAAAAAATTATGCCAATAACAGGTTAACAGATGCGCTTACAATAGTGCTTGTGTGAATATAGTGTCATTTTGTACAGAAATCAACACGTGACTACTCCCGTGGAAGCAGCTGTAAGGCTGCGATACGATATCATAATTTTATGAATGGGAAATGTAATTGTAGAGGGGTACACAGATAAATCAAATTGCCATCAGAAAGTAGTTAGTCAAAATCAAAACTGCTTTTCATATTTTCACATGATGGAGTTGTCCCCTTGCACCAGGAATAAAAAAACAGATGCTTTAATGTATCTGTTATTTAAATGTGAAGCCGATGACTGGCAGGAGATTAAATTTCATTGGATCCTGATTCACACAACCTTCCCTTTTGGCGCTGGACAGTAGATTATGTCCCAGTCCTTTTGTGTAATTCTGACCTTTAACACATGTAATTTAATATTTTCCCATTTATTTTCTCCTTAGACTATGCTTCTTGGGATTAGACGACTGACGACACGCCGTTAACATCTGAAGTGGACGCTGAAACGAAACACCACATTCCTTCGACGGGGGAAACGGGCTCCTGGTCTGATTCAGCCGCTCCGCGTGCCATCTGCACTGAATCAGCATGATGAAGTATCACTCTAAACCCATACCGAGGTGCAGTAAACAAGTATAAACTCACCGTTCCATACATTTATACCGTTATTACTGATAGTGAATCATAAAGACCCAATACAAACACGGTGTAAATAATGCCAAATCATGATTAGTCACCAAAATTTCATAGACACATGAAAGCTGTTTGATCGATTGATATGATTTTACTTATTTAAGCGGAGCACACCGTGGTTGTACAATGGACTGACGAAATGTGATTTGCGTAGGGTTATTCTCGATGTTTAAGAAGAAGAAGAAAGGGATTTTCTTCTAAAATTCATCATTTGCTGCTACTATGAGACGCCAGAGAAGGTGAGGCATTTAATTTACTCCAGATCACTGTTCTTAGGTGCAATCATATGAGAAGCCACGCTAAAGGTGCTAGGTTAGTTCACTCTTTCTCATATGTGGACAGGGAAATAAGACTGTGCATTAAAACATCTCAGTTAACTTCTGTGATTTTTGGAGCTTCCTGATGGCCAGAATGAAACAGCTATGGGCAGCCTATGGGTCCGTCACCGCGGTCCACTCACAGAACTACCATAGAAAGTCGCGTCACGCAATACCAAACTTGGTTGGCTAAGTCTTGAAATAATCTCCTGGACGTGTGCCTGTACAAGTAGTTTTTGGAAAACATACTCCAGATTTGGTGTTCATTGCCAAAACAAATCGATAGTTTCATTTATTTATTTTTACATAAGTTTATTTATGTATGTGTCGTTTTGTTTTTTTGTTTGTTTTTTTGTTTGTTTTTTATTATTATTTGTAATGAAAAATAAAGGCTTTAATGCCATTCAAGTTTTCAGCCGAACCTATGAGAAGCTTTGCTAGGACAATCGGCATTGTTCACTGACTGCACTGCCTCTGGCTCGCAGGACTGGCTGTTTTTGGCAGTCGACTTGGATTTCAAACTTCAGTCACTGCTGCATTGATTTGAGAACCAAGACGCAAAAGCTTTGACAGACACTAAACATGATCGGTGTTTATAGTGTTGTGATGGGTAACTGATGCACGTATCATTTTAAATGAAATATATCAACAAGTACACCATTACTAGCATCACTGCTGTTGATATTGTCATTGATTTGTATTTCCTTAATATCATTAAGTAAATATAGTTTGGATCTGAACTGGCCATAGAGGAGTATGAAAGTGTAATTGATATTTTAAATTCTTCTGTGACTGCACTGAGTTTGCGATGCAGACAGTGCAGGACAGCAACAGCATGTCGTTTTACTTTAACGTTTAATAATCCGTATAAAACCCTATAAAATTCTATTTCAGCACAAAAAATAATGACGTGAAAGTTCAGAATTGAACAAAGTGCTAAAGGAAGTGCTTAATTTGTTTTAGAGTGTAAAATTGGTCATTCAAAAGGTTTTTGTTCTTCTTAAACGGATAACTGTTGATAAATCGCAATAATATTATTAAAATGTACATTTTTTCCACGTAACTACTCAAAGCATATGTGATGGAAAGTATATAGCCTAGTAATTAACTGTTTCAAAATACAAATATAGCTTGACAAAGTAATATATGTCTCGATAGTTTCAAAACTGCTTGTTACGAAAATTGCAGCCTACTCCACGGTCCATTGTTTATGCTATTCTCTGAATGGCCACTATAGGCTAATTTCGGCTTTGGGATATGTTTAAATGTGGATGTGGCAACGATGAACGTAATTTTAACTTCCGTTTCGTTTTCTGGTTCCATGATTTCAGATTATTTTAAAAATAGTAATAGTCTGTTTAAAATATTAAAGAACACTGTGAAATATAAATGATCTGTCTCCTAGAATTCGCAATTGCACTTTTTTCTTCTGTGGCCCCAAAGCCTACACTGACGTAGCCAGAATGAATTAATTCAAGTAGACTTTAATAATCAGTAAATATGTGGGCGCACCATTAAGCCTCGTATTGGTACATGTGCTAACCCGCTACATATATTTTGGAAAGTTCGAATTTTAATTTTGAATCTGATTACTGTCGTTAGGTCGTTTTCACTGTGAGGTTGTGTTTATTGCGTTACCCCTCCATGCCTGTGACGAGACTATAGCCTACTTAACGTACAGTAGCTATCTCTCTATTCACATGTAGACACGCTGCTGATTTTACTTGTGTTCTCAGTCCATGGCTGGAGATTCTGAAGAGCGAATAAGGAGGAGTTGTGCAGGCAAATTGGGTCTGGAGTCACTGGCTGGTTTAATGTTTTTTGAAAGGCTTCTTGTTGGAGTTGCATGAGGATTCGGTTCGCTTGCTGCCGTTCGGCTTCCCGCTCTTCCGCAGTCTGACGTCTGAAAGAATACAGACAAGAGGCGGACAGACGTCAAAGTCAATCGGCGATGACCGTAATTTTCAATGCCTGTTTTGGACGTTAGATGGATAACTATATAGACTGCACGAGAGAACCCCATAAGAACAACTTCGTGAAATTGAAAAAGGTGAAAAATTTACTTTGATTTAAAAGGTCTTTGATTTCAATGAACAGATGCCTATATTGGCAAAGAGTCAGGATGATGTAACTAAACGATAGCAAATGTTCTACGATCTGGGGGTGGCGGGTGTTTAACATTAACGTATAGATCTACTGGAGATCTACGCTGAAAACATTACCATTACCTGTAAAACAAATACCTGACAAACAGAGAAATTTCAGCCGCTATAGCCTACGTCTGATGGAACGCCAAACAGCTTTGTTTGAGTCCAGGCCTGTTTACGAATATTTCATCCCATCAACATCCCACAACTCCAAGGAATGGTAAGCTAGCCAATTCAGTAATAACCGATAGCCTCACAAATATTTGCGTTCACACGGCCCAAACTGTTCATATGATGCCAGCAACATTCGTATACTCCATATTATATGATTTATTCACATACTGAAATTTGGCGACGTTGCAGTGATTGATTCAGTTATGAGTGGGTAGTATTACCCTACCCCAGGAACAAGGCGTGTGTTATGGCGCGCTTGTTCATTTATGTGCACATTAATGACTACGTGCGTGTGCGTGTGTGCGTGCGCATGTGTGTGTGTTTGTGTGTCTGTGTGTGTGCGTGTGTATATGTGTGCGTGTATGTTTATGTTTGTGTGTCTGTGTGTGTGAGAAAAGACAGATGCCTGACTTCGCATTTAATTAACAAGAACAACAACAATAACAACAGCAACAACAACAACAACAATAATAATAATAATAGTAATAATAATAATAATAATGGTCGCCGTTACAATATTTATCGTCTTCATTATTTTTATCACCTCTACACTCAGCATTATAACCTTAATAATAACAACAGACAACAGGATGCTGTGTCAGTTATTTACAAAAAAGAAGAAGACATATCTAGTATATTACCCAATGCGTAATTTTATTCTCATAAGCAAAACCTCACATGAAAAATGTACGTGTTTATGCCCCTCCAGTATCTGGGAGTTAATCATTGTTCCTTCTGCGATCCTCTGTCACAAGAGAAACCCATAGAACCCAGACAGTTTTTATTAAGGTACTGTAGAGCTAAACGAATTTGGGAGATAAATATTAGTCAATTTCTTTAGTATCAATGTAGTCACATATTTAAGGTGGCATTACGGCTCATGACTTTCATTCATAGCATAAATAATAACACAACACGCAAAAGCCAAGGAAATGATTCAAGACTGCTTTTTAAATCCTATTTAAATATACCCATACGTAAGAATTAGGCAATCTGTTGCAGTAGCAGTAGTAGAAATAATAATAATAATAATAATAATAATAATAATAATAATAATAATAATAATAATAATAATAATAATAATAATCCTGCTTTAAAAAAAATAAATAATACTAAATTGTCTATAACATAGCCTATTGCTAACAATATTCGTAGTAATACTAATAATAGAATATTATTCCTTTATTGGAAGTGCATTGTGGGCACATTGAATCAGGGCTCATATTCCATATAACATGATCTTTCAAATGAGCTAATAACATGGTTTATATATTCAGGTATCAGAGAGTTTGGTTACTGTATATATTTATGTGTAGTAAAATTGTTAAAATAGTTTTTACAATATAATATTTATGTGTAGGCCTATGTTATATTTTAGTCAACTTATTGGAGGCCTAAAATATTGAAATATTCAGTACGCAATAATAATAATAATAACAATAATAATAATAATTGTTATTGTTATTCCAAAGCTGTTGGTGAATTCATAATTGTATTCATAATAATATGAATACAAATATGTAACAACAAATATTAGATTCCTCACCTCCATTTTGTTCTCCTGTTCTGGAACCATGTTTTGACTTGCGCATCAGTCATTTTAAGTGCCTTCGCCAAGGCCGCTCTCTCTGCAGACGCCAGGTATTTCTGCCGGTGAAACCGCTTCTCCAGTTCACAGATCTGGAGTCTCGTGAAGGATGTCCTTGGCTTTTTCTTCTTCGGTGGTGTCCGGTTCTGGTACGGGTGACCTATACGGCGTGTTACAGTGAAGGGTGAGAGCGCCACTGGATTGGGAGACAGGGCGAAAGCAAGCGGCAGAAATCAGCAGCAGAACAGCGAAGCAGCGCAGTCGCAGAGGCAAAGCACGGCTGGGTCCAGTGACCCAAGCAGATGTAAGAGGTTGCTCCTTTTTTTTAAGAAACAAAACGAGCAATAATCGACGCTTATCACTCAGGAAAAAGTAAATACACAGCCAGAGCTCCTTGACCATATTCGTTATGCTCAATGTCCACAATTAGCCGTATGTAAAATAACTCATTCGGCATTTACCTGACTCTGATTCAGAACGATTTATGAGTGTACAAATACAATAAATATTATAGGCCCTACTTATATAATAGTTCTATTAATTGTTAGGGGGAAATCGTAATGAAGAAATCTGATTATGTTAAATCGATATTGAATATATTTTGTGCATTCACACTTACGTTCAGACATGCTTGTAAATGACAACAGGGATTCATACGTGATTATTTACTAAAACCGTGTTCATTTAAACAATAGAGATTACTGCCTATTAATATTGGATCATGGTGGTCACAACACAGGTTGAAATATTGATACTGAAAGTCAAGACTTGCAATTAAAACATTATGTAAATTACATTATGTAATTTACTATTAAGTATTTTTCGTATAATGTTAATTTATTTTATATTAGATCGATTAGATTAAACTATCCTCTATTGTCAGATTTCTCTGAAATTTTGCGTTACAAGCCGTACTCCCCCTCACATACAAGGAACAGACATACATTGATACAGTAAAATGAGACAAACAATACAAAAGGTTGTAGCACATTTCATTAATAATAGATCGTTATAATCATTTCATTTTAAAACACATACATTCCAGGTTTAAATGACCCTCTCGTGAAATTAGTTTCAGTTTGTAGGCCTACACGTCACATGAAAATGGACGACTTTCTTTCCCATTCATTTACAGATAGGGTTAGGATTTGGGTTAGTTAAAAAGTTAAAAATAGTTTAAAATAAATATTTCCCATGTGGCCATTGTTGTCTAAAGTAACTTCATGTTACATGTTTATCTTATGATGGAATTAGATTACATTTACTAAAACTGTTGGAAGTTTGTAAATACTTTATTATTTTTTACATTGTGTAAATACCCACACTTTAAAAAATTAATATAATATTCCTTTGACCGAAAATCACCGAAACAATTCAAGCAGGTTTAAATTAAATATTTATCTGCACGTATCTTCGTTGTTGTTTCTTCCCGTGAAGCTAAACACGTTTAAAGTCTTGGCTAAGTATACTATAATCATCTTTAAAGGGATTTTTATTCAAATATGATTCTGACTTCCCGAATGACGCTACTGGAGAAGTTAAAATAAAAACAAATAATAGAGCAGTTTGTACTGTCTTTGAAAGACAAGGCTTCGTGTTCAGGCCTCGTTCTTAGCGCTTTCTCGCAGTGTTTTATTGCTAAAGAAAGACCGTCAAGATGTTCCTAATCTCCTAAACATGTCAAATATTTTAAAGACGTGATATGATATTGCTTTTGTCACGATTGTAAATGAATTATAATCTTTCTTAAACATTAATTTCTACATTTAAACATGCGCGAAATGTATGGCCTAACAGCGTGTTGTCTAGGCATACAATAACGTGTCAAATAAGGTACTTAATATGGATTTAATTATTGAATAAAAACTTGTATTTCCATTATATCGTATCGCCTGCCACAAAGGTTGAGTTACCAACCCATTTATGTGGAAAACGATGTGGAAAGTGCAAATTCGTACTGCAATGTTTCTGTTTACAATCATAATGTTACATAATATCGACTCTCTTCTTAACGTTAGCTTTATGCGCACCATGTTATATTTACGTTAATCTTAATTAAATTTTGACTCTTCACAAAAAAGGCATGAATCAAAGCCTATTTGTTGTAAATTCGTTGTGAACAGGCCGGATAATACGGTGCATGCGTTGCTCAACAGAAATCTCAAGCAATATAAAACAGAGGCTTTCATAATGTACCTTTCACAAGAGCATACTGTCCTGAAATCAAATGCATTTTACCTGTAAATCTATCTTTGGTGTATCTTCTGTTGCTCTCCATCCAGGGAAAAGTTAATCCCGTGAGATTGTTGATAGAACTGACGCTTCCCACTCCTGGCACCGTGGACATGCTGCAGGGTATTGATGAGTGGACGCTACCGAGCGGTCGATGCGCTGGCACGCGGATCACTCCGGCCGAATTAAGATTATTCCCGTTCATGTTCATGCCCATGCCCATATTCACATTGTATGACCCATTCAAAGAAGCGACGCTGCATGCGTTGCTGTTATATCCCCCGGAATTATTGGTGTTATAGTTGCCAGTCATGGTATTGTAAGCACTGCTGACGATGCATCCTAAACCGTAGTCAGAGTCTTGCAGCCTGGGACTGGAAATCATACAACTCCCCTGATCCGCATTGTTCAAAATTTGATCGATACCAAAACTTATGGGCTCTGCCGGGTTCTGGTGCAGATGAATTCCTATATGATCCATAGTCGGCTAAGCCCCCTGTAAAATACAGAAGTCCTTCCCGCGTTATCGGTGGTTTAAGATGTCGTCTCGCTTCAGTCGCTCTCAAATAGGTGTGAGTGCATGTATGTGAGGAAGGCTAAACTGGAGCTGATTGTCTGTTTTTTTCTTCGCTTTTTTCCCTTCGCTTTTTTCCCTTTTTTCTTTGGGAGCCTGCCTGCCAGAGCAACGAGGACATCAATCAAAAGGCCAAATAGGCTGGTTGAGATTAAGACCCAATTTTAGACTTCGGGACCCAATTGGATGAAAAAAAGGAAAGAAAAAGTACGAGGAGCTCATTCACTGACACATATAGGAAGCTAGGGGTCCGAAATTACATTAATGACAAACCTCAAAACAATACTTCTGCCACGACTCGTTCTGTTGTCCAGTTAACTAGAGAGAGTAAAAAAATCACAAGGCAGTAAAATTAATGCATAGTACAGAAAAGTGCGGTTGGATCTGCCGATCTCCTTTTCTGTATCTGCATAGGCGGAATTTAATAGTAGCCTATGATTACCTAGCCAATTACAGTATGTAAAATTAGTTATAACACGTAACAGTAATCAAACAGTGTAGGCTGAAACACTTTAAGAGCAACAAATGGTCTTCGTATTCTTGCACTAAAAATATCTAAAAAATTAGTTACTCATAAAGAAAGTAACAGTGGCCCATTATTATCAAATCGAGTATGTTAAAAACCGCTCAAGACATGTCCAGTCTATTGTTTGAAAGTTACTTGTATTCCAAAACTATGCAAGCGATGAGCGGTGATGATTATCCTCAGACAGATCACATTTGAAAACAGCAACGACTGCTTTTCTGCGTGCATTTAAACGGAGATAATGCAAGGTTCAGCTCGGGCCTGCGCGTCAGTGGCAGGTCTAAGAGGCATACGTTAGTGCTATGCTGTTCCAGGGCTCTTAAAACGCGCTTGATTCTTAACACGCGCGAGTTCGACTGATTTTCAGTATAATTAAATCCAGATGAGTATGGCTGTATTGTGATATGGTTTTGTGTTAATCAGTGATGAAATCAGGAACGACTTGCACTTGCCTTTAGTTTTAATTGAAGTGATCGGTATTCCTAATATATCGCCTTTGCAAAGGTATACGACATGTCGGTGGAAATGTTGCCTTTACGCGCGATTACATGGTCTCATCGATCCATAATAAGATCCTTAGTGTAGGCAAATGTCGAGGGTATCATTTTTAATCAATCCGGAGCGCTCTGGGACATGATGGTCGGGTGGCAAATGCACACATACCAAGCGGTTGAGTACATGAAGATTACTGGCCTGAAGGTAATGCGAGCGGGCTAGTGAAAAGTAATCAAGTGCACGTCGTTAGAAGTTTCTCATTGGTTTTGCTGGCAGAACTTCATTCGGACTGTGATTTTGTTTATGCTAGTGTAGGCAATTAAGAAGCTAACGTGGAACAAGAGACTAGGGGGTAAGATCTCGGAATTAGTTGAGTCCACTCCAGAGATAAGGCTGGTCAGAAGCTCTAATGACACAAACAAGTACATACGATAACATAAGATAGTCTCGAAAAAACTGTAGTTTCATACGTTTCATTCTCTAATTGCTGTTCTGTTTGTCGAATAAGATTATTTCACGCATTACGCTGGGTTATTTTCTAGTCGGTGATTCTTAGATCTATTTTTGAGTGATGAAACATGTTGATTTCACCAATACACACAGAGTCATACATTTTTTAGTGTGCGATTGGTCATGGTCGTAGCATTGGGGGTTTCTCCCTTTTGTGTATGAAAATTTGGCAAACATTTAGCCAGTAGTAAGTAGAATATGCTTCTGAACACCTTCGCGATATGGCAGTTCACCTAACAGAAATCATTACTGAGCTATTTTCTCCATCTGTCACTTCTGTCATGTATTCCATGAACAGGGTGAATGTATGTAATATGTGAAGGTAGCACACATACTTTCGTTTTTAGTTATCTCTTTAACGTCAATATTACCATTACGTCAAGTATTTGACTTGAATTAGATATGTGAGACATTATGTCTGAAAGAGCACAGTGTGAGCAATGGATTTAAAGTCCTTATAGGCACAAAATGTCGCTACAAATAATAAAGACATAAAGTGCAGAAGCCTATTTGAATTTTGTGCGTAGTAGTAACATTTTACGTGGGTATGAAACAATCTAATTTGTGCCCTCATTATTGGAAACCCATTAACATATACATAAATAGAAACAGTCCTTGAAATAAGCATTTTCGCTATCTGTTCGTTCATCTACAATTTGATGTTGTATCTCTTCTTTTGTAATTATTACTTAAATAGTTGTGATATGCGTTGATAACTAACTACATAAATTCACACTAACTAAAATAGTTGCCCGTATGATTAACTAGATGTATGGGGAAACGTATTGAGTTTGTATGCATTTAATAAATAGCCTACAAACCAATACCAAATAATACAGTTTACAGAAACCATCGTTAGCAAAGCAGAGCAGTAAATCTCACTGAAATATTTATCATTTTAAATGCGTAAAAGACAGAAAGTAATGTTCTGCAATTTAAGGAAAATGGAAGCATTTAGGTTATTGATTTCTCCCATGAAATCTTTTGGGACGTGATTATTTAACAAAAAGCATTAAAGTATTAATATTTGATATAGGATCTCTGGATTCTGGCCGGCCAATTGACCTACATTAATCATTAATGAAATCTCTTGCTACCACGTTTTGTGTGATGTGGACTCGCTGGGACAGGGTCTAATAGGGAAATTTGGGAACTTCCAATAGCGAGTAAATAATTCACAAGATACACAATTCTAGTGTAGTCGCTTTACAGGTTATTGCTTACATTCAGATCTTAACTTCTAATATTTAAATCAGGGTTGCAAGAAATTGCAGTGTACTCTCACATAGACCATTCGACTTGGTTCTGTTCGCAGGAATACACGATAATATATCACAATTTGAGAGTTAGTTCTATAGTCTCTATTTCCCTATATGCCCTAATATGTCCATGCATGGCGTTCTGATCAACAGACATGCATAGTCCACCCTTCCGAGTCTGAAAGTGGAGAATCAGGTCTATATATGCCAGGATGCACTCCGGTACAGTACCTAAAGTACACAGTAAAATGTCCAGTGTTGATTCAACTCTAACAGTGTTAATTAAACACTTAAGAGATAACATTTGGCCCCACTCTGGAATGTGACACCAAATGTTATCTGTTGAGAGTTGAATGAACACTGGACATTTTACTGTGTACAGGCAGCGGCATCTAATCAAACTCAATTATTGAGCGGCCGTGTTGGAAAGCGTCCCAAGTGTCAATTATGTTAAGTGTTTCGGCAAATTGCTATACGGACCCTTTGTTTTAAATAAAAGTTTATATCGATTTGTTATTTTTGATCCCTGGCGATAGGCCTAAGTCACTTGATGCAGACTACAGCGATGGGAACAATTGTGTAATCGGCTAAATAGTAACAGCTATGGAATAAATAAATAAAGAAAAATGCCTGATTTTGCGTTCATATTTTTAATGAGAAGCCTAGTCTAGTTTTATTTTCGCCCAGCGAAAAAGCTCTATTTCTGACTCCATTTAGCTTCCGACTAATGTTCCAGGCAAACTCTTTCTGAAAGTATCAGCTTTCCATATCTACCTGCCCAGTCCTTGACATTTGTTCTCAACCTCCCTGGCGCCAAGTCCATCAACCAAATTCCTCACTGTCCCGCTGACGGAGTGTAAGGGAAGGAGAGAAACGCGCACGTCGAAGACATCTAACAAGAGGCGACCCGACACCACAATAGGCGGCGACCCTTCTTAAAATTATTGAAAAATAATGAGTCAGTACCATTTTGAGCGTGCCAGGATTTGAGCTGTCACTTTACGATATCTAATAGGCCAGATAAATTGGAATCTTCAGTGCCATAGCCAAACATCAGATTTAGCAGTGCCATATGCATTCACGGAAGCAGGCACCATTTAACTCTTTTTAGTTTGGTTTTTTTTTTTTTTTTTTTTTTTTTTTTTTAAATCTCGTGATCTCATCTAAAACTATGAATTTATAGCGGGCTTTGCGGACATACACCGAAGCTTAATTAGGAAGCTGCTCCATTACTACGATGTTTTATACCAAAACTAGGGCTGATGTTTAATGTAGCAATTAGTCCTATTCCCGCGGTGTAATTTTATTAATCTCTTTGGCTATAGCAGCCTAATAAGCGCCAGTCGTAAGCTGTTGCCCCAGGCCGCCGCTGCTCTTCACCCCCTTCACAAAAACCAACAAAAACGAAACAGTGCCACAGAAGCGAATTCATTCCCCTCATCTTCATAAAGAGGAGCAGCAAACAGAAAATACCGAATTTCTCCGAAAAAGTGATTAATGTTGAAGCAAATGGGAGCGATGAGGACGGAAGCACCGGAGAGTTATTTCACCTGTGTGTCAGGCACGGACAACTAGCCCAATGACTGGCAGCAGGTCATAAAAGTAATGGTTCATAAGTCACATTTAAAACAACACATTTAAACAGCAAGACGTCCCTGCTTATATACATATAGGCCTAAACAAATAAATAAATTACGCGCACGCGTACATTGTTACATGTTTAAGACAATGCAAACAAAACCATATTTGGCCAATGCCAGTCATAAACACATTTTGAGTCAATATGCAAACTGCATTTGGAAAATGGCTCACAATACGAGACAGCCCTGCTACTGCAGCCTACTTGGAAAAAGACACCGTGAACTGCTACTATCAGATTTCAAAATCTGTCAGGACCGCATTTAATTTCAAATGAGAAATCACATTTACATCAGTTTCACGTGTCAGGGTAATGGACGCTGGGCTATCACCTATAGAACCAAAAGAAACTGCAGTGAACATATAAGGGAACCAGCCATTAAAATGCTTTCAATACAGGGTTCAGTTGCTGATGAAGAGGGGGAAAAGTCCATATTTTAGTTCACACCACTCAAGGAGTGCAATCCATCACATTTAACACCGCTTTGTTGTCACATCTGGTCCGTAATGCAGAGCAGGCAAGACAAAATATTAACCCGGGTGCGAAGTGTCTCTGTTAGATAAGCAGCGTATTTTCAGGTCATTAGTGTCAGGGGCATGAACACGTTTTCTGCTGAAAGTTGCTCTAAAATTGCACCTATACAGTGGGTATTAGATGTGCTCTTCCAGCTGACGGTGAAGGGCTCAGTACTCTATGCAACTCTGTATTGTCATAGGATGAGAATTGTCTCAAGCGGGCATTGGATTCCATGATGTCTCTCTAACTTCTGGCTAACACATTCATTTTGTTTTTCCATATATTCCATCCTGAGACCAAATATAGATGAAAAAATGCCTGTAATAATGAAAAACACTGGGCACCAATTCACATCTGGATGGTTGGACATAAACAACTGACGTAAAATGTGACCAGGGTTACCCTATGAGAAATGGTAATTCTATTTAACCTCCAAATGCTTATTTAACATTTCCAATGAGTTGATAAAAAATTAAACTGTAAGCTCAGTTTCACCTGCATATTGAAAAACAACAGCATGAATAACTGATCCTTTTTAATGTGACTTTAATAGAATGTTGGGTGGGTCCCTTCCATAACCAAACACTTTAACGCCACCTCCTTCCGCCATTATCCAACAGACCACCTTAAGCAATATTATGCGTAATTAGACAATCTGACTGGAAGGACAATGTGAAATGAGCTTAAGTGCAGTGCATGAGGAAGGGGAACAATGGCGGGGCAGTGTACCTACAGTCAGTGAGACGCTAAATGCTGCTCAAGAATATGCTGAGTCAGCTGAACCGCTGTCTTTTCCCATAAAAGGAAGACAAGTCAGGTTCACCGTCTTTAACCTCTCACGGTGAATTGATGGTTTGGGTGAGCAGCGTGTCCTGAGAATACGAGTCAAAGAAGAAAAGATGTGGAATTTTTGGCACGTAACCATGGAACGGAAGCAGAGACCTTGGAACCCTGACCGAAGGGGCTACAAACACTCCAAGACCCCCTTTTTATACGAACTGTCACATCGGCTGGTGTATTCGTTTTATTATGCCCCCCCAGCTGTCCCTATGGTAACGGTTCATCTGATGTTAAGGCCTTCCCTTGATTGAAATTATATTACAATGGTACATAGACACTCAGATTATATGCATCATGCATTACAAGTATAGATCGCTAATGAAACGAACTCCCATCGCGGACATGAGCACGAGAGCCACTACTGTAGAACCAAGTAACTGCCCGGCAATGGCAAAACTGCTACTACGTCTTTCCCAACCACAACTTCATGCGTTTTTTAAATTTAGTGTTTGGGTCTCTACAGGATTCTGCTGGGAAACACACATCAGCAACATGAAACAACAGATCACACAGTCTATGCAGTGCATGTGGGCGATGTAACTACGGAAACTGTTCTCAACTCGAGAATGCCCTGGTTTTTCAGGAAGAGTTCACCATATGAGTGCAGTGTTTAGTTTAGGGAGAACATGATCATTCAGTTTTCTTAATTTTATTTCCTCGGGGGAAACCAGTGTTAAGTTAAATTTTTTAAAATGCATTTTAAAAAGCTTTCCTTTGAGTAATTTACATTTTAAACATGTCTACATCATGCAGGACATGGGTCACTCACATGTCTGACTGAGACAGGGTGAGTTCTGCCACACTGGAAGAACACCCCTGTGTGTAGGTACAGGCTTGTTAAGTAAAACACAGTGTTTCATAATGTGAGCCTCAATATGTGATTTTAGTTTGTCAATAGCTAGGCTTATATGGGTAATGGCAGATGTCATCAGCATGTTAGAATGGCTGAAAATAAAAGAACAACACAGAAAAGGTAGTCTGATTTTCCTCTTTCCATCGGATCAGAGATGATTCGCTCACGCTGTGGCCTAAAATGAATTGGCCTGGACAGACTTCTGCCAAAAAACAGGGGGATGACTGTGACGCTAAATCACTCTGGTGGGAAGCTCATTTTTCGATTTCTGAAAATAATACACTCATCCCCATGGGAATGGAGAAATAACTCAATCTATCATGTTTCCCCATGGAATAAGCAGCATTATTAGTGCGTTCTTAGTGCCACTGACATCAATTCATTCCGTTTCAGGAAAGTGTTGTAATATTGCCAGTCCAACATGTCCAAAAAAATCTTTAACAAGATTTTTAATATCCAATTCTATATCATTACCTTCGTGCTGGACAATTCTGTCAATAATAAAACACAGAACTAATACATCCCTTTACTCTTTTAAGATGTGGTTTTCACTGTGCTTATGTACTTTACGTACTATTAATCTGCATTCATGTCCATTATATGTGTTACCAATCTCATTATCTTTAACTTGTTAGCAAAAAACAACATCCTTCATTACTGACACATCAGTGTTGGTGACTGATTGTGTGCTGGTGTTGACTGACTGGAGATCCACTGTACTGGAGTTTGTTTTCTATTTACCAGTCAATTGTGTTGTCCACGCATCTGGGCACCAAACCAAGACATACAAATACCCATAACTATAAACCTAATCAATTCATGCATCTGTGAAGTTCCTCCTTAAGATGTGGTCCCATGTAGGTGCACTTGCATAGATCAGCCAGATGTTACTGACACATTTAAATAAGTGCGTAACTGTGCGTAACATTAAAGTGCGTAGCTGTGCTGGTCAATGCTCGCGTAATTCTCGCATTGTCTTGTGTAAGATCGCATGGCCCCTCTCCTGTGCACCCAATAAACAACAGCTCAGCTCTCAAAGTAAGTTAGTGGTGCGCTGACGCACACATATTCTGAAATATATGCTAGACTATTCTTATGTCTGTGAACAATCGTGTTAATCCGCAGCTACATCAGCAAAGAAACTTAACTTCTTGTGCAAGCTTTTATATATGAATGACATGTTAATGTCAGTCATCTACGTAGAACAGCTCGGCTGAGATAAAAAATAAAAAAAACTAGTTATATAGAAAACAAAAAATCCTTCCCAAGATTTCTCCGGGGCACCAATGTCCTGTTCTTCAGTCCTTCACATTTGGTTGATGAACTGGCCACATAAATTAACACGATTTGCCACGTTCACAATCTGGACAAGCTGGGCTAAACAAGAGCCGAGCAGTGCATTAGTAAAAGATGATTCCACATCATAGTTTTTACGCGCAGCTTTTAGGGAAATTTATTGTCCTAGGTGCAGATGCAGTTTGTCAGGGCCATAAAACGAAGATCAGTCAGCAGTGAATTAGTGCGCAGATTTATCACTCGGAGGCTTCCTCTGTAACATACGGGGACGATCTTCGTCCCTGCCGGCATGTGGAGTCACTCCACGCTCGAGCGCAGGCTCGACCCGCTGACAGCAGAAGCCTCGCTGTCTCTCTCACCGTCGGGTCCTCTGCCTCTCCTCTCAAGTGCGGGTGCATCCTGTCGTCTGTGTTTTATTTTGAAAAGACGAGTGGGGCAGCTTGGTTTCCCTTCCCCGTCCTGACAGCGGCAGCCCAGCTGGGAGATGTTTATTTCAGAGAGACAAATGGGCTCGTCCCACACGCTACTGGTTATTTGCGGCCATTCCGCTAAACAGCCCTCGCGCAAGAAACAACAGCAGCGGATCGTTTCCGATTCCGCCTGTTTCATTTGGGCCGCTCCGCAAACGGTCCTGGCTCTTTGAATATGGGCCAGCTCGTAATAAATACCTTCCCTAGAGATTCTGTTTCTCCGTCTTTGAAATTATTTCTTAAAATCCCGTAAAACTTCCACATTTCCTTCTATTTGATTCAAACTGGAAATAATGACTTGTCAACATCGACTCAGTTCACAGCAAATCAGGCTAAAATGAACAAGCAGCCCGTTCAGATTTGACTACAAAACCGGCTGCTCTATAAATGCACAAAGATGATTTGGACAAGGTACAGGAACACTTCCTCGATTATCGATTATCCACTCTGCATGACAGTTAAACCCAGGACAAAGCGTGCTGCAACGAGCTCTCTCCGTTAGCCTACTCTAGTGACAGCGTAGCATCAATCATATTATGTCAGTTCATTTATCTACTGCTCGGTCTTTTTGAATTTCAATCCTTGGTGTAATGCTAAGATCTAGAGTTGTGAAATTCTGGAAATATTCAAAATGGGAAAATGCTATGGAAATGAAAGGGAATTAAGAATTAAGAGTGAATTGATGCATATATCTTCCCAGTGACCTTTTATATAAGAAATAGAAAAAGAGAAATATATACTCTTCAAGACAAGTTAAAAAAGACTTTAAAAACTTTTTTAGGTAAAAGCTTTGTATTTTTATTAAATAAAATTTAATGTAACTGAAAAGTAAAGAAAAAAACATTTTTAAAAAACATTCTTTCACTTGCTTTATGGGCATTGTCATTAAATAAAATCATATGAAATTTTAACACCAAAAGTAACTTATTGTGTATCAGGTTTAATTACAAATAACTTAGTGTATGCTTTTACATTTGTCCAAAGTGAGTAAATAATGCTATTCTAGTGCCTACAAGGTCTTCAGAATGTTGTTTCCAACGCTGACAAGTGACAAAAAAATATCTTGTTTGAAACAATACATACATTACATACTTACATACGTAAATAAGTTTTGCTCAATGCATCTTGTATGTTTATTGGTGAACTTGCATTGATTGACAAATGCGAACATCAAACTACACCGACTAGCCATTGTCTATAATGTGCACACATTACCACCATATAAAAAAATGTATGATTTGGAACGGTTTCATTTCTGTACATTTTTTAAAGGAGACCAAGCAGTCTGCCCTTGTCTAGTTTTCTCTTCGTTCAGACGGGAGAAGGGTGATCCAATCACAGAGGAGGCCTCTGCAGCAAGTAGAACCCCTGAACATACGGTTCAATGCTTAAGCTATATAAATCAGACTGTAGGCCATCTCCTCCCCAGATCTGGCTGAGAACTACAGTCCCAAAATCATATTTAGATTATTTCACACATCATCACCAAATGTCCAAATAAAACCACTTTCAAATGTCTGTCTGTCGTATGGAACTTCACTCCCCTGAATGCCCATTTCACTGAATAAATAAAGATATTTGTGTAATGCAATTATTATCATTGTTAAAATATTAATAGATCGGTTATTATCAACGTTTAAATGTCGCAGCATGGTCATTTGAAACTTTGTTTCTGACTGTTTAAAAAAAAAAAAAAAAATTATAGAAAGTGCTTTTGTCATCCAAAATTTTGGGGTGTCAAAATGGGGTACCGAGCATTAAATGGCCATAGCGCTATCGTATTCTGTCTGGTAAGTCCTGCTCCTACTTTGCATTGTTGTTGTAAAACCTTCTCTTTTTGCCATCATCAATTAACTAAATATATATTCAAAGAGCAGTGTTGGTGGATAAATGATGATAATTACTGGACCTGTTTTAATAATGTGTATCTGTGTAATTGAGTGATTACTCTGGTACAAAACAAGTAAGGGTCACATTAATCTAAGCAGCCCAATGCACAATACCTAATTTGTCTTTATTAATTAGTTCTAATATTTGGCCATTATCAGGCGCTTTACTCTTGTCCTGAAATAAATGAATAAATAACATACAAAATCATTCATGAATGTATTCATGATATAAATAAAGCTAAGCGGTACCTGCTGGTTAAATCCTTGACCGGGCAGTTCTTCTGCAGTGCTTTTTTATAAAGGGAAAACACGAAAACACTAGTGGGAGACAACAAAAAATGGTAATTGGGTCCTAATATTACCCCCCCCCCCCCCCAACAGCGGCCCCACCACTAACAACTATCTGTCGTCAAGGTGACTTTAATAGGTATGTCTCCTTGGTTATCCATCAGCCCCCCCACCCCACCCCCCACCCCAACACAACCCCAATTATGCAGCAACTTACACCAAAACAAACATGCACCTCAGCCCGAGCGCGCTGCGCAGGCACAGACTGGCTGGTGCCAAAGCGGGCTCAGGGGCGGGTAATTAGCCCTAACGACCCTAACGACCCGCTCCGACGGCCAGGCCGCAGGCTGCAGTTAAGCGTCTCCTGTCAATGAAACCCGAAGCGACGGTGCGGATCGCCAATTAATACACAATCAAGCCCCGCTCCCTCAGAACTCACAGCTCTCAGACCTCACGGCGAGCGTGCAGACTCACTACCTCAGTCACACAGCGACAGAAGCACTGCCTGCTGGCTTTGCCCTGCACGAGGGTCTTTATTTCAATTCAACATTTGCCTAATTGTTCATCTATATTGTTGACAAAAGCATCCAAAGAAGAAAATATGTGAGTGGTGTTTACGCAATACATTGTGTACCAATCTATGCATGCATCCAAACACAACAGTTGTGTAAGTTTTTAGTAGATGTACTTTGGCACTGCAGCAACAACTTCTTTTGGGAAAGTGAAGCTTCACACCACATCTAATGAGCACTGAGTGCAAAGGGAAGATCTTCACACATCTCCACTGTTTGTTGTGTGTCATGCTAACAGCTTAGCCACGCTATTAGCATGCCGCTACGCCGCTGCAGAGAGGCTTACGCCTCAGACAAAGTGCTGTTTACGGGCACAGGCCATTGTCCCTGTGTCAGCGCAGGGGATAAAGGAACACTGCACGTAATCTATGTACACAGATTTCGGTCAGTTCTTTACATTTATTTTTTGACGAGGTTCCCAGCCCTTTCAGAATACAGCTGTCATAACTGTGCCCGAAGAGCATTTCTCATGTCATTGTGTTATGCTTATTCAACTTCCTTGGAAAATGCGGTTATTGTAATTAGTGTTAACACACATAAGGTGTCCATAGCTAAAAGTCTGTAAAGTCTCTAAAAAGTACTTTAGCACACTCCCTGTCTGTCCTTTCATTTCCAGTCTTTGACAACTACAGTACATTACAAAGTTTGTGTTCATTCTTCTGTTTGATTTGGAAAAACAAAAATAATAATTCAATCTGATGATAATAGACGTAAAATCAACAATAGTTTCCCATCATTATTATTTAGACAAATTAAGTCAACAAAATGAGAAGATCAGACATAAAACACAATTATTTCAAGCTGTGCAGATGTTTTTGCTTGTTGCAGTACCGCTAAGTCACACATCTACCTGTGTTTGCTAACTGCCATATATTGTTCTTCATGAAGCCGTGCTTCTGATAGTGGTAAAATATATTTCAGACATGTTGCTGAGTTTTGTATTTGGGGAAAAGGAATCGGGTTTGAGTGAGGTGTTGAGCACAGCAGAACTCCCTTCAGCTTTTCAGACATGTCACATGACAGACACTAGCCTCGGGGGTCAGAGGTCACTGCTGATAGAGTTACTGGTACATGGCAAACAAAAACAAACGACGGCTCAGCGGCGGCGCTTTCAGGATGGCGGAAGGCGGAGGCGGCCAATCCCGAGAACGAAGTCAAAAGAAATGAGACAAACTGACCATTAAGTGGGCTTACCCAACGTAGCCACGGTCAGCGGAGTGAGAAAGGGTTCCGCTCATCCTCAGGCATTCCATTCCATTTCAAAACACCCACTGTGACTCATGTCACTGTTCTCTGCATGCGTAGCCAACTCCTTCTTTATTCCGGGAACAACAAAGCCAATCAGAACATTTTTACATCAGCTCTCTTTGTAGGTCAATCATCGTTAACGTGTTGTGCTAAATGCAGAATTATCGCTCAGCGGTGTGTAATTGCTGTTGTTTTACCAGTTGAATGAGGCATATCAGAAATACAGTTTTGCGACTTAAATGTGCATATGGAATTTATCAGTTAATGGAGAAGCTATATCGAAAAGCTTGAACTCGCTGTTTCAAATCCCCAGAACTGGTGGCACTTCAGTTGCCACCATTTTACATGCTTCAGAAACCTGAATCGTAACAGTACTGTATGCAGTAGGTGCACTAAAGCCCTGGTGAAGTGTGGGTACTCCCCGTTCCTCTCTGTGTTGTGATGAGGAGCGTGACACGCAGCCCAGCGGGTCACTTCCATGTGGAGGGCATGTTCCTGTGCACCGGGCCCCCGGGGGCCTGGGCAGCTTCCTCACCAGGCTCTCTCAGCTCCAGACCCCCACAGCCCTCCCCTCCCCTCAGCTCGGCCTTGACCCTGAAGGGGCTCCTCCCGATGATGGACGAGTCTGACAGGGCATTGCCATGGCGTCACACTCTCAGAATTCTACATGGATTCATCAGGCCAGTGAGGAAGTTAGCTGGTGGGAAAGCCCATTCAACACTGTAAATAAAAGAACTTCAGAAGGCTCAATTCTCCAGGGAACCTCCTTAACTAATTTTCCTTTTGTATTGAGCTCAACTTTTTTTAAGCTGTTATGCCGACTGAAATTCATTAGTTAAAAAATTCATTTGAAAAACGTCAATTTAATTGTTAGAAAAAATGTAAATGTTTGTCTAGCAAAGAAATTAAAGTTTTCTGAACTAATGCTTGTTAGTTGGCATAATTTGAACCGAAATGTAAAAAAGTTATCTAAGTTATGCTGAAAACTAAAAGATTAGTGAAGGAACCTGTCTTAAAATATTGAGTAGCCTATTCTGCACATTTTTCTAGTGAATGGTCTGGTCTGGTCTGAAGCATTTCACATGGAAACAACATCATTCTGGGAGGAGGACGAAATCCAACTTGTATTTTGCAAAAGTTCACTGTCTGGAAACTTGACCTGTTTCCCGTTGAATCATGAGAATCTATGGAATGAAGAATTAGATATGTATTTAGATCATTATTGACAGCACCATCCTACCCAGGACAGGAAACTAAAAAAGCTTTATTTGTGAATACATTAAGCAAATGAAACCAAGGCAATGTAACTGATGTTTCGTATGAAGAATTTAAAACATCCATTAAAAATACAATATTTTTTTAAATGCATGGGTCTCTGGATTTTATAAAAATTTTGTTGCTTTTTAACAAAGATTTTCCTGAATGCAAATTAAACTATTTTAAAACAATAGTGTTATTTTGCCGTACTGATATGTACAGTCACAGAGAACGCACTTCATGAAATCACTAAAAAAGCAGCCAGAAAAAAAGTAAAAAACAATGTATCCATGTAGTATACACAATGAACAAACCCATTCTATGCCCAAATCCTGTAAAAATAATGACATTTATTTATTTATTTATTTTATTTATTTTAGAAGCAGTACTATACTTTTTTTGGAAACGGCCCGTTGCTGTGTTTCGGTTAGTCGGATTCTGGAAAGCGGTCACACGTCAGCACTCCGCACGGTAAACACTGCCAGGTCCCTACATTGTGCAGACCCCCTCTCTGTCTCAGGAAAACGCCCTCACAAGTCAAGTGTGGACATGACACACACTGGCGCTGCGGCATCTTCCTAAGCCCCCCGTGGGACGCTCGCTTTCATTGGCTTTAATTGAGCAAACTTTGGTAAGACATCGCTAAAACACAAAAGCAGTCAGTTTCGCAGGCAATTAAAAAGGGCCTTGCGCCAGGGAAGCCTGCCTAGCTGAGGATGACTGGCTGTCGGGCTGACAGGCGGAAGATTGATTACCTGGCCACGCGTGCTTTTCTAACCTGATCAGCCAAATTAAACCCCTGACTGCGGGGGCCCATCTGAGGTCTGGCTCCGCAAATTAAATTACAGCCGCGTTCCCCTCTCTGCCGCGCGCGCTCCCCCCTTCCCCCTCTCTCGTCTCAGAAACAAGCATGCGCGCCCGTCTCACAAACAGGCGCGCGCGTCCCCCCCGAAACCAAACACGCCCCCTTATCCCCGCCGCCCCTCGGGGAATAGAGCACCAGGTGATGCTGCAGCAGCCAATGCGGAGGGCACATTAAGAAGGACGGTGCGAGGCACTAAAGACTTAATGAAGTTCAGGAGAACACGCGGGGGGCGGGGAGGGAGGGTCGCTTACTTTATTAGTTTACAGCAGATTAATGGGGATAATCATTAAAGTGATGGAGATAGATTACCCTGTTCAATCTGGTCCGCTCTCGAGCTCGCCCAGGAAGAGCCCGCGTGCGCCGGGGTGATCTGCATCAGCTGACTTAATGAAGAGGCCTAACCCTGCCCAATCAAACCGCAATGAATAGACCAAATGAATAAGACATCACCCAGGCAAAGTGGCCGCAGATTACATTTACTGCCCGTGACACTTTTACAGCTGTTTGCTATTGCACAGGACTGATATTACACACTCATAAATATGCTGTACTGCGTTAGATAGCCAATGAAAATGTGATCAAATTGATGGGCGTGAATAAAAATAATTTGCATGATTTAAAACTGAATTCATAATGTGCGCAAACGACATTTCAAGATAAGCGATCTTCTTCAGGACATCACACAGCTGTTATTGCTATTCGTCGCTCTTATATAAAATAATACACCACGGAACTATGCTAGAGCAGCCCTTTATCCTGTTGCACCGACTGCTTAAACTACATATGAAAAATATGTCTGACCAGTACAGTCATTTTTCTGACCGTGAATGCAGAAGCAAACTGTGTTCATACTTGCAGGCATTCGGACAGGTGATGGGCACAACAAGCTATGGCTTAAACACACACTTTTAACTGAAGATAAGAGACTGTGGTCTTCCCTAAACATTATTCATGCTCTTGGTTGCCCCTTTAGAGATCTCGATTAATGAGCAGCAAACTTTTGCATTTTTATTTAAAAATAATTGGTGAAAAGCTTAAAATAATCTAAATATGTCAAGAAATCCAAATCCATTTTAAAGTATGTGTCTTACCTCGATCAAAAGCCACCTACATAATAAAATGTCCAGTTAATTCAACTTTAAAAGTGTTAATTCAACTGTTCACAGATCCCACCAAATGTTATCTGTTAAGAGTCAAATGAACACTTTTGATGTTGAATTAACACTGGACATTTTACTGTGTACATAGCTACACTGATTAGACAGAGTAAAAGGTGCATGTGCTTAAATTGAGTATATACATATATATATATATATATATATATATATATATATATATATATATATATATATATATATATAATGTGTTTACATGACTAAACTATGCCTGTTGCTCCAACCTCCTTTTCAAAGTTACTCTGCACATAACCAAGATGCCCAGCTGTCCTTGCAGTTGTGAACTGAAACTTCTACCTCTGAACAAAAATTATTGTGAACACTAAGCTCCAAATCATTGTATTCATTAAAATATGTTGTGAGCTAAGTCACACAAGAGAAGATAATATTTTAGTTCTCTTGTAAATCCAGCTAGCTTCTTTCAACATTCCCTGCAAAGATAATGTCCAGAACGTTTGATTTCCTGGCATCAAAATTCCAGAAATTCCAGAATCTATAATGACCATTTTAAGGCATTTAGGGATTTGTTTGAGATTTAGTTTGGGATTTAGTTGCTTTAAGTTTTCTCTTCAGCTTATTAAACGTATGTTCAGTTAGATTCAGATCAGGTGAATGACTTTGCCACTTTGCCAGTCAAGGATTTTTCAGTTTATTCTTTGAAAAACTCTGTTGCTTTATCAATATGTTTGGGATCATTGTCTTGCAGTAGGATGAAGCCAATGAGTTTAGAGGCATTTGGGTGAACTTGAGCAGATGAGATGCTTCTATACACTTCAGAATCATTCTGCTGCTGCTATCAGCAGTTACATCATCACTGAAGACAAGTGAGCCAGTATCTATGGCAGCCATACATGGCCAAACCATAACACCCCACACAACTATGTTTCACAGATGAGGTGGGGTGCTTTGGATCTTGGGTAGGTCATTTTGGCCACCACACTTTGCTCTTGCCTTCAGTCAGAAAGTGAATTTTGGTCCCTTCTGTGCACAAGACCCTTTTTCGGTGTTTCCGATCTGTTGGGTAGGTGTTTGGAGGTTTTTCTTCATTAGGGTAGAATTATTCGTTCATCAACTGTAGAGGTCTTCCTTGGCCTACCAGGACCTTTGCGATTACTGAGCTCAACAGCGTTTTCTTCTTCTTAATGATGTTCTAAACAGTTGACTTTGGTAAGCCTGGGCTATGGCCTATGTCTCTGACAGTTTTTTCTTATTTCTCAAGCTCATTTTAGCTTCCTTGACTTCCATTGGCACAACTCTGGTTTTCATGTAAACAAATGCCAATAACAGACTCCAAAGGCAATCAAAAGCCAAGACTAGATACTTAAAGCTCTGCACTAAGGAAGCAATTGAACACACCTGGTTTATCAGAAACACCCATAAAGCCATTTTCCCAAACATTATGGTGCCCAGAAATGGGGGGGGACTATGTATAAAAAGTGCTGTAATATCTACACGGTGAAGCCAATGTGTATTAAAATACCCTTTAACAAAAGCTGAGAATGTCCACTTTAACCACATTTGGTTACGAATCTAAAATTGTGGAGTCAAATCAAGAGAAAAATATGTCTTAATCCCAAACATTATGGAGCTTGTGGTATATATATATATATATATATTTTGTTTTTTTTGTTTAATATCAGTTCATTTCTACTTGCAAAATAACTCTGGATAAATGTCTTATATCACCCCCACACATAAAAGAAATGCAATTTATTGATGCTCACATATGCAGCTCTGGTGTTCAGCCAGCATTTACTGTAACTGTCACGGCACAGGGGTCTCTGCAGGGAAGCTGGTTTCTGACACGGGTTCTCTGTGATGACCAGTGAGTCTGCTCACTCCTTCGCTCACTCCACACTTTTACCTTCTCTTAACTGAATTCTCCTTATATTGGTTAGTTGCTTGGGCAGTTCACCGACTGGTTAAGGTTTGAAAACAAGCTTCCTACCTAGCCTGAGTCATAGGCTTGCTTGTGACACCAAAACAGCGTTCCACTGAGCATCAAACCCAGCAGTGTTCCACTGGGCCTCAAACCCAGCAGCGTTCCACTGGGCCTCAAACCCAGCAGCGTTCCACTGGGCCTCAAACCCAACAGCGTTCCACTGGGCCTCAAACCCAGCAACGTTCCACTGAGCATCAAACCCAGCAGCGTTCCACTGAGCATCAAACCCAGCAGCGTTCCACTGGGCCTCAAACACAGCAGCGCTCCACTGGGCCTCAAACCCAGCAGTGTTCCACTGGGCCTCAAACCCAGCAGTGTTCCACGGGGCCTCAAACCCAGCAGCGTTCCACTGGGGCCTCAAACCCAGCAGTGTTCCACTGGGCCTCAAACCCAGCAGCGTTCCACTGAGCATCAAACCCAGCAGCGTTCCACTGAGCATCAAACCCAGCAGCGTTCCACTGGGCCTCAAACACAGCAGCGCTCCACTGGGCCTCAAACACAGCAGCGCTCCACTGGGCCTCAAACCCAGCAGTGTTCCACTGGGCCTCAAACCCAGCAGTGTTCCACGGGGCCTCAAACCCAGCAGCGTTCCACTGGGGCCTCAAACCCAGCAGTGTTCCACTGGGCCTCAAACCCAGCAGCGTTCCACTGGGCCTCAAACCCAGCAGTGTTTTACTGGGCCTCAAACCCAGCAGTGTTCCACTGGGCCTCAAGCTCAGCACCATTCCACTGGGCCACAAGCCCAGCAGCGTTCCACTGGGCCTCAAACCCAACAGCATTCCACTGGGCCTCAAACCCAACAGCGTTCCACTGGGCCTCAAACCCAGCAGCGTTCCACTCGGCCTCAAACCCAACAGCATTCCACTGGGCCTCAAACCCAGCAGCGTTCCACTGGGCCTCAAACCCAGCAGTGTTCCACTGGGCCTCAAACCCAGCAGTGTTCCACTGGGCCTCAAACCCAACAGCGTTCCACTGGGCCTCAAACCCAGCAGTGTTCCACTGGGCCTCAAACCCAACAGCATTCCACTGGGCCTCAAACCCAGCAGTGTTCCACTGGGCCTCAAACCCAGCAGTGTTCCACTGGGCCTCAAACCCAGCAGCGTTCCACTGGGCCTCAAACCCAGCAGAAATTACAGTCCACCCTCACCATTATCAGGTACCTCTCCTCCTGGTTTATGATCAATCCTAGTCAAACACAACATCCCTGCTACTCACCCTGCTCCCCGGTCCTGCTCCCCAAACCTTCTCCTCACCCTGCTCCTGCTCCCCACCCTGCTCCTTGGCCTGCTCCCCACCCTGCTCCTCGCCCTGCTTCTGCTCCCCACCCTGCTCCTCGCCCTGCTCCTGCTCCACACCCTGCTCCTCGCCCTGCTCCTGCTCCCCACCCTACTCCCCACCCTTTTCTTCAGTCCTGCTCCCCGCCCTGCTCCCCATCCTACTCCTCACCCTGCTCCCTGGCCTGCTCCCTGCCCTGCTCCTCAGCTCTGCTCCTCACGCTGTTCCTGTTCCTCACCCCGCTCTTCACCCTGCTCCTCACCCAGCTCCCGCACCTCACCCTGTTCCTCACCCTGCCCCTCACCCCGCTCCCGCACCTCCTCCTGTTCCCCACCCCGCTACTCACCCCGCTCCTCACCCTGCTCCTCACCCTGCTCCCCACCCTGCTCCTCACCCTGCTCCCTGCCCTGCTCCTTGTCCTGCTCCTCACCCTGCTCCTCGCCCTGCTTCTGCTCCCCATCCTGCTCCTCGCCCTGCTCCTGCTCCCTACCCTGCTCCGTACCCTACTCCTCGCTCTGTTCCTCACCCTGCTGCCCACCCTTTTCTTCAGCCCTGCTCCCCGCCCTGCTCCCCACCCTACTCCTCACCCTGCTCCCTGCCCTGCTCTTCGGCCTGCTGCCTGCCCTGCTCCTCAGCTCTGCTCCTCACCCTGTTCCTGTTGCTCACCCCGCTGCTCACCCTGCTCCCCACCCTGCTCCACACCCTGCTCCTCAACCCTGCTCCTCACCCCGCTCCCGCACCTCACCCTGTTCCTCACCCCGCTCCTCTCCCTGCTCCCCACCCTGCTCCTCACTCTGCTCCTCACCCCGTTCATCACCCTGCTCCTCACCCTGCTCCCCACCCTGCTCCTCACCCCGCTCCCGCACCTCACCCTGCTCCTCACCGTGCTCCTCACCCCGCTCCTCACCCTGCTCCCGCACCTCACCCTGCTCCTCAACCCTGCTCCTCACCCCGCTCCCGCACCTCACCCTGCTCCTTTCCCTGCTCCTCACCCTGCTCCTCACCCCGCTCCTCACCCCACTCCCCACCCTGCTCCCCTCCAGTTCAGAAACGGGGGGCCTGTGCGTTTGGGAGCTGCCCAGCCGCTCAGACAGGATATTGCATCTCTTAGACGGCAATAAAAGCGTCATCCTGGGCCAGTGGCAGCGCCGCCTCTCCCCGCTCTCCGGCGAGGGCTTTAATTATTGTTTGGCTTTCTCCGGCCCGTTTGAAGATGGATCTGGCTGTCAGGGGCTCTGACAGATGAAGACAAAGCGCAGGTACGGCCGCGCGCCCACGCGGGGGCCCGGAACGCCCGCCGCCGGCGTCGCCAGCCGAATACAAACTCACAGCCGGAGAGACGTGCGGCCGCGTGCGGTGAGAGAGCAGCGCCGAACCGACCGCGCGTGGAGAGAGAGCAGCACACCGAACCGGCCGCGCGCGGGTGCTCCTCAGGACACGGACCCCGGCCTCAGGCAGAGCGTTAATGCGCTCGCTGCGCGATCGGCTCAGGCGTATTACAGACCGCTCGTGTTGGAGATGCAGACACGGAGACGCGTGTGGAGGGTTTGGGAGAGCTGGGGGCCGGTGGCAGGAGCATAGGGATTGGTTGTGAACTTTAGATTTATCTCTGGGCACTGAGAAACCCAAATGCACCCTGGGAATATCCACAAAGGAAGTTCTCTGTTATCCTGAGCCTGCTAGTGGCCACATTAAATTACTGTATTTGATCCTTCTGCACAGCTTACATCTTTACAGTAATATGTGTACTGTATTTTCAGTTTATACAGCTGTTATCAGCTGGTATTTAATGAAGCAGTAAAGACGAAGCTACAAGCTAACTCCTTCTGGGATCTGAACCTAAAACATTCTGGCTTCAGGCAGTTTCTGAACTACCACAACACCAAATTTATCCTTTAATTTACCCTTTAAAATTATGCACACAATGAAAACATATTACCAGCTGATTATATTTTAATATATAATCAATTGTTTCCTTTTCCAAGTCCTTATTTTCACCTTTATACAGTGAACTCTGTAATGTTTGGGACAAAGACTTTTTTTTCTTGATTTGGCTCTGTACTCCATAATTTTACTCCACTGTAACCAAAAACAGAACTACAGGGGCTACATTGCAAGATGCAAACCACCAGTGAGCTGCAAAAACAAAATGGCCAGGATACAGTTTGCTTGAAAGTTTCTAAAAGAGCCTGTAGAGTTATAGAAAAAGGTCTTGTGGAAGACCAAGATTTCCATTCAGAATGATGGCCAGAGCGAAGTGTGGAGGCCAGGAGTAACTGCCCAAGATCCAAAGCATCCCCCTCATCTGTGAAACATGTTGGTGGGGGTGTTATGGTTTGGCCATGTATGGCTGCCACAGGTACTGGCTCACCTGTCTTCACTGATGCTCCAACTGTTGACAACAGCAGCAACATGAATTCTGAAGTGTACAGAAACATCTTCAAATGCCTCCAAACTCATTGGACGTTCTAACATCCTATAGTGAGACAATGATCCCAAACATGCTGCTAAAGCAACAGATACGCTTTTCAAAGCCAATATCTGTAAAATTTTTGATTGGCCAAATCATTCACCTGATATGAATCCAACTGAAAATGCATTTCACACATTGAAAAGAAAACCTAAGGCAGAGGTGAGCAAAGTGGGCTGTATCTGTTTCTGGTTTCCGTGCCAACGTCTGGCTTTAATTACTTAATTAGCTGTAACATTTATCCCATCTAACATTTTGGCAACATTTCTTGACAAGTGCATGGATAACAGCCAATTACTGTTCTTATGTCCCAATATGATACATTTGATGTGTTTTAATCTACGAGTGAACCAGTGCTGGTGTATACAGCCAATTAGCTCATTTAGCCAGGGTAACTGGTGAAAATAAAAACCTGCATACACGGCCCTCTGGGACAGGAATTACCCATCCCTGACTTAAGGCAACTAGCCCCTGAAACAAGCAGGAGCTGAAGATGGCTGCAGTACAGGCCTGGCAGAGAATCACCAGAGAACATACTCAGCCCCCTGGTGATGTCTATGGGTCACAGACTTCAAGCAGTCATTGCATGCAAATGATAAGTGACAAAGCATCAAACATTACTACTTTCATTTGGACAACATTAATATGTTCCAGACATTATGGTGCCGTGCAATGGGAGGACTTTGAATAAAAAGTGCTGTAATTTCTACATGGCGAAACCAGTGTATCACAATACCCTTAAATAAAAGCCAAGACTGCGCATTTGAACCACACGTGAATTGCCAAGTCAGGGAAAAATATGTTGTTGTCCCAAACATTATGAAGCTCAGGGTATATTTATATTATATCTCCCTTCTGCAGTCACTAGTGGGTGTCGTCAAGTGTTCACACCTCTGAGTTTGTCCATGAACACAGTGACTGAATGAGTTTCTAAGGATGTAGATGAAACTGGGTAAAATGACCAATAATGGAACAAAAAGAGATGATTGGATTATTGTTTTTACAATGACTCTTCAGTGTCGGAGTCCTTCTATTTATTGTAGCTAATAGTCTTGGATACACTGTGTATTAATACAGAAATGCAGGTACATTGTACCTGCATTTCTGTATTAATACAGGAGAAGTTGAATGATTTTTGTTGTGTAAGTATAAATTTGTATGAAATCTTTGAGCATTTCTCTCCTTCATTTTGCATGCTGTGTAGCTTTCAGTTTGTATCACTTATGTTTGAACTACCACACATGATGTTCCCTTGTGGGGAAACTGGTGCTACTTTAATTTGATTTGATTAATCTGATTTGTTCAGAGTAAATGTAAGTGGCATTGCTTATCATGGCTTTATGCTGTATTGTGCTCTTAAAACTGGACGCCACCTTGAATGTAGCCAATGTCAGACATTTATCCTGTGTTGTTTCTTCTAGTAACTATCAAATTTATGGATAGTGAGAAATAATGTATGTGTTCATTATGTTGTACTCGTTTATGCAAATAATGTTTTATACCATTTACTCAGTACTCAATAATGTAATTAGTAACCTCCTGTGCAAATTTACTGCAAAAGGAAATATCCTGTAATGTTCAAATTTGATGCTGCATGCATAAATGAGATTAGCATACTAACTTTAAATACTTATGAGAATTACACATTTTATGATCACCATGGGAGTTCTTGTTGAATTTTTAAAAATCATCTTAAGTGGAATAACTCAAGCAATCCAAATATATAAACAAAAGTATGCCATCTACTGGCCATACGAAGCAATAAGCAACCAGCACACTGTCCTGCAAATTATATTACAGTCAGACACTCTACAGGGCAGCCCCAAACCCAGATAATCCTTATTACAGTCACATACTCTACAGGGCAGCCCCAAACCCTGATAATCCTTATTACAGTCACATACTCTATAGGGCACCCCCAAACTCAAATAATCCTTATTACAGTCACATACTCTACAGGGCACCCGCAAACCCAAATAATCCTTATTACAGTCAGACACACTACAGTGCGCCCCCAAACTCAAATAATCAAATTACAGTCAGACACTCTACAGGGAAGCCACTAACTCAAATAATACTTTTTACAGTCAGATATTCTACAGGGCAGCCCCAAACCCAAATAATCCTTATTACAGTCAGACACTCTACAGGGCACCCCAAACTCAAATAATCCTTATTACAGTCAGACACTCTACAGGGCACCCCAAACTCAAATAATCCTTATTACAGTCAGACACTCTACAGGGCAGCCCCAAACTCAAATAATCCTTATTACAGTCAGATACTCCACAGGACAGGTCAAATAATCCATTGGAATTTCACGATATTATAGATATATACAGTAGATTAAATAACTTCCTTATAAATATACAAAATGTGTCTTGTCTGTTTGCTTTATATAAATAAACACCTAGTAGGTGCTTGCTGAATTATGTATAGGTGCTTGCTAGAGTAATACACCTCACATTATAAAAGAAGAAAAAACACTACACTTGAATAATTAAAAAACATTTGTGTCTGATCTTCCCACTCCTCAAAGCACAGCATTCTAAATATTGAGATTTAAAAGTCAACAATTTACATATTTCACAAGTCTGGTTTGTTTAATCTTTTTAATTCAGTCTAATCCACAGTATAACATGAAAGAATACTAAACTCAACTATTTGCCATTTTGTGCAGCTCACAAACTCACAAAAATCCAACAATGAAAAACAAATGATAGTCTATGGTAGACTGTGGAATTACAGAGGTCTCAAAACCTCCATGCTTTAGAGGTCACGGGGATCAAATACAGTTGTGGGGTGAAGTGCGCTCCCCGTGTTGGATTCATCGCTACACTGTGTCTTATTCCACCGTGCACGAGGGTGAGATCCAGTCCTTACTCCACCTTGCATGCGGGCGAGATCCAGTCCTTATTCCACCGTGCATGCGGGCGAGATCCAGTCCTTATTTCACCATGCATGCGGGCGAGACACAGTCCTTTCTGTGCAGCCTGCTGCAGGCCTCAGAAGTCGTGTCGTCATTCCCTTCGGGTTCGTAAGCATTTTCAAGACTTCCGGTTCAAAAATTAGACGCCCCTATGAGACAAATGAATGGCGATTTCCAAATTCCTTTAAAATAAATTGACATTTGGACGTTTTTTTTTGTATATGAAAAAATAATGCTTTTTACCCATTTTTTATAATCTAAAAAATTCTGTGTCATTTTAAAAAGCCAATTGCTAACGGCTAAGTGGTTAGCCACCCGAGATGACCCGTCGCACAATTATAACATCACACACAGAGCTGTTTGGATACACGCGCTAAAACCGTTTTCTTCCCGTTGTTTCCCGTTAGTGTAATAAATTATACATTCTTATATTTTTTTTACGGTTGTATATATCGTTGTAAACATCTTAATATAACTAGGCTACTTGCGCTTCACAAGCGTTGCCAGGGAACCGCAAGAGCTGTGACGTAAATAACATACGCAGCAGTGTTAGCTTTTTGTTAGCAAAATAATTGTTTTGGTTTTGTGTCCGGATAAAAACGTCCAAGTTTTAAACGCCAGCTTAAATCACAGACAGTGACAGGGACGGTTATTTGAAAATCCATTCATTTTTTCCTTAGAGAAATTTCCCTTTGAACCGGAATTCCATATATGGGCAATGTTTTTGCTCTCCGTTACCTCACACTTTTGCGGCCTAATGAGCTCGAAGATTGCAAATATGTTATTTTGAAATGGGTGATTGTGAATTTGTGAAGGACTCCTTCATCAAAATATGTCTGTATTAGTGGCAGATTGAGACTTATTGCTAATCTATTCATATGACCAGAATTGCACTAAGGTTAGTAAAGTTAACAGCAGTTTTCTCATGGATTTATTATCAAATGTACTCAATATGAACAATATGGTTTGTGTAGATATGAGAGTATTCCCAAAATCCTTGAAGGCTTCCAGCAGCCAGGAGCTGTGAAGAGGGAAGGAGAGTGAGCCGGTCTGAGTGTTTAGGGGAGCAGCGAGGGGGGAAGGAGAGTGAGCCGGTCTGAGTGCTTAGGGGAGCAGCGAAGGGGGAAGGAGAGCGAGCCGGTCTGAGTGTTTAGGGGATCAGTGAAGGGGGAAGGAGAGTGAGCCGGTCTGAGTGCTTAGGGGAGCAGTGAAGGGGGAAGGAGAGCGAGCCGGTCTGAGTGCTTAGGGGAGCAGCGAAGGGGGAAGGAGAGCGAGCCGGTCTGAGCGCTTAGGGGAGCAGCGAAGGGGGAAGGAGAGCGAGCCGGTCTGAGCGCTTAGGGGAGCAGCGAAGGGGGAAGGAGAGCGAGCCGGTCTGAGCGCTTAGGGGAGCAGCGAAGGGGGAAGGAGAGCGAGCCGGTCTGAGCGCTTAGGGGAGCAGCGAAGGGGGAAGGAGAGCGAGCCGGTCTGAGCGCTTAGGGGAGCAGCGAAGGGGGAAGGAGAGCGAGCCGGTCTGAGCGCTTAGGGGAGCAGCGAAGGGGGAAGGAGAGCGAGCCGGTCTGAGCGCTTAGGGGAGCAGCGAAGGGGGAAGGAGAGCGAGCCGGTCTGAGCGTTTAGGGGAGCAGCGAAGGGGGAAGGAGAGCGAGCCGGTCTGAGCGCTTAGGGGAGCAGCGAAGGGGGAAGGAGAGCGAGCCGGTCTGAGCGCTTAGGGGAGCAGCGAAGGGGGAAGGAGAGCGAGCCGGTCTGAGCGCTTAGGGGAGCAGCGAAGGGGGAAGGAGAGCGAGCCGGTCTGAGCGTTTAGGGGAGCAGCGAAGGGGGAAGGAGAGCGAGCCGGTCTGAGCGCTTAGGGGAGCAGCGAATGGAGAAGGAGAGCCAGCCGGTCTGAGCGCTTAGGGGAGCAGCGAAGGGGGAAGGAGAGCCAGCCGGTCTGAGCGCTTAGGGGAGCAGCGAAGGGGGAAGGAGAGCCAGCCGGTCTGAGCGCTTAGGGGAGCAGCGAAGGGGGAAGGAGAGCCAGCCGGTCTGAGCGCTTAGGGGAGCAGCGAAGGGGGAAGGAGAGCCAGCCGGTCTGAGCGCTTAGGGGAGCAGCGAAGGGGGAAGGAGAGCCAGCCGGTCTGAGCGCTTAGGGGAGCAGCGAAGGGGGAAGGAGAGCGAGCCGGTCTGAGCGCTTAGGGGAGCAGCGAAGGGGGAAGGAGAGCGAGCCGGTCTGAGCGCTTAGGGGAGCAGCGAAGGGGGAAGGAGAGCGAGCCGGTCTGAGCGTTTAGGGGAGCAGCGAAGGGGGAAGGAGAGCGAGCCGGTCTGAGCGCTTAGGGGAGCAGCGAATGGAGAAGGAGAGCCAGCCGGTCTGAGCGCTTAGGGGAGCAGCGAAGGGGGAAGGAGAGCCAGCCGGTCTGAGCGCTTAGGGGAGCAGCGAAGGGGGAAGGAGAGCCAGCCGGTCTGAGCGCTTAGGGGAGCAGCGAAGGGGGAAGGAGAGCCAGCCGGTCTGAGCGCTTAGGGGAGCAGCGAAGGGGGAAGGAGAGCCAGCCGGTCTGAGCGCTTAGGGGAGCAGCGAAGGGGGAAGGAGAGCCAGCCGGTCTGAGTGTTTAGGGGAGCAGCGAAGGGGGAAGGAGAGCCAGCCGGTCTGAGTGTTTAGGGGAGCAGCGAAGGGGGAAGGAGAGCCAGCCGGTCTGAGTGTTTAGGGGAGCAGCGAAGGGGGAAGGAGAGTGAGCTGGTCTGCCTGCTTAGGGGAGCAGCGAGGGGGGAAGGAGAGCGAGCCGGTCTGAGTGCTTAGGGGAGCAGCGAAGGGGGAAGGAGAGCGAGCCGGTCTGAGTGTTTAGGGGATCAGTGAAGGGGGAAGGAGAGCGAGCCGGTCTGAGTGCTTAGGGGAGCAGTGAAGGGGGAAGGAGAGCGAGCCGGTCTGAGTGTTTAGGGGATCAGTGAAGGGGGAAGGAGAGTGAGCCGGTCTGAGCGTTTAGGGGATCAGTGAAGGGGGAAGGAGAGTGAGCCGGTCTGAGCGTTTAGGGGAGCAGCGAAGGGGGAAGGAGAGTGAGCCGGCCTGAGCGCTTAGGGGAGCAGCGAAGGGGGAAGGAGAGTGAGCCGGCCTGAGCGCTTAGGGGAGCAGCGAAGGGGGAAGGAGAGTGAGCCGGTCTGAGCGTTTAGGGGAGCAGCGAAGGGGGAAGGAGAGTGAGCCGGTCTGAGCGCTTAGGGGATCAGCGAAGGGGGAAGGAGAGTGAGCCGGTCTGAGCGCTTAGGGGAGCAGCGAAGGGGGAAGGAGAGTGAGCCGGTCTGAGCGCTTAGGGGAGCAGCGAATGGAGAAGGAGAGTGAGCCGGTCTGAGCGCTTAGGGGAGCAGCGAAGGGGGAAGGAGAGTGAGCCGGTCTGAGCGCTTAGGGGAGCAGCGAAGGGGGAAGGAGAGTGAGCCGGTCTGAGCGCTTAGGGGAGCAGCGAAGGGGGAAGGAGAGTGAGCCGGTCTGAGTGCTTAGGGGAGCAGCGAAGGGGGAAGGAGAGTGAGCCGGTCTGAGTGCTTAGGGGATCAGTGAAGGGGGAAGGAGAGTGAGCCGGTCTGAGTGCTTAGGGGAGCAGTGAAGGGGGAAGGAGAGTGAGCCGGTCTGAGTGCTTAGGGGATCAGTGAAGGGGGAAGGAGAGTGAGCCGGTCTGAGTGCTTAGGGGAGCAGTGAAGGGGGAAGGAGAGTGAGCCGGTCTGAGTGCTTAGGGGAGCAGTGAAGGGGGAATGAGAGTGAGCCGGTCTGAGTGCTTAGGGGAGCGGTGAAGGGGGAAGGAGAGTGAGCCGGTCTGAGTGCTTAGGGGAGCGGTGAAGGGGGAAGGAGAGTGAGCCGGTCTGAGCACTGCTGCAGACAGGCCCATAACTCACTCAGATAGCTCTGGGGTCACCGCGGAAACGGGCTGTGTCAGTGGCGTGCACGCCGGGCTGTTTCCCCGGCGATACAGAGGGAGGGGCATAGCCCAGAGCAGGCCTCCCTCTGAAGCCTGCAGCTCGCCGCTGACAGCTCAGCCCTGGCGGGCAGCCCTTCTCTGGGAGAGGAGCTGTCTGCACCAGCCTAATCACCAGACCTGTCTGCCAGCCCCTCGGCCGGCCCGGACAGAAACCAGGCCCTCCCCAGGGGCGGAAAACATCACTTTTAACAGCAGGAGCCCAGCTCGGTTTGATAACAGAGGGTCAAAGGGCGCTACAGTGAATGGAGACTATCACTCTGCGAGGGATCGTCATGGAGCTCAAAAGTGTGTTTGGCATAATCTTCTGTGAGAGTCTACTCCTTTATTCTCAGGCCCAATGGTCAACAACTCTAAAAGGCTTTATACTCGGTAATTAACACAGTGCAGGTAAGCACGATTTTTTTCTCATGCTCATTAACATACTTTGGTAGCTATGACGTTTGTTCTACAACTTTGTTTAATGTATAATTCTCATGTGGTGCAGGTTCACCCTAGTCAAAAACCATAAGCAAGTTCAGAAAATAGTTAAACATGAGGCAAAAAAAGGCACAAGATGAGCACATTGTCTAATAATTCACAGCTTAAAACATCCCAAACAGATCTCTGATTTGATTGGCTGTTTGCATTTTGTGTTAGCTCAAATACAGTCAGGGGATTGGAAAATTGCTTTCAAACCCAGAATTCTGATAAGAAGTTAGGCTTTTGGTCAATTTAAAATGCTTAAAGTTATACACAACACAGCTACTGCAATGTCTACCACCTTCTCTTACCTTATACCTTAAACACAGACAACTGCTGCTGCTGCTACATTTATACTATTTTCCTACCATTTCCTTGGGTTTCTTAGCAAGTAGCACTAACAAAGCTAGATACAAGGGCACTTGCTGGATCTTAATGGTGTAATTGCTAACCATGCAAGGCAGATAAATTCACAGTGGTTGTATGGCCACTTCTGTGAGTACAATCACAATGCACGCAGATAGGTTATAGACATCTTCAATATAAAATGGGGAATAGGCATGCATGTCCCTGATTGGTTCTTGGTTCTCTTTAAAACACGCATTATGCCCTGCTTCATATGCTGCTTTAAACTGTTATCTTCTGATCACAATGCTGAGAAATTTCAATTTCCATAGATAAACAGTCTTCAAAAAATATTTTCCTCAATATATTACATAATATTATTGTATGCTGAAAAAACAAGATGGTAAATTTATACGTAGCAATGAAATACTTCAACGATAGTGTGAAATAATTAAGAAACCAAGCCTTGTATTTCATAGAATTCTGAAATTCAGAAACCTATTAAATGTCAGTGAATGTGCTGCCCCCTGCAGGTGATCCTGTGCTGCTCCCTCTCCCGTCTCTGGTGATTCGGAGTCCTGCCGATGACATCATCACTCCCACTTTTCACTCCTCACCTCCTTTCCTCCACTCCCCCACTTCCAGTCCTCTCCTACCCTGAAGTATGCGAAGGAAAAGAGGGGAGGAGACGAGTTTGAAGCTGCTTCGCCAATACAGTTTTGTGCGCTTCGCTTGCCTCCTCTAATATTGGGACACTGGAAGGAGGGAGGACGCAAAGATTTGTTTCCGGGGCATGGAGAAGAGGAGGTGGTAGTGGAGGAAAGGAGGATACATTTTTCAAATATTGGGACTCACCCCTTATATCAGCTGTCCTCCAGCAGAAGAAGAGGAGGGCATCTGATGCATTGATATTAGACTTAAGCAGGTTTCAACATAATGTATCATTATTTATATGTCATTTTTTATTTGTATATAATATATGAACTTCCACTGGTTTTCCATGCTCCCTCTAGATGTCTTGTCTAGTGAGTGACTTGCTCCTAGTCCACAGGGCTTCACAATTATTGCCATCGGGAACTATGATGTAGCAAATATGATATCAAAGCTGTAAAATAGTTCCAAAATAAGTATGGAATACTTCAGAAGCTTAGCCGCGTACTCTATTTCTTTCAATTTGTAAGAAATTACTTAAATCTTGTCAGTTCATAATTTCACCACAAGGTGTCAGGCATAGCACATTCATTCGGCTGCTGATGCCCCGTGAGTAATGACTGATGGATAAATTAAACCGTACAGTGCAATGCGCCATTTGACCACGAGGTGGCAGTTGTGGCACATGATTTTAAATTAAAGAAAAATAAAAAAGGGAGTTATGAAGTAGCTTTGTGCTGTAAGCTGCTATTAGAGATGTTCGCCACTAGATGACAGCAATGCACTGAACATAAAAATAAGTAAGCCCACTGTTACATGCTTTCCTCATACTGCAATTGAGCATGTCGTTATCACTGTGTCAGTTCCCTCTAACAGTCCATTCTTCCCTACCCCAGCATTCTTATAGCAGTGGACATACTGCACAGTCCCACAAGCCCTGCTGTGGAGTGTGGAGTGGGAGGACGGCTCCCTGAATCCTCTCTCCTCTGTGTTATATTTGCCTCTCCTTTCAGTTCCAAGCCTTTTTCTAAGGAATAAAAAACAAAATAACTACTAAATAACAAACATCATCGCTTATGTTCCATATGTTGACCAATAACAATAGATGAAGAACTCATGTTATTATAATAATGAAATAATGTTTTGGTCAAGAAGACATTTTCCATGTTTTCAAAGAACATGATTGGATCTGTATTTTTGTGTTTCAAAATATAACGGACAGAAGTCATATGTCTGTTTCAGGAGTTTTTAAAATAATGTTTAACCTCCTTGTTGCACAATTAAGATTTATTCAGGGTGCCAGTCAGCTTTGTTGTTTCAACTTTTTTAAAAAAATCAAATATATTAGGACAAATATATATGGACATAGACCTGATACTAATTACTGCATGTACTGATAAAACAGTTGGGAGCCAGGGATTAGTTTTACCTATGTGACCGATCCTTTACTTGTATGTATGTGCGCATTCTTTGTGTGTGTGTGTGTGTGTGTGTGTGTGTGTGCGGGTGCGTGCACATGCGCATTCAAGTGAAGTAATTCTGGCTAATTGTAAGTGAACAGTACGTTTTTTTAACTGTTTTTTTTGAGGGTTCAGAAATCATTGTCAATATTTTACACATCAACGTGTCCTAAAACATAAGAGTGAAGTAGCTTAGTACACACTCTGCTGTTGTCTGGTTCCCACGAGTGATTATATTTGACGGCTTGTCAGATCCTTCTCTGTTTCTCGCAATCCAAATCTGAGCTTTGCGTTTAGGCGGTTCAGGCTTATTGGGAAGCGTGTATGAGTCAGCATTAGGCTTCTTTCCTGCAGCAGTCAAACAGCAAACTACGGCCCTAGGGCCGCCACCTCCAGCAGCTCCCCATTTAAATGCTGTTCAGAATAAACGCTTCTCCACGGCAGGGCAGCGCAATGGGGCTTCCTGAGCAAGGCGTCCTCTTCTCTATTTAGTCAGCAGCTCATCTATCTCAATTCACCATACCGTGGTTCTCATAGCTTATGCAGTCCGATAAACATACTGTTTAATCACCATAGTCACACTGCCCAAGAAGAGGCCAGGCCAGTATTTAGCCTCTCTGCTCACTGTACTCTGTTAGCAGAGGCTCTTATCCAGAGCAGCATTTAGCCTCTCTGCTCACTGTACTCTGTTAGCAGAGGCTCTTATCCAGAGCAGCATTTAGCTTCTCTGCTCACTGTACTCTGTTAGCAGAGGCTCTTATCCAGAGCAGCATTTAGCCTCTCTGCTCACTGTATGGGCAGTTAACAGAGGCTCTTATCCAGAGCAGCATTTAGCCTCTCTGCTCACTGTACTGTGTTAGCAGAGACTCTTATCCAGAGCAGCATTTAGCCTCTTTGCTCACTGTATAGGCAGTTAGCAGAGGCTCTTATCCAGAGCAGCATTTAGCCTCTCTACTCACTGTACTCTGTTAGCAGAGGCTCTTATCCAGAGCAGCATTTAGCCTCTCTGCTCACTGTACTCTGTTAGCAGAGGCTCTTATCCAGAGCAGCATTTAGCCTCTCTGCTCACTGTACTCTGTTAGCAGAGGCTCTTATCCAGAGCAGCATTTAGCCTCTCTGCTCACTGTACTCTGTTAGCAGAGGCTCTTATCCAGAGCAGCATTTAGCCTCTCTGCTCACTGTACTCTGTTAGCAGAGGCTCTTATCCAGAGCAGCATTTAGCCTCTCTGCTCACTGTACGGGCAGTTAGCAAACGCTCATATCCAGACTGAATTGCACCACACACACAAGCCCTAAGATCAGGGATGGAAGTTCTGTAGAAGGGGTAAGTACTGTCTCAGGATAGACAGCAATTGTACGAAGAGCACGCGATTACTTTATTAAGTCTATTAAGTTATACAAATAAGAGCAAACTGTCTTGATGAGTACATGTTATATTGCACACAAGAGCAAAGGACCACAGGCTCTGACAAGAGAAGGTACACCCAATCAGGCATCAGGGTTAGAGAGAACCGTAGGAGTGCACCCAATCAGGCATCAGGGTTAGAGAGAACCGTAGAAGTGCACCCAATCAGGCATCAGGGTTAGAGAGAACTGTAGGAGTGCACCCAATCAGGCATTAGGGTCAGGGAGAGCTGCCCAGAAGGGTGAGGTGGAAGAGCCAAGATATAGTCTGAAGGCTCACAGGGTAAAATGGAGAACAGGCACTTTTTATATAACAATATACATCTCATTGTTGCCTTTTCATGTGGAATTATGGAAGCTATGTGCTGTATCAATGAACTATTAATCAATTCAATGAATCGACTAATGTTTTTATCAAAACAAACTCTTTTGACTCTGTACTCCAGCACATTGAAATTAAACAATATGAGGTTAAAATGACTGTTAGCTCTAAATTGAGGATTTACGTCCAAATTGGGTGATCTGTGTAGGAATTACAGAGTCTGTTGCTATTGTCTCTCAACATGAAGACCACAGAAGTGCCAGTAAAGCAGGTCATCATGAGGCTGAAAAATCTGAATACATAGATCAGAGACATAGCCAAAACACTGGATGAATCTAAATCAACTCTTTGGTACATTGTTAAGAAATGGTAATGCACTGGTGAGCTCAGCAATAGCAAACGGTCTGGTAGACCATAGTAGACCACTGTAGTGGATGAATGAAAAATACTAAAGTAAAACCTCTTTTTAACTGTCAGTCAGATCAAGAACACTCTCCAGAATGTAGCCATAGTTGTGTCAGTGACTAAAATAAAGAGAAGCCTACAGCACCATAACCACTGCAAGATGCAATCCTCTGATGAGAACAGAACAATTAGGTTAGAGTTTGTTAAGAAGCACATAAAATAATGTCTTAAGGACAGATGATATGCATATTAAACTGTACCAAGGTGATGGAAAGTGTGGAGAAAGAACTGAATTCCCAATTTCCAAGACTGACTTGGATCAGAGTGCTGGCAACATCTTATGGCTAAAAGGAAATGCCCAAGATCCAAAGCACCCCCCTCATCTGTGAAACATGGTGGGGGGGTGGGGGGGGGGGGGTGTTATGGCTGCCACAGGTACTGGCTGACTTATCTTCATTGATGATGTAACTGCTGATTGCAGCAGCAGAATGAACACTGAAGCATACAGAAACATCTCATCTGCTCAGATGCAAGCAAATGCCACAAAAACAATTGGACAGCACTTCATCATTCAGCAGGACAATGACCCCAAACACACTGCTAAAGCGAGCAAGAGGCTTTTCATGGCCAAAAAGTGGGATGTCCTGGACTGGCCAAGTCAATCACCTGACCTAAATTCAATTGAACTTTTTTTTTTTCCTTTTCTTGCAGAAGACAAGACTGAAGCTAAACTACCCCCTGAAATAAACAGGTACAGTACAGGCCTGGCAAGATACCCAGAGTCTGGTGATGTCTATGGGTTGCAGACTTCAGGCAGTCATCTAATGCAAAAGATTTGCAACCAAGTACTAAATATGATGACTTTATTTAAGATTGTGGTCATTTGTACAATATTCTTTCTTGATTTGTTTCTACTCCACCATGTTAGATCTACAATCAAACAATTCACATGTGGTTAGAGTGCAGATTTTCAGCTTTTATTAAAGGGTATTTTAATACATTTTGGTTTCACCATGTAGAAATAACAACAATTTTTATACATAGCTCCCCATTTCAGAGCACCATTATGCTTGGGACAAATGGCTTCACAGGTGTTTCTGATTAGTCAGGGGTGTAAAAGAGTAAGTAAACGAGAGCTTTCTCTATGTAGTCTTGCTTCCAGGCTTTTGATTGCCTTTAGAGTCTGATATTGGCGTTTGTCAGCATAAGGACCATTAATAAGAAAGACCTACCAGTAATCACAAAGTGTCTGGTAGGTTAAGGACTGCACAATTTCTAACTTCAGAATTCTCACCATAATAAAGAAACACCTGACTGACCGATCAGAAACGCTCTTCAGGAGGTAGGTGTGGATGTGTCAGTGCCCACTGTCGGCAGAAGATTTAATGAACAGTACTACACCACAAAATTCAAACCACTAGTTAGCTGCAAAAACAATACGGCCATTTTACAGTTTGCTAAGACCTAAGAGAGTCTGTAGACTTCTGGAGGCTAAGAGGGACTGGCCAACATCCTCATCTGTGAAACATGTTGGTGGAGGTGTAACTGTTTGGGCATGTATGACTGCAGCATGTAGTGGCTCACTTGTCTTCATTGATGCTGTAACTGCTGATAGCAGCAGCAGAATGAATAAGGCAGGTGTTTGGGGTATTTTCTTAATTATAGTGAGAATTCATCAACTGTAGTAGACTTCCTTGGTCAAGAATCAATGTGATATTTTACTTTTACAAAATGGCAACAGACCACTGGTTAGACAAGGCCCTAAGCAAACAGTTGGGACAGTCATTCAATCTATAGGTGTCACCTCTCTCACACAACACACAACCCCTTATCAGTGATCTATTTACAGTAGCTTACCCTGTACAAGCCTGGTATGGTGTAGGCCTTTATGACAAGGATAATATCCACATGTCCACTCTGACTATGTGTGTACACACTATAAATAGGCATCATCTATGAGGCTCATTGTGTACAAAGGTCTTCTCTGACACCCCTTAAAACTGGGGGTTACAGCAGTAGCCATTTCTGGATTTCCTGTCACCTTCTCTTCCTTAGTTGAATTAGCGCTATAATCTATTTGATCTGACATTTTTGGAAGAAGCCATGCGCTACAGCTGCAGACTGTGCATATGTGTCCATGGCTAAATGTTTTATTGGGGTTCGATATAGGGGTGGAGTAGGAATAGAGTGTGCAGTCCTGTTAAGCCAGAATAATGTGCTGGAACTCAAACCTGCACCCGATTCAGCCAGTAGTGTGAGAACTGCGGCTCGGCACCCCTCTTCTGCACCTGAAGCGGTCCTCACTGGGGAACAGCCATGTTCAGCCAGGCTGAATCAGCTCACAATACCATGTGCTGGGGCTGAATTTCAGCTCACAATACCACTATGCTGGAGCTGAATTTAAGCTCACAATACCACTATGCTGGAGCTGAATTTAAGCTCACAATACCACTATACTGGGGCTGAATTTAAGCTCACAATACCACTATGCTGGGGCTGAACTTCAGCTCACAATACGACTATGCTGGGGCTGAATTTCAGCTCACAATATCACTATGCTGGGGCTGAATTTCAGCTCACAATACTACTATACTGGGGCTGAATTTAAGCTCACAATACCACTATGCTGGGGCTGAATTTCAGCTCACAATACCACTATGCTGGGGCTGAATTTCAGCTCACAATACCACTATACTGGGGCTGAATTTAAGCTCACAATACCACTATGCTGGGGCTGAATTTCAGCTCACAATACCACTATGCTGGGGCTGAATTTCAGCTCACAATACCACTGTGCTGGGTTGAATTTCAGCTCACAATACCACTGTGCTGGGCTGAATCAGCTCACAATACCACTGTGCTGGGCTGAATTTCAGCTCACAAAACCACTGTGCTGGGTTGAATTTCAGCTCACAATACCACTGTGCTGGGCTGCTGGTGTAAAGATGCTTTAAATATTTCTATGAGGGCGACATAGCTCAGGAGGTAAGACCGATTGTCTGGCAGTCAGAGGGTTGCCGGTTCAAACCCCACCCTGGGCATGTCGAAGTATCCTTGAGCAAGACACCTAACCCCTAACTGCTCTGGCGAATGAGAGGCATCAATTGTAAAGCGCTTTGGATAAAAGCGCTATATAAATGCAGTCCATTTACCATCTATGGGCGTTGGAATGGTTGTTCGCATGTTCAGACCATTCTCCAGTAAAGGATTTGTCAATCAATCAATCATTTAATCAATCGATCACTAAATGAATTGATTTTTTATTTTGTGTACACATTGAGGAGAATTCTGTTGAAACAAGAGAAGCACCGTTAAACACAAGCTGGAGATGCACGCATTACAAAGCTGAGACATTAATCTAGCGCCTCCTCCTGGATATAATGAGAGGAGAAAGGATGAAAAGTGCAAGGAGAATTATTCCGCTCAGTTCCAATATTTTCAGTTACCGAATAAATGGTCCCTCAATTATAATATTAACACGCATTTAAGTGTTTTTAGTCATTGATAAAATTCTCAAAAACACGGAGACCTGAAAAAGCAAAGCTTTGTACAAATTAGCACTTGGTTAACTGACCACAGCAAAACTGCGGAGGCCGGGATGACAGCGCCATTGAATTGTCATTGTTTTCAAAACCCTACTTTCACCCAGCATACATTGGTATTATCCACACAAAGCTCTGGATGTATGCTTATTTTACAATGCAACCGCACCATCACACCCCTGTTAACATAATCTATTTTTACATGGATCGCTACTCACAATTGATTCTCTCTCTCTCTCTCTCTCTCTCTCTCTCTCTCTCTCTCTCTCTCTCTCTCGCTCTCTCTCTCTCTCCCATACCATACACACACGCGCGCGCGCGCACACACACACACACACAAATGAGGTACGTGTTGAGTAAGCCTCTTTCCCCTTTAAATCTTAGACATTTTGACAGGGCATATTAAGATCTGTCTGCTCAGCATGAACACATCATAAAACTGGACAGGCAATTTCTGTTTTCACCAAATAGCCAGGCTAGCTCGTTCTGCATCTTTGACTTTAATACAGCAGCTTAGCAGCAAGGGAGGGAAAAAATATTTCGGTTTTCGGTATTTTTTTCTGAAGTCATGCTTCCCAATTCCCATAAATCCACTCCTCTGTGTGAATTATCAACTAGAATTTGATTAATATGCAAATGTGAGGCAAAGAGACCCATATAATTTTTTTCTGTGAAGAGTAATTAATCAACAGTTAAAGAAAATTAATACATATATCAATTTTGTCAGGGACATGCTTAGTTCAATCGCCCGTAAAATTGAAGTTTGAAGTATTAAGGGGCTCTACAGGAACGTTATGACTAAAACTTTCAAATTCGTTCTATTTAGTGATCAATCAAGCTTTCCCCTCAGGTTAATCGAGTTAATTTTTCACCTAAAATCATACACTTTGGTGACATGCCGTCTAGCATAGAGTCGATAAAAAGTTTTTAAAAATGATAAGGACTTTGCAATTTTCCACTATGTCTCTTTCACTGTGTTTAATATATCTATCTGTATTTGTATAGCCGAGCTGTCTGTCTGTCTGTCTGTCTGTCTGTCTGTCGTTTCATGTGCACTGCTTCAAATTATAAGCAAATAATTGATTATTTGACTGTACAATCTTAAACTCATGGAAGAATAAAATACAAGTATTGCACAATGGTGATGATGATTATAATAATAATAATAAGAAGAATAATAATAATAATAACAATAATACTACTAATAATAATAATAATAATAATAATAATCATCATCATCATCACCATCATCATCATCATCATCATCATAATCATAATAATTGTGAACTACATTAAACTATTATATTGGCATGCATATGAGAGAGAGAGAGAGAGAGAGAGACAGAGAGAGAGAGACCTATTGTTTCAGCAGGGACTCATGCATCAAACTTCAATTTTCCGGACGATTGAATTAGTGATTTTTTGTGCTCTTGAACTGAAATACACTTAAGACTTTTGGATTAATTACCACGTCGTGGTCCCTCAGATTGTAGTAAAATTTATGGTTGCCGCGTTTGACAACACCTCATAAAATGAGAAAGTGAAATGTACGGACTCCATCTTTGCTTGTATAATAAACAAGTTTCATTGTACAGTATTTTGGCGTTTCGGACAAGGATACGTCATGTGTATGGTAGATGAACTGCGAACTGCATCCACACCACCCTGGAGGAAAGTGGGGTGAACTTAGCAAAAGGGGTAGGCTACCGGGGGGATACATCGGGGTGGCAGAATTAATAATGCTTTCTTCGGACTGTCTTCGATACACTTTATTTTCATTTCATTATCAGTCCTGTAAATGAATGAATCTAATAGTAATTCTACTGCCACAAATTGTTACACGTCCACACGAAAACGTCCGTTTTAGAAAATGTGAAAATGTCTATTCTCAATTTTATATGTAAATCGCATGTATATCTATTTTCGAAAACTGTTGTGTCTATTTATTCTGTACATTGAACTTTCACCTCAATTAACAGTAACTGAATTCACGGATTTACAGTGGGCAACATATTGTTCGAGATGAACTCTTTCATATTTTAAGTAGCCTACTGCTGCATTACAGTTTTCAGTACGTACCCTTTGATATAGACTCTTGAGAATTTAATCTGTGTATCTTTGTACTGTTATGTCGACCAGTTAGTTATTCGAGTTGCGGTAAATGTTGAAATAAGAAAGGCCTAAAACTATGGCCCGCTTACGATTAATGTCTTTGAAAAAGCAAAAGTGGACAGTTTCTTCACTTTAAATTAAAAGCATAGCACATATATTTCACTCACTATTCTTCAAAGCATTTTTAAATTTTGTCTCTTAAAAGCATAGCACATATATTTCACTCACTATGCTTCAAAGCATTTTTAAATTTTGTCTAATTTCAGTTTCCGTAATACCAAAATCTATCAATTTCCATTAACAGAATAAAGCATTCATATTAACAAGAAACTTCGCTCCTTTTTTCATTTTTGATTTAAATTGCAAACAAACAAGCAAATAAACAAATAAGAATAATAATAATAATAATAATAATAATAATAATAATAATAATAATAATAATAATAATAATAATAATAATAATAATCTATTACTGGGACTGACCTATAATTAAAGCACACAGTTATATATTCCATCTTAACAGATGACTAAAAAGCCGATTTATTCAACATACTCAAATTGTTCAAAAATAGTATTTTTTAAATGCACGACTTTCTGTTGATAGGCTATGGATATTCATTTTACTTGTCATATATTGTTTTAAGACCATTCTGTTTACAGCTTTAATATATGGTTAAAAAAAAATCTAAACAGAAATAAAAAGATAAAAATAAATAAGTTATTTTACCATACAATCATATTAATTTATCGATTAAAATGTTCTTTAACCTTACTACATTATACGATCAAAACACTTGCCCTGCAAAATGTATTTCTTCACAAAACTCGCGAGATAAAAGTCAAACATATATCTCTTCTGCGTCCCAATAATAGGTGCAGGACAAACGCCGTAGAAAAACAGTCAGTTTCATTGTAATTCATAGACTTGCTCAAAGTGCTAACCAAAAAGACTAATGAAAGAGTCGACATTAATGGGCGCAGATGCCCTCGCGAGGGAAGGGTCCGTGCATTATTGCCTTTGAAAAAACGGAGTTAAACAGTTTAAATAGGAGGGTTAACTCAATCCATCAAGTTGTCTGAAATTTGTGAGGAAAATTCAAAAACCATATGGCCTCCAAACGTTTGTGTCCTTTTTGTGCAGCAGGACACGCTTGTTTCGGTATTGAGAGCCGCGGGAGTCTATGGTCGGCCCCATTGTCACTTGTCACATCAGGGAAGGCTGCTCATTTGTCCCCAGTTTTCACGCTTCGCTCTAAAAATTACGGCCTCGTCACTTTCAAAAAAGGATTATATAGCCGCGGAGAAATTGGCCGAAAACGCCGTTTTTGTGGCATCCTCCTTCCTTTTTTCTCTTCCGTAGGCCAGATTTTGTGTTTCTCACATAAATTTCTTTCAGGAAAGGAAAACACTCGTCGCAGGGTCAGGAAGGCCGGGGTGCGCTTTTTAAATATGAAAAGAAGGAATGACGCCGCACTGAAAAAATAAAAGAATAAGAAATGTTTAAATGTTTTCTGACCTGAAACAATGGAAAAAGAAAAAAAAAACATTTAAAGGGAGGATGGGAGTATTTACATTTGCTTTCTCTGTACTTTGGATTAAATAGCAAGCATCCCTCGTGTTTCTTCTCTATTAGAAGCGACCACAATGGAAGCACGTTTACAACCGTGTATTTTTAAACATAAAACGACTCGTGAAGATCAGACCATATACATTTTAATGCAACAATGTCACATTCCACGAAACACTCAAAGTACTGTCTGTAGTCGGACCAACTGCTATGCCATTACTAATACTAAGGTAATATATAAATATATGAAATATAAGAAATACTGTTGAAATGCGATTTTTATTTCCATGTTATATACATTAGACATTATACATTGCTTTTAAATAGTGTCCTGGATTTAAAAGGCACTTACAGGCATACAAAACATAGGAAATATATTAAAATGTAACTGTACTGTATTCAGATAGAAGAATCAAATACTGTGGAAAAGTCGGCCATTTTTTAAAGGTCGTTTTTGTTTCCGAGATTTGTGTGACATGGTATTTAACATTTTTTGATGATCAGCTCATTTAAATTTTTTTAAATCATGCAGTTTTGTAAATACTTTTTTGGGCAGTATGCGTTCTTACACACACACACGCACACGCACACACACACACACATAAAATATAGGCTATGTGTGGATTTATAAAAATGTGTATCCGGAGATTCAAAATAATCAACAATTTTAAACCAAAATAAATTTAAAAAAAAGAAATACACCGTGCTCATATAACATGCAAGTTGAAAATCTGGAGAACTCGACAGAAAATGAAATACGCATGTACATAGCCTGTGTGTGTGTGTATGTGTGTGTGTCTGTGTGTGAGTGTGTGTGTGTGTGAGAAAGAGAGAGAGAGAGAGAAAGAGAGAGAGAGAGTGTGTGTGTGTGTGTGTGTGTGTAAAACAAACGCGATTCGATTATAATCCTGATTTGTCAGTCGTATGATTTCTTTTCTGTAAGAATCCAGATTATTGCTTTTAATTAAATGTACCGTTTTGGAAATATAAATATATGATTATATTAGTCATATAGTTTTCGCTGCATATATACTGTTATTCACCATTCATGCTTGCTTTTAATGTTTTTGTTCATATAAAAGTCACAATATATTTGGTGCAATAATGATACTAATAACAGCAAAAGTAATAATCATGATTCGGCTATTGTTGTCTTTTTTTATCCGTCTATGAAATATCCAATCAGTCATCAACATCAATTTCCACGTCTTCATCTTCCGAACACTCTTTACTCGTTGTTTGGTCGGTAAAGGGGGAGGAAGGGGAAATTTGTAGTTGGTTTGAAATGTCGTGCTCGTGGTTGGACAGCGCCGGGGACATTGCTCTGGAATTTTCGAGAGTTCCCGCGGCGCATCTCTCGAGGTCAGCCAATTTGGCCATTTTTTCATAAGACACCGGACCGGCCGTTTTGGCCGACTCCACGTCCGCTTTCATCTCCTCCAAGTCCCTTTTGAGTTTGGCTCTTCGGTTCTGAAACCAGGTGATAACTTGTGCGTTCGTCAGCCCCAGTTGCTGGGCGATTTGATCTCGGTCCGCGGGAGACAAATACTTCTGATACAGAAATCTTTTCTCCAGCTCATAGATCTGGTGATTGGTGAACGCTGTCCTGGACTTCCTTCGCTTTTTCGGAGTGTTCCGCTGGCCAAATAGTGTGATTCCGTCCCTCCCTGCAAAAGCAGATGAAATGATCAGGCTGTCGCATTATTCCCAACGAAGTTCTAATAATATTACATTACATATCAACTACTGCTGTTGCTATGATGCATTTGTAGAGCTGAAGGAATGGCTCTAAGATATAAATACATTCATTAAAAATAAATGACCTGACATCCCTAAAACACACATATTATAGTTTTTTTAAATGACACCGAGAGTGACAACTGTCCACATTTGTATGTATTTTAACCAGGCTTTTATCATCAAATGAAGCAATTGATCAGCCTTTTTTTGTATTTGAGTAAGGTTTTCTAGTTTTAAAGATTGTAGTTTTTCACAGACTAAGTCCCGAGTCTTTATTATTATTATTATTATTATTATTATTATTATTATTATTATTATTATTAATAATAATAATAATGTAATAACAGAAACAATAATATTAATAATAAACATAATAATAATAATAATAATAAAAATAACAAATATTATTGCTATTGTAACCTAGTGTTTATTATTATTCATAATAATAATAATAATAATAATAATAATAATAATAATAATAATAATAACCACTGTCTGTTTCCCATTTCCAATGAAAAGTATAATTTTACAATATCTTTTGGCTGTGTGGATATATAATACTAAATGTGGCAATATGGTCTATAACTCACTCACCCACTATATGAATAGCAAAGCCTATGAGAAACATTTTGATTTACTAAAAATAGAAAATAATATATGAATAAAGGCAATGTTTCTGAAATAATTTGAGATGATTAATGTACTGTATTGCAGCTGAGTCGCAGTTTTAGTACATGGAGGAGGCTGATTATTACTAGGCTCTGCGTTTTGGGCGTGATATTTATAAGCACACATACCTTCGGCCGCCTGCAGAACACTCACTTCAAGACCTTTAAATGTTTTGCTGGCTAATTCTTCCAGGGCGCAAAGCGGTGAAGTCTGACTGAGAATCGCCCGATTGGACAAGGTAAGACCCGCCGGAGAAAGCTTTTCAGTGGATGAAATCAGGTGCGCTGTTCCACAAATCGTATAACTGCGCTTAACGGACGGCTTGTTCAGAATATCCTCTATACTGAATGGAGTGAGTGGTTTGTTGGAGTTCGCAGGCGGAGGAAGATGATCCAGTGCGCTTCGCCTTCGTTCTTCTACCGACGAAATCTTTACGTCTTCTTTGGAGCTCATTCTTGGTTGTCGTGTGAGTTACTGAATAGTTTATGCAATTTGAAACAGTTAAAATGTTTGAATAAATTAAATTTAAACTTTTTAAAAAAAGAAAGAAAATAAAAAAAAGACAGACGGAACTCGTAAATCCGTCAGATCACAGGAACCCGGGAAACACCATCGCTTCTGTTTCCGTTGGAGTATGATAAGATTTAAAGTCCAGTTTTAAAGGCAGACTTTTCCAATCCCAGATTTTCTTGAAAACGATTCGCATGCCAGAGCGCGTGGCAGTCCGAGGTGCTGTAGCGGGCTACTGGAGAAAATGGCGAGACTCAAAGCGCCACCGCGATTGACTCTTACTAACAAGTTATTGTGATTGGGAGGCAATCAATTACACCCAGTGGCACTTTCACCCTCTCTTTTACTCTCTGACTGTGTTGCTGTCCAATGCAGGCTTTGGCACGAACAGGGCCCCATTAATTAGAAGGCATGGCCGGGAGGAGGAGCCCATCAGAATTATGCTCCTGTAAGCTCGTGTCGTTTTCTTTAAATTAGTAGTTTGATTATGTGGGCTAAATATATGGCGTTGGGGTAATTGTTTCGTTGTTTGTCGGCATAAAATTACGCGATAAAGACATGACCGAAAGGCGGCATTCTATTTCATTTTAATTAGCAAGTGAGATTTAAAATGAATGCTTCTGTAAATATTTTTAGAAATAATGTAAGTCAATTTGTGTGTTATGTTACGATAATAATCTACAATTACGTCAACACTATTTAGTGCCTGTTTGTACAACAAAAGTGTGCGCAGTTGATCTGAATGATATTTCCCAATGTTTTATAAAGGTATTGTAGAGTCAGGCAAGATATGGTAATATGGTAATACCACTGGAGAGGGAGAGGGATGGCGAAGTCCTCTTACCCTTCAGTTCCGCCAGATCTTCTGTGCCATAATTCAAGTGCAAAGGGCCACCTCGATCAAATAAGTCCTCTCCATTCAAAACTGTCGATGCGATATGCCCTTATGTGGTTCCCTTGGTTATAACTTATATGAATATTTAAGGTATGATCGCAATGACCAGTGAGTGTAAACAATATAAGCGCTATGCTGTCAGTGGTTTATAAAGTGGACTAATCAGCAAAAGGGTTGGCCAAGTTCTGTCACCTTGTCCTATAGCTAACATTTTCATAGCTCGTTCCATTTGAATGGCACGAGGTACCTTGGTGATTGCTAAACCAACAGGATGAGGCCGTAACAAATTCTATCTGGGAATTTTCGTCGGACGAAATTGTTCTTATGATCTGAATTTATTATGATACGCCTAAATGTGACCAACCATATATTAATGCGCACATTACTGAAAGAATCTTTTGTTCAGACGACCCATCATTTCAGCAGTCTCTTTTATCCGATACAGCTGGAATCATTGGGGTATTTAACTCTTTATAATAAATAATACATAATGTATAATGATAATTATAAAATAAAAAAATGAACAAAAATAATAAATCAATATAATAACAAGTAGTAATAGTAGTTGTAGTAGTAATAATAATAATAATAATAATAATAATAATAATAATAATAATACTATTATTATTATTACAACTTCTACTACTCGTGGTGCAGGTGGTGTAAGTTGCCAAGCAGTAGTTCTCGGCTTGTTAAAATGTCTTGGTTACTGGTTAATGTGTTGCACTCTGGTGGTCTGAGTGCAACAAGAATAGTTATAGTCGGTGCCTTGTTCGCGGCAAACCGTGATATTCTGGATTGATAGTATTTTATTTTTAATAATCAGAATTGTAAAATAAAATAACGGCTGTATTGGAAATATACAAAACACAAATAAAAATTCTGAATAATATCTTGACATTCGGAGTTCTTGAGCTACTAGTCACCAAGTTAAGAGTGCAGCGTTTTTAACATGAATTAGCACGTGGAGAGAAGTTCACCCTGCCAGTCACGTGCTGTCAGGATGCCATTAGTACTGACGTCACGCTTATTCTGTCTCCAAATCACATGTCGTTCTTCCACGACTGCAGTAATTATATGAACAAGACAAGTAAAATAGCGTGATCTTAAGTACCATGAAAATACATTTCTGTAAGATAGGTAGTTAATCTTCGAAAGAATAACACGAATATGTTATATGAATGGAGTGTCAAGGAGTGAGAGTAATCTCATTTAGCCTTGAATTCTAATCAGTCAGATGAACTCAGTTCAAAATGTAATTTAACTTCACAGTACAGTCAATTTCTGCCATCAAACGCGCGTGCATGTGTTTTGGGGCCAGTGAGCAGAGCTGCAGGAGCAAGCAGGTCGCGTGGTTAGTTAGTCTGTCTGAAAACGGAATACTGAAGTACATAGATAGGGGGTGCCACCATACTGTCAGACATCCGCGAGGGTCCTCGTGTCCTGATTTTTATTATTTTATTTTATTTTCTTTATTTATTTTTTGCATTTCACAAATTATGTCAACGTAGTCTAATCCTTTTTCAAGCACGTGCGGTCAACCGAATGACCCTCAGTTCTGAACAGTTGGCTCACATACGCCTACATTGGGATAATCTTATACTTAAGTAAGAAAAACTTAATTTAACTTAAACCTACGAGGCGCATGTGTACCCTATAACCAAAACTTACACGAAACTTAAAAGTAAGGAAAACATGTTCATACAATTAATCTGAACACATCTCCGCAAACTTTTTTTTTTTAAGCCAATAAAACAAAAATGACAGCTTTATTCCAGAATTCGTTAGTTCTGTCCGGGGATCCAATTTCACAGATGCAATATTTTATGGAAAGTTGGCTTTTTGACACACATATTTTCTTTTGTTATTCAATCCACCACCGCATGCCTTAAACGTATGTTTAATGTGATACCCTCACGTGTTTTACATTTCAAACGAATATAGAACTACGCGAGAACCGTGCTTAGACGAAGAAATAAAGTACATTAACTGCGGCCTGCATGTCCATTTTCATTTTGTTCTTGGCTAAAATTTTACAAAATGTTTTACATTTGACATTCTTAACATGAGCAGCAGTCACTTGCCCCAAAGGAAAATTAAATCTTTCATCTTCACATATCTACCCAAAGCACTTTTTAGTAGGGTTCTTGTAACAGATGATCCACAATCTGTAGTAATGAAACTGCCATGCTCTTACCAGCGAATACATATCTTAGGGTAAGAGAAGATAGCGTATAAATACACACGCACCTACAAGCATGCGCACACACACATGCGCACACGCACACACACGCATAATTCGGCATAAGCAAACTATACCACATTTAATGTTTTATGTTGGAAAATAAGAAGCTCGTGGCTTGCATTGGTTATATTTAAATACTGATAAAGATCTGCATTTACGTCCATGAAATGCGTTTTTAAGAACATTAGAGCAGCAGTAAAATATGAACTTATCCTTTGCGCTCTAAATTGATGTTCACTCGTCATGCACTGAAAAATAGCGGCTCCAAACCCTGGATCAGCAAGAATCACAGCATGAAGTTTAAGTCATTAATCTGTGGAAGGACGGATATCCAAGATGTCTGATCTAGGTTTGTTTATTCACTTTTAATGTAATTTCTTTATTTAAACTTTTTAGAAGCTTGCATAAATATTTAAAATATAGAAATATATTAGACAAAATGTTATCCAAAAGGGTCAAATATTAATCCGTTCTGTAGCCTAAATGTAAATGTGTAAGCTTGGAATGTTTAGGATTAGTGCATTACATGTAATACCTTATTTTAATAACACTAAAATGTTCAGTGTTAAATTCAAACAAATGAAAACAGAGTACATTCTACATGACAGAATACCTCTGATTTTTCTCTTGGACTCATATAAAGTACCACTGAGTATTTTACTTTGCAGCTAATATCTTTTGGTTATTAAAATATTCCTGGAAGCTTACACATTTATTCAGTTCACTGCTATCCAGTTGATGCTTGCTGGATATTGCACATTCGTTTTAAATCAAAAGGAGCATTGCAGGGATTGCTTTAGGACATTAATCTCACGCAGTTTTGTTACTCCAGTTTTAAATTTCGAGTGGTCACAATTTAACCAGCAGTGTTAAAGATATTTGGCAGTTTTACCATAATACATCCGGTGTCGTTGGCAGAACTACATGTCGGGACAGGCCTGTGCAATAGTCTATTGAGAAGGCTGACTATGTAAGTATTTTCGGAATACATTTTCCACGCGCGCAACGCCCCGCTCCATCGCATCTTGGAGCTATCCCACAACATTAGCCTACTCCTTGTCTAACGGCTTTGCGCTCATCGTGGGCTGCTAACTATTGCTACTGTACCGCCTTATGGTGGTGCAAAAACACAAATTCTTGTAAACACAGGTTTTTCCTTTTTAAATTACTATTACAGCTAGACTAAACGCACGACGAGGAGAGCACAGGCTTTACATAAACCCAAACCAACAATGCAACACCACTCCCTATAAAACGCGGGTCCGCTCGTGACAGACACAACGTATTAGCGCTAATCAAGAGAAAATAAGTGAAATGTAGCTACACAACAAAGTTTAGAGAAAAATAACACTTAAAACTTAAAAAACCAAACCATCAAGCATCCTACAATATAGCATACCCTCACACAGGCAGAAAATAATCAGCTATCCAACTTTAAATGGCCAACAATATTTGTAAACAAACTAGATTTTTTTTCTATTTTTATTTTATTTTTTACTTACGCCATCACTAGTCATCACTAGTGACTAACATTACCAGTTAACGTATAAGACAGCATCTTCAGTGTGACCACAATATAGTCGGCCTAACATTGAAATGATGAGCGTGAATGTAGCTACATAGGCCCAATTTAAGCTCACAATTGATGGTTATCATGGCTTGTGGCAGAATAGGTAACGACTCCCAAACTAATTCCGAAAACGCCTCTTGATACAAACGACAATCTCACCATGATGCTACTAGCCTTAATTTGACCACTTGCAGTCACTTTTTGTATTGGTCACAATACAATCACGCACACAAAAAAACAATTCAAATTCATTATCTGAAAAAAATGCTATTATGAAAAAAACATATTTTCTGCCATTTGACTGAGCAGGCTGTGATCAGTCTGGATAGGCCTGGGCTCATGGCTCAGTGCCTGAATCCAACACAATTCTCCCATTTTCAATGAGAACATTGCTAAAAAACAAAAAAGGAGATATAGTTGGCAAGCTAAAAAGAAATATGTATTGATCTGTAATATATATTATATACATTGAACATGCAGTGAACCCTGACATATATACAACAAACTTTGATATATGTACAATGAACTTTGATATGTTTACAATGAACTTTGATGAACATAAATAACAAACTTTGATATATGTATGCATGTGTGTGTGCGTGCGTGTGTGTGTGCAATCCACAATTTTGTAATCAACCAATTTTTCTAAAAGTTCAGATTCTCAGCTTTTATTAAAGGGTATTTTTATACTCCTTGGTTTGATCATGTACACATTACAGCACTTTTTTTATATATATACCCCCACCCCCCTTATTTCAAAGAACTATAATATTTGGAACAAATGGCTTCACAGGTGTTTCTGATTAGTCTGGTGTGTTCAATTGTGTTCAGAAATAAGAAAAAAAAGTCAAAGGCCAAATATTAGGCTTACCAAAATCAACTGTTCAGAACATCATTAAGAAGAATGAGAGCACGAGTGAACTCAATAATCGGAAAGGGCCTGGTAGGCCAAGGAAGACCTTTATATTTGATGACTAAAGAAGTCTCACCATAATAAAGAAAAATCCCAAAACACCTGTCCAACAGATCAGAATCACTTCAGGAAGCATGGGTGAACGTGTACTGTCTGCAGAAGACTTCACAAACAGAACTACAGAGGCTTCACTGCAAGATGCAAACCACTAGTGAACCACAGAAACAGGATGCCCAGGTTACAGTTTACTAAGAAGTACTTAAAAGAGTCTGTATAGTTCTGGAACAAGAGAGACCAAGATTCACTTGTATCAGAATGATGGCAAGAGCAAAATGTGGAAGCCAAAAGGAACTGCCCAAGATCCAGGGCCGGCCCAAGGTTTTTGGGGGCCCTAAACAAAAAGTCTATATGGGGCCCTCTGTTTTGGTCGAAAACCACCCCCCAAGCCCCAGCCAGCAAGATTTGGCACCAATAGAAATATATTTAGATTAATGAAAAAGCCATTGTCTTAGGGAACGCAATTATTTATTAAAAATATATATGTTTATATATATCTTGGAGGGAGGGGGCCCCGAACCAATTGTGGGGCCCTAAACTAATGTTTACTTTGTTTACTGGGTCGGGCCGGCCCTGCCAAGATCCAAAGCATACCACCTCAACTGTGTTATGGCTTGGGGACATGTGGCTGCCACAGGTACCGGCTCACTTCTCTTCAGTGACAATGCAACTGCTGAAGTGTGCCGAAACATCATATCTGCTCAGGTTCGACCAAATGCCTCCAAACTCTTTGCATGGCACTTCGTCCTACAGCAAGACAATGACCCCAACCATATCGCTCGAGTAAGTTTTTCAAAGCCAAAAACCGGAAGATTCTTGACTGGCCAAGTCATTTTCATGATCTGAATTCAATTGAACCTGCGTTTCATATACTGAAGAGAAAACTTAAGGCAACTAGCCCCTGAAACAAGCAGGAGCTGAAGATGGCTGCAGTACAGGTCTGGCAGAGCATCCCCAGAGAAGAAACTCAGCACCTGCTGATGGGTTTGGGTCGCAGACTTCCAGCAGTCATTTCCAGCAATGGGTATGTGACATATGGGAAGGTACATTTTACAGTTTAATAAAATATTATCATCTCAGCCATAAATATGTTACTACTACTAATGTATATCATGCCAAACAATATATTTAGCATTCTAGCAAAACATATAACTTGGCAAAAATATCTTGAGGTTGTCAATTTGTCAGTATGATGCAATGCATTAGATGCTTGAATCATAATTGCATGTTTTAAAAAAAGATTTTAATGCATACAGGTATGTGCATGCAGCATCAAAGATGCACACCAGTCCTCAGGTTGAGAGGACGACTGATCAGTCGACAAAGCCTTGAAGCAGTGTTATCGTACTGCAGCCATTAGCGATGGAGATGGACATTGAGTGTGCTTTTAGGCCTTCTCCCGCCCTGTAGGTGTGGGGAAATGGCGGCTATCTGGACATGCTACAAAGAGAAACTCTATGTGGCTGTGGGAGCTGCTTCATGTGGTTCACCTGGACTCTGTGTTAGGCAGGTGACTGGCAGGATGGTAAATGTAAATGGGCTGCATTTATATAGCGCTTTTATCCACACCGCTTTACAATTGACGCCTCTCATTCGCCCATTCACACACACACACTCACACACCAACGATGAGTGAGTGCATGAGTGGGTGAGTGAGTGAGTGCGTGAGTGAGTAAGTGAGTGAGTGCATGAGTGGGTGAGTGAGTGAGTAAGTGAGTGAGTGCATGAGTAGGTGAGTGAGTGAGTGAGTGAGTTACAAGCCAGGACCATGAGGTGCTTGGCATATTAAAGGGACATGATTAGTGATATGGCAGTGGTTTAGCAGTCAGCCATTGAGGTAATGCACCAGCGTTGTTTTCCAGCCACTCTTTTGCATAATTGGCAGGTGTTAAGTAGTCTGCCATTCAGCCTATCTAACACACAGACACCACATTGTTGTTTAAACTCCCAAGTGTTCGACTTTTGTGGGACACAATATATACTGTGTATCACTCTTCCCTTTTGTTTGGCGGTTTGGCAACCCCTCCAGCCTTCTCTTTGTAAGACAGTAAGACAAGGTGTTTGCAGTGTGTTAGATTAGTAATGCTTGTTTATCAATGGGCTGAGGGTTCTCCAGTCAGGCTTACTAAACATGTACGTGCAAAGTAGTTTTTAGACTAACACAAAATCAAGGGCAAGATGGAACATAGATTCTGATGCTGTTCTGGTACAGAATGAGGTGGCAAACTTGCCGTGTACATAGGGCATCACAGTGCACATTGACTAGCTGATGGCTGGCTGGCAGTTTATGATATTCTGTATGTAATCATACTGTAGGATTTATCTTCTGTATTTAATCCTAATGTAGGATTTATGTTCTGTATTTAATCCTAATGTAGGATTTATGTTCTGTATGTAATCCTACTGTAGGGCTTATGTTCTGTATGTAATCCTACTGTAGGACTTGTTCTGTATGTAATCCTACTATAGGGCTTGTTCTGTATGTAATCCTACTGTATGATGTATGTCTCCAGCATCTGAAGCAAGGATTTTGAAAAGTGCTGAACAAAATGAATGTGTCTGACTTGCTCCACTTGGCCATAATGCAAACACTTCCTGTTTGTGTCTGCTTGTAGTGCCAGAGGTGGAAAATCCAGTGGTCAGAAAGTAAAAGTCCTGCCATGTCTTTCTTCCACCCAAGAACTCAGCCAGCTGATTTCACTTATTAGTTCCATTTCCTGGCTGAAGAATTGTGCCAATGAGTAAATCCAGGTGATTGGAACAAAATACTGGCGAGGACTTTTACTTTCTGAACCGGGATTGTTCACCTCTGTGTAGTGCACACGCAGTGATCCTCCTTTCCCAATTTATTTTGGGCATGACGTAGGCGGCCACTAAAATGCCATACGTCTCCTTGAAAAGCCTTCATTTCTGTGATATCTGTCAGCTGGTGTAGCCTACCAGATAGAGAGCCCGTCTTGTAATCACAAAGTCCCGATCCCAGGTGGGCTCCCTGCCGTCGATGCCCCAAAGAATTATACACGGTCGCTTCGCCGAAATCCCAAAATGTACACGTGAACTCTGACCTGCGACTGTCGACACTCTGAGAACATCAGCTCAGCTCAAAATAAAATAAATGTAAAGCGACATTAAATGCACCTTTTCACCTGTGCAGTAAATGGCAGCCATGTTTTCATGTGGCGACCACCTAAAATGGCTGCCCTGTGACTGAGACTATTTAAATCACAACGGCCGCAATATAGCTGAGGAATACACAGCGCAGACAGCATTTATTCTATTATATATTCAGTCTGAAACAAACATGACGAAGCCTTTTTGAAGGGGAAATGTGCTCTAGAGCACAGCTCACATGGGGATAGCATCTGTACATAAAAATGCTGACTAGACAAAAATTGACTGATCATTTTGGAAAAGTCACGAAATGAAAAGTGATAATCTTAAATACAGAAAAGTAAAAACATGGTCGGATCATGTAGAATCTGCTGGGGTGATGCGCTTTATATGAAATAAAAATGACAATAGGAACTGATGAAATGGGGAGCCAGATGTGATCTGTAACATTAAGAATTTTCTGTAGGTTCAGGTAAACACAGGATCAAATGCTGTCAGAACTGTTGGATTGTAGCCAATGCTTTGCTAAAGCTCACCATCTTAATGCTGAATAGGTACAGCCACCAGTTTCACTCCCCTTGTTCTCTCACATTGTACTTCAGTCCTCCACCAGCTAGAGGTCACCATAGCTTCTTTGTCAAGCCCCTTCTCAAGGAGATATTGCACCAATTTGGTAATCTAAGTTTATAACCTAATTGCAACTAATTAAGCACCAGAGGTGGGTATAGTAGCCAAAACCTGTACTCAAGTAAAAGTATTGTTACTTTAAAATAATAATGACTCAAGTAGAAGTAAAAGTAGTCATCCAAATAATTACTTGAGTAAGAGTAAGAAAGTATCTCGTGAAAAGACTACTCAAGTACTGAGTTACTTCATATAATCTGATTTAATGTTGAAATAAGAAGAGCAAGATGAACGTAAAAATCTAAATGTCCAAAATATAAAATTGTAAATGCTTGTCCAATAGAAATAAACCAAATATAAAATAGCCATGTGCAAATTCAAATATGGCCTAAATCATATCATTTAAAACAATAATACAATAAAACAATACACAGGAGGTTCGTCAGAAGAGGAGGATTTTCGCTTTCTGTTGGACTCTATTAAGTCTGTATACCCCGTCAGTTTGTTGGGGTGAACCCTCCGTTGACAGGAAAAATATCAATGAGGCTACAGGGATTTATCCATTAAAATAGACTCATCATCACAACAAAGAGGAGCCTGTTCAAATTCAAACAGAAACTTTATATGTGGGAAACATAATGCTTTGTAGCACCATTATTGTACCTTATGAGGCACTTCTCCACGATATTCCAAAGTCCCATGATGTCTTGCGCGGAATATGTGCAGAACTTCCGGTTTAGCGTAAACAAACGTTATGTATGCTATGCAATGTTCCAGCGCTCACGTCTTGACTGTTGCATGCTTCACAAAAACTATTACACTACTAACTAATGCTTACATTACAGTGTGAAATATCCACATTAATACCAGTAACCTATTTAAACACACTCAATTTAAAAAATAACGTATATAACCGAAGTATTTTGAGCAATAATAGCCTGCTTACATAGCAATGATGAAATCTTATGTGTTCAGTAGATGGAGACAGAGACCGTAAATCAACAATACAGTTCAATCCGCTTGTTTTGCTCCAGAAAACGATGTCATCTAGGTCTATCAGCAAACATACGGCTTAGCTATACTCAGAAGTCCTCAATAATAATAGTATTTCCCAAGAAATTACGAATAATCGTTGACCACGTTCCGTGCTGCGTCTTTTACTGCTACCAAATGCATAAGTGAATGCGAAGGTAAGAAACATTTCGGTTACGCTGACCTAAAAAACGCTATTCCAAAAGAAAAATTAGACATGTTATACATCGTTAGAAAGCTTATACTCTCACCTACTGAATAAATGAATTGTCAATCAAGCCAGACTGTACTAAAAAGGGCGACAACGCCGTAAACAACGCGTGTGGTATTACGCACAGCTATTTTGGAAGATACCGAGGCATCACAAATGCCTGTATATTTCACAAACGGATTGTCCAAGACAATAAATGACCACTCAGTCAAATAGTTAGCTATCCACAGCCAAAACTAACCTAAACTTACCGCCACATATTTTCTCAAGTTCGAAGTTGAGTTCTTGTAGGCTGAAATGTCCACATTTCTAGGCAGACAAAGAAGGCAGCGCATAATGTAACTACTGTTTTTGGTAGTCTGTAAGCAAAACGTAGTTTGAACGTGAGGCCAGGGGTGTTCTGCCTGCTACGAATCACCCGCCGTTGTTTCAGCCATTGTTGTCGCCCACTCATCCTTCTGTGTGCTGTGACTGGCTACGTTTGATTGGTGAAACGGAGTCATGTGGGGCTATGACAGCGCCAAAGCAAAGACCAGTCAGCCTCTTTGGCTGAAGTCTCTCTGAGAGAATGAAACAAACAGAACGTGCATTGAATAAAAAATGGGTAAAAAATAAAAGTAACGAGCGGAATGTAGCCGAATATAACGGAGTAAAAGTAACATTTTTTCTTCTCAGATATACTCGAGTAAAAGTGAAAAGTATGTTGCATTAAAACTACTCTTACAAGTACAATTTATTCAAAAAGTTACTTAAGTAAATGTAACGGAGTAAATATAACGCGTTACTACCCACCTCTGTTAAGCACAGATGATGATTGACAGTGATGTTTACAAGCAACACTCGTGTTAAATTCAGTATGATTATATTATTATTGTGGACATGCTGCAGTATTTTTAAATGTTGTAGAGGGGCATGATAAGTTTTGTTATGGGAAATGCCCACATTAAAAATGAGATAAATTGTGAAACAGTTAACTTGCACAAAAAAGTTAAAAATAAATAAATCCATGATTCAACTAATTATATAATCATGGTCTTCGATCAGGACTTTAAGTATAATCAGGTATCATAGTGCTGGGCTAAAACAAAATCCAGCAGCCACACCAGCCCTTTGTGGATAAGACTGGACACCCCTGCTTTATATGGATGGATTTTCTCTTTTTAATGCAGTGATTCACATTCCTGGTCTTGGAGAGACACAGAGTCTGCTGGTTTTTGTTTTTTAAGATCAGTGACCAGTTGAGACCGAGGAAACCAGATGACCTGAGTTACCTGTGTAATCAAATACATTAACTGATCAATTGCTGTGCTACTCAAGTTCTGAGTATCAACAAAAGCCAGCAGACCCTGCAGCTCTCCATGACCAGACGTGCAGACCACTGGCCTGGCTCAAATGCTTTTCTTAGCATTTAAACTTCCATCCATGTTCACTTTCCATCCTGACTCTCCACATATTAGCTCAACTACTTAAATAGTTTTTTATAAAAGTCTCAGTTAGAAACTCAATTGTATGATTAGTCACTTGACTGTGCCGTTGGAGTGCCTATGGGGACCCCTGGAGGATAACCACTGAAATACAGGTTTAAATCTCTGCAGGTCACATGGTGGAGACAAACTGAGGGCCCTATGCGGGGAATCACAGGGGATTGACAACTTACACAGTTTCAGTGAGCTCTGATATTGCATATAAAAACAAATAAATAAAGACTTTCTTATTGTGTGTGTGTGTGTGTGGGTGGGTGGATAGGTGGGTGTATGGGTGTGCATGTCCTAATACTGTAGCTTATTCTTCTGCATAGTTGGCTTTGCAGAGGTTAGGTCTGAATAGTGTTCACTGTGTGAACTAAACTGTGTTCTTGGCTAGAAATAGCTGTACAAAATAAGTATTGTACCTTACTGAACCTGTGTTTAGTAGTTGTCTATGACCATGAAATGCACTTTTTGTATGTCGCTTTGGATAAAAGCGTCTGCCAAATAAATGTAATGTAATGTAATGCATGTGTGTATGTTTATTTTTGGGTGTGTGTATGGGTGTATGGGTGTATGGGTGTGTGTGTGTGTGTGTGTGTGTGTGTGTGTGTTTATTTGAGTGGATATATGGGTATTTGTTTGTGTGTGTGTGTGTGTGTGTGTTTGGGAGGATGTTTGGGTGTGTGTGTGTGTATTTTGGAGGATGTTTGGGTGTGTGTGTGTGTGTGTGTGTGTGTGTGTGTGTGTATTTGGGAGGATGTTTGGGTGTGTGTGTGGGTGTTTTCCATCTGCTTAATGAACTATGGCTGGCCACATTTGACACCACAGACGTGCAAAATCGGAAAAAAACACCTACAAAAAAGTACTGATCCTTACTTTTATATGTTGCCAAATATGGTAAAATCCATGAAGTCTCATGGCAATTAGCTGAAAGAAACAAAAAATTTTATTCGAATGGAAACTTGACTAGAACAAAACCCGAGGCTTTATATTTTCCTGATAACATGGTAGCTTGTTTCTGAGATGAAAACAAGTTGGAACATAATGATGAGACTATATTTAAGTTGGGTAAGATAAGTCTAATCTTAGCGTGTGAGGTCTGACTGATATTCGATGAGTCTGGCACAGATACAGGTACATAGCGAGTTCAGGGAGCTTGATGTCCATCTAAAATTATTTCCATTATGTTCCATTCAGGGCAGCCTTTACAGTTACTGTGCCAGTACACTGATCTGAGTCTGTACTTTACTGTGCATGCAGTACACTGATCTGAGTCTGTACTTTACTGTGCATGCAGTACACTGATCTGAGTCTGTACTTTACTGTGCATGCAGTACACTGAACTGAGTCTGTCCTTTACTGTGCATAAAATACACTGATCTGAGTCTGTAATGTACTGTGCATGCAGTACACTGAACTGAGTCTGTCCTTTACTGTGCATGCAGTACACTGATCTGAGTCTGTACTTTACTGTACATGCAGTACACTGAACTGAGTCTGTCCTTTACTGTGCATGCAGTACACTGATCTGAGTCTGTACTTTACTGTACATGCAGTACACTGAACTGAGTCTGCCCTGTACTGTGCATGCAGTACACTGAACTGAGTCTGTACTTTACTGTGCATGCAGTACACTGATCTGAGTCTGTACTTTACTGTGCATGCAGTACACTGATCTGAGTCTGTACTTTAGTGTGCATGCAGTACACTGATCTGAGTCTGTCCTTTACTGTGCATGCAGTACACTGATCTGAGTCTGTACTTTAGTGTGCATGCAGTACACTGATCTGAGTCTGTACTGTACTGTGCATGCAGTAAACTGATCTGAGTCTGTACTTTACTGTGCATGCAGTACACTGATCTGAGTCTGTACTTTACTGTGCATGCAGTACACTGATTTGAATCTGTCCATTACTGTGTATGCAGTACACTGATATGAGTCTGTACTGTACTGTGCTGTAGCAATGCCTATTGGCTGATTACTTCAACTGTGGGCTTTATTCAAAATACTGTAGTCGTGCTCCTAGAACCCAGAGTTACATCCTTACAAGTTCCTATGCTGACTGCCACTGCTGGTAACATAAAATAAAAATACAAAAAATTAAGAACAAGTAAATCCATATTCAAAGATAATGTGCATTGCTAATGGATTAAGAAGAGCCTCCAGTTATCCGTAGCATTATATTGCATGTGTTTTATGACTGATTGAAGTGTACCTGAACGTCTTGCCTCAGCTTTAAATGTATCTGGTGATGAAGGTTTTCTTTTTTCCTTTGCCGCCTTGCTTGCCACCTGAGTTTGAGACCACTAATAAACCTGCTTTTCCCCCGCAATAATTCACCGTGTAATCTCAGAATATAAAAAGTGAACCTCCGTAATAATGTAACTTATACTGCGTCTATATCGCACGGGTGTATTTTGTCACAGGAGAAAATAAGTATCAGGATAAAATCCATGCAGACGTGTCTCTGGTATTACGCTCTAAGCTTAACGGGCCTGCACCAGCACCGGGGGCGGTGGTAGGGTTTCAGAGGCGGCGGCGTGGCCGCGTGCGCGAGCGGGCGCAGGGCTCGAAGCCTAAAGCTCGGCGTTTGAAGAGCGATCGCATTCCAGCCTGCGCCGCGGAGCGCCGGGACCGCTAAAGCTACCGTCGTCGTTACTGTTGTTATGGTTCCCTGACCTTGTGCCCTAGTGGCTGAATGTGGTGTTGCAACCTTTCTTTGATTATCTTCCTAATAGGAAATGGGTGTCACCTGGAAGGGGTCCTACTTAAGGGGCCCTCTGGCTGATACTCGCTCTCTCTCCATTCAGAGGACAACCTGCAGTCTAGGAGCATTTCCTACACTGTGCATTTTGTAGTGTTCTTTAATTAAAGATTTTGAATTGTGACTATTTTTGCGTTATCTCGTTTATGTTGCGACTGGCCAGGGGCTGATCGTAACAGTATTGAATTATCTGCTGTTTCTCACTTACGGGAAAATATGTTTTGCATCTGTACAAAAGCCTAGCAGAGCATAAAGAGGTTAGCAGAAATACACAACAGCATCTGATACATACAGACAGGAGGGTGGGGGGGGTGGGGGGGGGGCATGGGTAGATATGGTCGTCGGGAGATTGGTAGAGAGGAGCTGAGGTGTTGCCTGCTCCTGTGTCTTTCCCATCCTGTGCCTCCTTTAAAGAGCAACACAACCGGACGGCACACAGCCGCAATCTCGCTGAAAGGTCAGAGTTCCCCAGGGTTCCAAATTGCATGTCAATTTTTGCAATGAAATATTAGACCCCCTCTACCCGGCCCCCTCCGCCCCGCCCCCCCCCCCCCCCCCCGGTGCATTTAACGGCGGTGCATGGCCCGGCGGGGCCGCATGCTCTGTCACACACCCGCAGCCCCTAAACGCGGCTCAGGTACCCGCCCCCATCCCGGCACGGCTCTCGCGGTCTGACAGGATCCCGTTTCACCGCCCCTCAGTCCCAGCGTCCCGTTTATTTCAGGCTGCATTCAGAGAGCGGCCTGCCCTTCCCCAAGCAGCTCTGAACCCCCCTGCCACTGCTCCTCAGAACACACAACGCCACTGCTCCTCAGAACACACAACACAATCTGCTCTTCAGAACACACACCGCCACTGCTCCTCAGAACACAACACAACCTGCTCTTCAGACCACAACACAATCTGCTCTTCAGAACACACAACACAACCTGCTCTTCAGACCACAACACAATCTGCTCTTCAGAACACACAACACAATCTGCTCTTCAGAACACACACCACAATCTGCTCTTCGGAACACACAACACAATCTGCTCTTCAGAACACACAACACAATCTGCTCTTCAGAACACACACCACAATCTGCTCTTCGGAACACACAACACAATCTGCTCTGCAGAACACACAACGCAATCTGCTCTTCCGAACACACAACACAATCTGCTCTTCAGAACACACACCACAATCTGCTCTTCAGAACACACAACACAATCTGCTCTTCTGAACACACAACACGATCTGCTCCTCAGAACACAACACAATCTGCTCTTCAGAACACAACACAATATGCTCTTCAGATCACACAACACAATATGCTCTTCAGATCACACAACACAATCTGCTCTTCAGAACACACAACACAATCTGCGCTTTAGAACACACACCGCCACTGCTCCTCAGAACACAACACAATCTGCTCTTCAGAACACACAACGCCACTGCTCCTCAGAACACACAACACAATCTGCGCTTCAGAACACACAATGCCACTGCTCCTCAGAACACAACACAATCTGCTCTTCAGAACACACAACACAATCTGCTCTTCAGAACACACAACACAATCTGCTCTTCAGAACACAACACAATCTGCTCTTCAGAACACACAACGCAATCTGCTCTTCAGAACACGCAACACAATCTGCTCTTCAGAACACACAACACAATCTGCTCTTCAGAACACACAACACAATCTGCTCTTCAGAACACAGCACAATCTGCTCTACAGAACACACAACACAATCTGCTCTTCAGAGCACACAACACAATCTGCTCTTCAGAACACACAACATAATCTGCTCTTCAGAACACACAACACAATCTGCTCTTCAGAACACACAACACAATCTGCTCCTCAGAACACAACACAATCTGCTCTTCAGAACACACAACACAATCTGCTCTTCAGAACACACACCGACACTGCTCCTCAGAACACAACACAATCTGCTCTTCAGAACACACAACACAATCTGCTCTTCAGAACACAACACCATCTGCTCTTCAGAACACACAACACAATCTGCTCTTCAGAACACAACACCATCTGCTCTTCAGAACACACAACACAATCTGCTCTTCAGAACACACACCGACACTGCTCCTCAGAACACAACACAATCTGCTCTTCAGAACACACAACACAATCTGTTCTTCAGAACACAACACAATCTGCTCTTCAGAACACACACCGCCACTGCTCCTCAGAACACAACACAATCTGCTCTTCAGAACACACACCGACACTGCTCCTCAGAACACAACACAATCTGCTCTTCAGAACACACAACACAATCTGCTCTTCAGAACACAACACAATCTGCTCTTCAGAACACACAACACAATCTGCTCTTCAGAACACACACCGACACTGCTCCTCAGAACACAACACAATCTGCTCTTCAGAACACACAACACAATCTGCTCTTCAGAACACAACACAATCTGCTCTTCAGAACACACAACACAATCTGCTCTTCAGAACACACACCACAATCTGCTCTTCAGAACACACAACACAATCTGCTCTTCAGAACACACAACACAATCTGCTCTTCAGAACACACAACACAATCTGCTCTTCAGAACACAACACAATCTGCTCTTCAGAACACAACACAATCTGCTCTTCAGAACACACAACACAATCTGCTCTTCAGAACACACAACACAATCTGCTCTTCAGAACACACAACACAATCTGCTCTTCAGAACACAACACAATCTGCTCTTCAGAACACACAACACAATCTGCTCTCAATTTCAATTAGCGTCCCTCCATAGCCCGTCTCTGGAGATCCTGAGCGTGACTGCATGACATGATTTGGCTTGATTACAACTGCAGTCTTCATTGAATCTAATGGCATTCTGCTTCGTCCCTAATTTGAGTTACAAACTTAACTAAATGTGACCTTTATTTGTCTAACAGTAGAAGTTGCTTCAAGTAAACTAAAACATTGCGTAAGTTTTAAAAACTTACATTTATTGCATATATTTTTTTTTAGCTACACTGCAGTTTCACAAGAGGCCTACAATGTCTTTTTTTCACATGTGATGTAAGAAAATTTTGTCAGCATTGATTATAAATGCATCTTCTCTGGATATGTTCTGTTTATATTAAATAACATAAATTAATTGTAAAGCGAGCCGGTGTTCCTGTGCTGAATTGTGTGTTAATTAAAGTGGCTAGTAAATGTGTGCTCTTTATTTAAACACCGAGCGTGATGCAACTTCTGGAAACTTCATCAGAGAGGGAAAAAAAAAGGCAAGGAGTAAAAAGCTGGTTTCAGTAACAAATGAAAACTTGCATGCGTGGATCGTGTAACGTGCTTGGGTCATGCAATGTCTGAGCCTTGTTCTCTCTCTCAGATTACACGATCGCTCACCCTCCCCCCCGCCCCCCCCTCCCCCGCATGGCCCAGAACACCCCGCTGCGCGGGACAGGTGGGAGATAACAAGTCGCTCGCAGTCAGAAACGCGCTCATCATCGCTCCGGACCTGACAGCGCGTTTACGATGTCAGGGCTTATGGACGTCCTCGGGCTGCGGCTGAGAAATGCGCTCTCGCGGACAGAGAGATATGGAGACGACACACCGCCGGAAACCTGCACCCCAGGACGGGGTCCAACGCAGCCGCCCAGCCACTCCCGCTAAGGAGAAGAGAGGAGCTCGCCTTCACAGGCCCATACAAGGGGACAGCATAGCCTGTGCCCTGCACTCACGGGTCTGTGTCCTCCATTCAGTGGTCTGTGTCCTCCATTGAGTTGTCTGTGTCCCGCATTCAGTGGTCTACACCCTGCACTCAGGGGTCTGTGTCCTGCATTCAGTGGTCTGTGTCCTGTACTCAGGGGTCTGTGTCCCGCAGGAAGTGGTCTGTGTCCTGCCCTCAGTGGTCTGTGTCCTGCAGTCAGTGGTCTGTGTCCTGCATCCAGTGGTCTGTGTCCTGAACTCAGTGGTCTGTGTCCCACACTCAGTGGTCTGTGTCCTGCAGTCAATGGTCTGTGTCCCGCATTCAGTGGTCTGTGTCCCGCACTGAGCGGTCTGTGTCCTGCACTCAGTGGTCTGTGTCCTGCAGTCAGTGGTCTGTGCCCTGACCTCAGTGGTCTGTGTGTCTGGTTTCAATAGTCTGTGCCCTGGTTGTCCTAAACTTCAACTTACAGGCATTTAGAATTTAGAACAGAAATGCTGGATTCACATAAACAGTTTTCAGGAAAATGTCTCTCTTGCTTTGATGTGATATTAATATTAATTATTTCACTCTTTGAGTGTCAAATTTATTATACAAAAACCTTGATAAATTTTAACCCCCCCACCCCACAGAAACCGACAGACAGACAAACAGACGGGCAGCCAGACAGACAGAAGGACACACACACACACACACACACTAAATGAAGAAAAAAGACCTTCTGTCTGGATCTGAGAAGAGGGGACAATTCCTTCAATTGTAAAGCATCGGCCCTTTAATGAGATGAATTACTGAATCTGCTCCTCTGCTTGCCTGACTCACTCACACACGGCACAGGGCGGCCTTCTCTGGAGGAGGGCGAGGTCCTGCTGCTTTATGTGGTGACAGGACGGAATTTCCACTGTGATATGGACAGCTTTCACCGCCTCAGAGTCTTCATCACCCCGGAGTCTTCATCATCCCAGAGTCTTCATCACCCCAGAGCCTTCATCATCCCAGAGTCTTCATCACCTCAGAGTCTTCATCACCCCAGAGTCTTCATCATCCCAGAGTCTTCACTGCCTCAGAGTCTTCATCACCTCAGAGTCTTCATCATCCCAGAGTCTTCACTGCCTCAGAGTCTTCATCACCCCAGAGTCTTCACTGCTTCAGAGTCTTCATCACCTCAGAGTCTTCATCATCCCAGAGTCTTCACTGCCTCAGAGTCTTCAGCACCCCAGAGTCTTCTCTGCCTCAGAGTCTTCAGCACCGCGGTGAATACCACTGCTGAATTCTAAAGGGCTGGTAGCACCGGGGAGGAGGGGGGGAGGGGGGGTCGCTCTATCTGTCCAGGATTAATGGACTGACCCTTTGTGTCACTGCGTATTTACAACACAACCCTTCTCTGTCTCTCCGGCGTGAACAGTGTGCTTACGCGTGCACTGGATAGGGAGCGCAATATTAGCATGACGCAGCATCTAATGATGTCTGCGTGACCTGGTGAGCGTGCGTACCTGCGCAGCTGCCTGCTGCGTGACCTGGTGAGCGTGCGTACCTGCGCAGGTGCCTGCTGCGTGACCTGGTGAGCGTGCGTACCTGCGCAGGTGACTGCGGACAGAAAGCATGTAGCCTGCGTGCTAAAGTAGCTCTCATCGCAAGCGCTGTAAACATGGCCCAGTTTCACTAAAGGAAGTTCTGTGCCAAACAGGAAGCGGCGGGGGAAACGTGCGTGATGACTGAGCGCACTGGGCAGGCCCATAATGCTTTGCTGTCGGACAAAAAACATACGGTAAAGCTTCACACATACTTTCTGTTTGTCTCATCAGGTAATGTTCAAATCATCACTAAAAATTTACTTCTTTCCTTTTATTTTTTTACAAAGCACTGCATCTGTTCTACAAATAACAGGTATGATTTAAAATACATTCAAGGGTATTTTTTCAAAATGTATCAATTGCACATGAGGTTCAAAGCTAATTTCATTTCCGTTAAAATCAAGTAAAATCTATCTTCTAAACATAATATAGAACTGCTTGTGAATTTTCAAAAAGTATTTGAAAACGGCCAAACAATAACCCAGGTCTAGTGCTCACAATGACTGGTTTAAGTTCCTGTTTGGAGTCGCAGGAACTGAATGGTTCCCAGTTTGTGGACTGAACTGTGGGTGACACCAGGACACTGTCAGCTCCATTCAGTCAGCCGGTCTGTCCTCGCGCTGCGAAGCCCGGAGTGGAGTGGCAGGATGAAGGATTCAAGATGCACAACTCAGTGGACTGACGCTTGCAGCAGCTGTTACTGCCTATTGAGCTGTTCATTTAAAGGGAGTTTATTGAATAGTAATTAGCAGGCACCCACTTGCCATAATAGAGAGCAGCCGGTCGGGCGCTGCTGTGCTCCAGGTTGGCCAAATTTGCTGCCTTCTCTCCTTTTCAGCAAAAGGAAGCTTCATAGTTTCATAAGGTTTCATTTGATAATGTGAGGGGGAATAGTGCCATTTTTATTTTTTTACATTAATTTGTTTTTATGGTTTATGCTTGCCACTGCCAGTTCCTGAAATGAGTGTAAGGCATACAACCTGAAATCTACAACAAAAACCTGTTTAATTGAAACCAACCTGGTTTGTCACTGTAAATGTATTTTTCAACAAATTCAAATAATTGTGAAAATATCAAGTCAGACAATCATATTCACATCTGAGCACCACACAATAAATCTTGGAGATGGGACTCTTCTGTGACTCTGGAAAATGATTATCTGGCTGTCCAGGAGGTTAATGTGAAACATATTTTAACCCATCTCAGAGAAATATGGTCACTGTCACCTCTGTGGTGTAGAATATGCTGGAGCATATGCTGCCATTGTGATGTAAATTCACTGTGATGTCACAGCTCCCATTGTGATGTAAATAGATGTGATGTCACAGCTCCATTCTCATTCAGCGCCCCCCCCCCCGGGACCCCTGAGGAAGGGCTGAGGTCAAGTGGGAGGCCTCGTGACCCCACCCCCAAGTGGGCGGAACCCAGGAAATGTGAATTAGCCTCATCAATGTAGGGTTAACGCTGTGTATAGGCAACAATGACCCCTCGTGTAGTCATGGATTGATGCCTTTATTAAACCAAATTCTCATGAATAAAAAAGCAAATGGATCAGATCCTGTCACAAGCTTGACAGAGCTTTGATGTCTTAAGCAAAGGCTGTAGCTGTGCTGGCGGAAAGAAATACAGCTTTTTTTAGATTGAGAGTACACAGATGAACATATTCATAGAAATTCTGAAAAATAGATACTATCTGTTTACAAGCTGACATGTTTGTGTTTGTAGGAATGTCATAATCAGACATACAGGGTTTTTCTTCAAAAAAAAAATTCTTTCTAACGTATAATCTTCTATAATCTTCTCTAATAAAAGATACTTTCATTTGAAATGTTATATTGACATTATAAAGGACATTTTTTATGAGGCAAGGAATTGCATAATTACGTAATAACTAAAAGTCTTAGGAGTTTTAGGACTGGGAAAATAAGCAACCATAAGAAAAAAAGGAAAAACAGCAGTACAACTATTTTAAAAAAAATAGTTACACACTGAATATATTCATAATATCAAGTCTGGAACACTACGCAGATGTCTATACTGAAAACACGAATCAAAATGTCACATTTTGTCCTGTGGTGCGCTTGGCTTGAAGGTGTTTTATCCGCAGCACATCTCAGCTCTGCGGTAACAGCGATGCAATATGCAGCAGCAAACACAACAAGGCTGGAGCGCCCCGACGCTTAATGTCAGCTGCGGCCGCCCTCTCCCCCTGAATCAATTTGGAAATAACAGAAAACCCGGGGCAGGGGAGAGGAAGGAAAGGTTCGCACCTCTCCCCCCTCCCATAATTGAAAGAAAAGGTCAGAGCGTCCAGGCGCGGGAGCTATTTTGGCCGGTTATTCAGGGCCATTTCTTTTGCGCCCAGGCTGCACGCTGTGGCCCGGGCCGTTTCGTAAAGAACGGCAGACTTCTGCTGTTTGTAACTTTGATATAATGAGCCTGAAGATGATTTTGGAGATGTGTAAAATTCCTTCTAAATAATGTTCAGTGTGAAATACTGTGACCTTTGAATGTAGGCGTGTGTGCATGAGTATGCGCCTGCAGTAAACAGACCAGCATTGCTCATTGTGTGGAGCTCCCTACACGGGTGACCCTTTACTCTACTGCCCCCTGGTGGTGATTTCAGCTTCAACCGATCACATTATTTCAGTCTCAGTTTCGCAATCTGTGTATTCAGATTGCCTTATTTTTTGACAGGAACGTGTTCTACACAGCAAAAGGCCTTGCAGCCCCGAACAATAAAATGATTTGTTCAATACCATTTGATGTGGTGACCAAACATTGCTAATTACCATGTATTAATCCATTAATCCAATTCATTCATCTTTTGCATTTTCATTGAAGCCTGAATTTTCCTGCAGCTCCTAGTTTTGCACCTCAATAACACCTAAATGCAGGTAGCATTTATGCCCTTTCTTTTTACAATTTGTTCAGTTTTTATTTTATGATGATGCACAATTCCAGCGTCTAAGAGCATCTCTGGTGGGCTGGTGACCTTTGTGTGCCAAGAACACACATTATGAGACAGAAAGAAGTCCTCGAGTTTAAAAAAACCCCTGAGAGCTGTTAATGCATATACGCTGTGCCCACGACACAGGAAACCCTGAGAGCTGTTAACGCATATACGCTGTGCCCACTGCACAGAAAACCCTGAGAGCTGTTAACGCATATACGCTGTGCCCACGACACAGGAAACCCTGAGAGCTGTGAATGCATATACGCTGTGCCCACGACACAGGAAACCCTGAGAGCTGTTAATGCATATACGCTGTGCCCACAACACAGGAAACCCTGAGAGCTGTTAATGCATATACGCTGTGCCCACGACACAGGAAACCCTGAGAGCTGTTAATGCATATACGCTGTGCCCACGACACAGGAAACCCTGAGAGCTGTTAACGCATACACGCTGTGCCCACGACACAGAAAACCCTGAGAGCTGTTAACGCATATACGCTGTGCCCACTGCACAGAAAACCCTGAGAGCTGTTAATGCATATACGCTGTGCCCACGACACAGGAAACCCTGAGAGCTGTTAATGCATATACGCTGTGCCCACAACACAGAAAACCCTGACAGCTGCTAATGCATATACGCTGTGCCCACTGCACAGGAAACCCTGAGAGCTGTTAATGCATATACGCTGTGCCCACGACACAGAGCTGACACCACACAGTTAAACGTTATTCCTTCGGCTTTTTTATCACAGCGCGGACAGGCGCTCGTTTGCCCGATGCCTCCTCTCTCCCCTTTCTCCGCTCTAACTCCTGACAAATGGCCGGGACAGGCGCGATGTTCGCTCCCCCTTGAAAGAGGAGAAGCCCTTGAGCTGCGGGGCGGCGCCCGTCCCGCGCAGCCTCCGCGCGTCTGAGCCGCGGCAGGCGGGGGACGGGCGCGGCCCGTCGCCCCCCGCAGCCCGGTCTGAGGGCGGGGCTGCCTCCCATCGCTCTCCGATGGAGTCCGAGCGGGAAATCACTCCTGCTCAGCCAAGGACGCAGACGCACTCGCTCTCTCCATATAAATATCCCTGCTCCCCAGAATCGCCCCCAGATTTACACCGCTGCCAATCCAGCAGAAAATTGACTTGCTTCATGGAGGCAGGCTATTGACACACTACTATACCATAAGAGAGAGAGAGAGAGAGGGGGAGGGAGAGAGGAATGGAGAGAGAGGGAGAGGGAGAGGGAGAGGGAGGGGGGGGAGAGAGGGAGAGGGGGGAGAGAGAGAGAGGGAGAGGGGGGAGACAGAGAGAGAGAGAGAGGGAGGGAGAGAGGGAGAGAGAGAGAGGGATGGAGAGAGAGAGAGGGAGAGAGAGGAATAGAGAGAGAAAAAGAGAGGGAGAGAGAGAGAAAGAGAGCGAGAGAGAGAGAGAGAGAGAGAGAGAGAGAGAAGCTCCCCTCTATTACATTCTAATGTAATCAGCAGTGTGGGAAATGCTTATGAGAAAAATGGTAGCGCTGACATTTATATAAGAGGATATTGATGACAAAAGCCCAGACAGCCTCCTTCCTCCCCAGCATCACCTTGCTTTGATAAAGAATCACATTTAGTCTGTACATAATACATGCTCTTCCTCTCTCTTAAAAAACAGGGCATTGCCTTGAGCAACTGCGATCAGGGTGGGACACAGATAGGTAACTGATAAATAGATTTTGATCTTCTCTCTCTTTCTCTGTCCAAAGAACAAAAAAAAAAAAAATAGACAAGGATATCTGTCATGGCAAGCCCCTGACAAGTTATAGCCCCTCTTTTTCGGAGACAGAATGACAAATACAGACTGTCGTGCCGTTGAACTGTGTGGTTAATGGATTCTGCTGGTCTGTGGCAACAAGAGGTCTAAAAGGGAGGCAGAAAGACTCTGACAAACGCAGTCTTTCTTAGGACGAGAACGGGATCAGTGGGAAGGGGAAAGATGGCGGTAGGTTCTAGAATTTCTGCTTGCATCAGCAGTTGGGTCATGGGGGGGTGGCGGGGGGGGGGGGGGGGGGCAGCACAATTTAGTCTCGGCAAAGCTCAAGGCTCACCTCAGCCTCAAACGGTCACCCCGGCTTAGAATTTGAAGAGGGAATTAATAAGCACAACTTGCGGAGTGCATGAACTGAATCAGTGAGGAATTAAAATACTGTCTGAGACTCACATTTAGCACAGGCTGGATTTTGCACTGTGTGGCAGCTGCACTTGGCCTAGGTCTGCCTGCTAAAAGCATGGAATGGAACAGGACGCATGCTACTGTGCTAGCCGCTTAATACAAACATGCTGTGTGTAGAGTACTGGAATATTCTTTCATGGATAAATTAATTTAAATATATTCACATACTAAACTGTAACATTTTAAAGCACAATGTCTGTTTCTGTACGTGCCTCTATCACATACATGTAATGGTGCTCCATAGACAGTATTTTGAGGAGGGTTTTCACAGGCTTTTGATACTGTTGCATTGCAACCATGACATTACACTAAACATGTCTAAATATGACCCACACTTTATTCCCAAAGGTATGGCCTAAGATTCAATGGAGAAAAGCTGTCTTATTTTACTGTTCGGCTATATCTGTGAAGGAGCGCTCACTCCTTCTTAAATGTCTGTCTGGGGAGGACATTTTTCTTAATGGAGCACACTTCTATTCAACCCTCTTCCCACCCTCAGAATGCTGTTAAACGCCAGAG
>CM077301.1:32834165-32856665 GCA_039654925.1 Anguilla pacifica | reverse complement strand
GTAGTAGATATCTGGAGTAGATAGCTGTAGTAGATATCTGGAGTAGATAGCTGTAGCTGATAGCTGGAGTAGATAGCTGGAGTAGATAGCTGTAGCTGATAGCTGGAGTAGATAGCTGTAGCTGATAGCTGGAGTAGATAGCTGCAGCTGATATCTGTAGCCATACAACCTGTCATTAGTATGATTAGCTCGGCCAGTACAGACAGACGGAGCGATTTTTGGATTTGTGGTTTGAGGGGACAAATTCAATAGTTTTATTATTCCATATTCAGTTCACACTGTTGATGCCACCTATACAATATTGTTCATGCTAGCTGTAAATCTACATTTTTCATTTACATATTTATTGGAGTGCATCACATGCAAATTTTATCAAACACTGAGAAGAGAATTGTCTGCAGGATATGTGGGGAAAAAGAGGCTTACGAAGAGTTATATTGCATATTGAGAGACTGCTATTGCTTTTTGGACAGAAAGGATCGCTTCAGATAGCAGAGATGTAGAATGTTGTTTTTACTGCGCTAGTGGCTAATTAATGTGATACATCTGGATGTTGTAATCAACAAAACATCCACAGAACAAGAGAAAGTTTCTGTGCTGGTCTGCAAACCAAAGGACGGAATGAAAGAAATCAATAAAGTAAATGGAATTTCTAAGGGCAACCTACGGCTGTTCTCTAAGTTCACCTTACAATTATCATTTTACATGTTTATTAAATCCAAGTGTGACATTTCTTTACATTTTCTGGAGAAAGTCAATAGCAATTTGAAAGTGAACCGCAGGCAGACACACACACACGCACACACACACACACACACACGCACAATGGATTTTAAGGAATTAATGCATCAATGCTTGGCACACCAAACATTTTTCCTGGGTTTTAATGCCTTTCAATCGCCTCTACTTAAATATCACATTACATATTAAAAATATTTTAGTCCAGTGCAACAACATGGTGATCTGAATATCATTGTGCACTTTCAATGTAAGTAATATCAACATTAAACAGAATTTCATCTTCTCTACACAGAAGTCCATGCATCTGAGGCTTAATGCATTCTGTCCTAATACCCTCCCTTGTTTCTGTCCCATCTATATCCTCTAGCTACGGTGTGTTGTTTCTGTCCCATCTCTATCCTCTACCTATGGTGTGTTGTTTCTGTCCCATCTCTATCCTCTAGCTACGGTGTGTTGTTTCTGTCCCATCTCTATCCTCTAGCTACGGTGTGTTGTTTCTGTCCCATCTCTATCCTCTAGCTACGGTGTGTTGTTTCTGTCCCATCTCTATCCTCTAGCTACGGCGTGTTGTTTCTGTCCCATCTCTATCCTCTAGCTATGGTGTGTTTTCAGTACCTTTTTTCTCTTTGCTATTTGGAGCCAACCTGGACAAAATGCTGCCACAGTCCCCCGCAGAGATGTGGGTCTGCAGTTTTGAATTTATGAATGGAAGGGACCGTCGATCAAAATAAGAAAGTATTTTTCCTTAGAGGGTTATTCTGATCGATTATGCACTGTGACTGTATGCCTTTGAACTGTACATACAATACAGCCCCATGAAAACAATGCACTTTTCTATTACTGCTGAGCCAGAAACTAACGCACTGTTTGCTCTGATAAATTTGCATATCTGGAAACACTTTGCATTAACGGACCAGCTCAGTGAACATAGCATAAGGCTACATAAATGCAGCTGTGGCCATTCAAAAACAGCCATGAACACTCCGCTGCATTTATAACCATCTATCAACATTCATAGCCACTTAATACCTCTGACATCAACAGCTGGAAATTACGCACTTGAATTGGGACCTCTGGCAATTCAAATCATCTGTTAAAAGTGTCTCTGAATGTGCGTAAGTGTATACGTACATTTAGATACAGCAAGAGAAAAATTACATAAGTAACAAAACAATGGTTATTGAAATTCTGATTGTCAGAGCAGCTGTTCTCTGTATCCATAGGAGTAGGTTTTCATTACAACTTCAGAGGAGACAATGTCATGGAGACATTACTTCAGGGTGACAATTGAGTAATTTGAAAATGTTGAGGGTGACATGAGTCCCTTTCTCCCCCCAAACCTGCACGTATGGCTGTATCTGAGTCTGGCAAAATAATGCAAGAATATTTTTAAGTTCACTTTGGAGCAGAACACAAACACTGATATCACATCCCTCTTGTTCTCACTCAGGCTCGCAGAGTGTGTCACATGTTACACCAGCTGCCAGGGAAAGACTAATCCCGCTGACGCAAGACTAATCCCGCCTACGCAACACTAATCCCCCTGACGCACTGCTAAACCCTCCGCTCTGCCAGAGACACCCCGCTCGCAGGGTTTTGACCCGTCTGTAGGGACAGGAGCTCTGATTTACAACAGTGAGGTAAAACTGTCAAAACGGAAAAAAAGAAACAGTCTCCTGTGTCTGCTGTGCTTGCAGATGAATAATGCAGCATCGGGAAGCTCTACTTAAAACAGCACAGAGCATGCAGCCTGGGGAAGCGCTACTTAAAACAGCACAGAGCATGCAGCCTGGGGAAGCGCTACTTAAAACAGCACAGAGCTTGCAGCCTGGGGAAGCGCTACTTAAAACAACACAGAGCATGCAGCATAGGGAAGCGCTACTTAAAACAGCACAGAGCATGCAGCCTGGGGAAGCGCTACTTAAAACAGCACAGAGCATGCAGCCTGGGGAAGCGCTACTTAAAACAGCACAGAGCATGCAACATAGGGAAGCGCTACTTAAAACAGCACAGAGCATGCAGCCTGGGGAAGTGCTACTTAAAACAGCACAGAGCATGCAGCCTGGGGAAGCGCTACTTAAAACAGCACAGAGCATGCAGCCTGGGGAAGCGCTACTTAAAACAGCACAGAGCATGCAGCCTGGGGAAGCGCTACTTAAAACAGCACAGAGCATGCAGCCTGGGAATGAGCTGGTGGCTGGATGGATATGAGTGGATCTGCGGGACACATTCCTGGCGCCAGTAGGCTATGAATAGCTGCAATGATCTCAGTGCTCCTAGCACAGTTTATGAAGTACAGTTTAAGGTACTGGTGGCATTGATAAGTATGGGGAACTGGTCCACTAGCCTCCTCCTCATCAGGTAAAGGGCTGTGGCCTCGGGCTGAAGCTCTGCCATTTGCAATGCTTTGCTGCTGAGCGATTTCTACCACCATAAAACTACAACTACAACATGGAACTCCTGAGCTATGGACTGCAGTCCCCTAAATATATACTATTAATATAACATCTCTCTGCAAAAGCATACTGTCAATTCTGAGCAATCAGTGACTCCATATCAATACTCCATCCAGGAAATGGAACAAAATGCAATATATTGGAAATGCATTATATTTTACGTTGTGGAAAACATAGTCATATATTTCACAGCAATGCCATTTTCCTTATACAGTATAGTAAATATAAAGTGAATACTATATATATATGTATATATAGTGAATTTATATATCTATCCATCCATCCATCCATCCATTATCTAACCCACTTATTCCTGGTCAGGGTTGTGGTTGGGCTGCACTGGGTGAGAGGCAGGAATACTCCTGGGACCGGTCACCAGTCCATCGCAGGGCCAGTCACACACTCACACCTATGGGTAATTTAGACTCTCCAATTTACCTAACCTTGCACATCTTTGGACTGTGGGAGGAAGCCGGAGTACCTGGAGGAACCCCACAGGGGGAAAACATGCAGATTCCACACAGAAAGGCCCAGGCCAGTATTATTTATATATACAAAATACAAATTTCCCAGCTGGCTCTAAATACCGAAGAAGAGTTTGAAGTTTTCCAGTATCCTGATCTTGATTATTCTATATATTACTGTAATATCTTGCAGAATATTCTGCCTCCATAAAGATTTGTTCAGTGGAAATGTATAAGAATTAAAAAAACTGTAGCACTTGTTTATGCTACATACTTTATTCAATGTCCAGGACAAACTATTTTGTAGTGAGATTTTAACTGGCTCTGAGACTGAAGCGTAATTTAAATACTCCCAGGATTCAGCATAAGCCCTTATAATGTTACTCATCCCCCCCGGTGCAGAGAAATGGATAGAAAGCATGCAGGCACATTTTGTCCCTGGAGTAGGAATTTAAATTGTCCTCTGATCCTCCATGTTTGGCATATCACAGCCCTGCTCACGAGATGTCCTGAATCCTGTGGAGTAACAGTTATACACAATATGGAGTATAAAAGTAAATATTTGGAACATAGTAAAGAATGGGGTTCATCTTTTTTATGAGGTCAACATATTCTCTGATCTCTCTCTCTCTCTCTCTCTCTCTCTCTCTCTCTCTCACACACACACACTTTCTCTCTCTGTCTCTCAAAAATGGTGATAAAATTTCATAATGTATTTCTTTCTCATGAGCGGCTTTTTGTCACAGACAAACAGCTAGAGGTTATCACAGACGTGTCACTTTTTATGGAAAGACCAAAAAGGGACACGTTATACACATTATTTACAGGTCAATCTTAGCCGGCGTCTCAGCCTCAGTCAAGCCAAACGGGGTGAAGCACCATTTTCCCCCCGTTCTTCTCACGGACAGACAGACAGAGAGACACACGACCTTCCTGAGCCTTTTCCTGACATAAAATGTTATAGAAACAAGACCAGGGTTCATTTTGGTCAAAATAGCTTCCCTTTGGAATAACATGCGTGCCAAAAAATATGTATTGTTAAGACAAAGCGCAATTTTATCCAGTAGCAGCCAAAACCGATGTACGTATTTTTAAAAAACTCATATGAATGGTCAATGTCATCATGCAGAAAGACCTCACTGCCCAAATTAACAGTTTATGAGGCAAAAAAATCTAACTACAACAAAAAAAAAGCCTATGCTGCATTTCTGCAGCACAACAGATGCAAGATTTTAAACGTGAGGTCTGCAGCTCCTCCAGAGGGTAGGGGTGCGTGTGCTGCAGCTCCTCCAGAGGGTAGGGGTGCGTGTGATGCAGCTCCTCCAGAGGGTAGGGGTGCGTGTGATGCAGCTCCTCCAGAGGGTAGGGGTGCGTGTGCTGCAGCTCCTCCAGAGGGTAGGGGTGCGTGTGCTGCAGCTCCTCCAGAGGGTAGGGGTGTGTGTGATGCAGCTCCTCCAGAGGGTAGGGGTGCGTGTGATGCAGCTCCTCCAGAGGGTAGGGGTGCGTGTGATGCAGCTCCTCCAGAGGGTAGGGGTGCGTGTGATGCAGCTCCTCCAGAGGGTTGGGATGCGTGTCCTGCAGCTCCTCCAGAGGGTTGGGGTGCCTGTGATGCAGCTCCTCCAGAGGGTTGGGGTGCGTGTCCTGCAGCTCCTCCAGAGGGTTGGGGTGCCTGTGATGCAGCTCCTCCAGAGGGTAGGGGTGCGTGTGATGCAGCTCCTCCAGAGGGTAGGGGTGCGTGTGATGCAGCTCCTCCAGAGGGTAGGGGTGCGTGTGATGCAGCTCCTCCAGAGGGTAGGGGTGCGTGTGCTGCAGCTCCTCCAGAGGGTAGGGGTGCGTGTGCTGCAGCTCCTCCAGAGGGTAGGGGTGCGTGTGCTGCAGCTCCTCCAGAGGGTAGGGGTGTGTGTGATGCAGCTCCTCCAGAGGGTAGGGGTGCGTGTGATGCAGCTCCTCCAGAGGGTAGGGGTGCGTGTGATGCAGCTCCTCCAGAGGGTAGGGGTGCGTGTGATGCAGCTCCTCCAGAGGGTTGGGATGCGTGTCCTGCAGCTCCTCCAGAGGGTTGGGGTGCCTGTGATGCAGCTCCTCCAGAGGGTTGGGGTGCGTGTCCTGCAGCTCCTCCAGAGGGTTGGGGTGCCTGTGATGCAGCTCCTCCAGAGGGTAGGGGTGCGTGTGATGCAGCTCCTCCAGAGGGTAGGGGTGCGTGTGATGCAGCTCCTCCAGAGGGTAGGGGTGTGTGTGATGCAGCTCCTCCAGAGGGTAGGGGTGCGTGTGATGCAGCTCCTCCAGAGGGTAGGGGTGCGTGTGATGCAGCTCCTCCAGAGGGTAGGGGTGTGTGTGCTGCAGCTCCTCCAGAGGGTCGGGGTGCGTGTGATGCAGGTTCCCAGGACATCCCCTTCCTTCTCCGTGGGAAGAGTTTCAGATTCTGGAGAGCTGAAGAAGCCCATTATGGGCTGGTGTTTATGACCTCTTTGTAATGTGTAGCTGCAGTAGGAAATTAATCCTCCCATTCAGACCAGAATCTCCTAAAACTGAGGAAAACGTTTGGCCTTTGGGTAAAAAATAAAACTTAGACAAGCAAAACTGAGTACAATGCTTTAGTACCGCTTGCATTTTTATTACTTCTGCTCTACGCATCTTTAAAAAAAATCAAGCAGGGCACTGTGAATTAAAACCAAAACAACAACAATCATCAGTGCCCTGTGTGCTTTACAGAAGCATTTCTTTCTTTGAGTAGTGCAGTCCCTCACTGGTAGGCTCTTCATTTTTTTGTAATTATAAGAATCCACTCTTCTGCAAAGGGTAACGCACAAAGCAGTGCCTTGCGGACATTCTAGAGATCGTTTTTATGGCTATGCCCTCCCTAAGACACAGGGATCTGCGAGGGTCAAAGGTCAAACGGTGAAGACTCCAGGAACAACAGCGCGCTCACACCACACATTCTGGTGTCATCGCCTCGGCAACACAGGAACGACAAGCACGACACACAGAACAGAAGGCGTGTAAACTGAAACTTACACCGCCGTGTAAATATACTATTCACACTCTGGTGTGTATTTTACATGATATCCTCGATGAGGAATTAACATTTTACATTTCCTTCAGAAATGCAAACAATTGCATGTCCTGTTCAAGCATGTATGGAATACATTAAAAAATCTCAAACGAGGGCCCCTGTCAGAAGACGTATCATCATAATAAAAAGTACGGTAAAGCTCAGGCTATGAAAAAAACATAGTAAAAACTGTTGTACTTGTATATTGCTCAAATCAGTATTTCTGTGCATGAAATGTACAGTTTTAAAAAATGGCTATTCTGTGGAGATAAACAATTTAAGATAAACACTTGCTGTATAAAATTTAATTACTGGTAATGAAGTAGGGATCTGCATGCAGAATTCATAAAAACTCCAACAGCCATATTTACAAAATGTCTGACCAGAGATATTCTTGCACCTGTTGAGTAAACAAGAGAATCCAGGTGTTAAGCACGATTTTAGCGCTACTGTACAAATATTGCGGGTGTTCTTCAACACACAGGAGAACAGCAGACCCATCTGCTTCTCGGATTTGCCAATGCTTTTGAGAGAAATCTCGGCAGTTGGCGGAGACTTTTGGAAAAATCCCAAGTGGTAGTCAACCAGCCCGCTTCTATGAATATATTCCCAGACAACCTTGCGATTTCCTCCTTCGTCGGTGTTTGTACGGCACGCAGCACGGCACCGGCAGCAAACGTAATAAAGCACCACGCTTCCTTTGTTTGTTCGCAAAACTGTTTGGTGATGTGGGTCCTCGGGCTCTTTTGCAAAGCCCGTATTTATAACCTCGCTACCTCTCTTTAGCATATTTATGAGGGAGCGGGCTGGCGGTTTGAGCTGCTGAGTTAGCGCGTAGCCCCAGACCACAGGAGAAACCCTGCTCTTCCGACATAATTGTCTTTGGCAGCTTCCATTCCTTACCCGAGATTTAGCGGCGAAAGTCATCGCCCATCGCCCGGGCGACTGCTCCGCCAGAGCATCCGTATTAACAAATCAGATTGAAGTCTCCGTTTCCCAGTCCTGTGGCCGTAACCCCCCCCCACGCCCCCCGACTCCCCCCCCCCCCCCCCCCCCCACCGCCACCATTCCCGTCTCTGGTGCCAGCACCACATCCAAGCGGAAAAAGGCCTCAGCAATAATGACTGTGCTGAATTATTCAGGCCTAGTTAAGCACAGGGCTCTCACGGCTGCCACACAGGCAGAGGATCATGAAAGCCATCCATCTTTACCGTGAAATATGGCCGCCTCGCTTCTGCCACGAAGATGGTCCTGCCACGCTCTCTGTCAGACTGAAGGACAAGTCCTCATGAGGGCCTAATTGGGTTAAGACAGGGACTGGACAAGAAAACTCACCTGTCAAAGGTGTAAAAGGGACTAAGCCTGGTTTTCACTGGCTCTTTATTCCCGTTTTCTGAGGGGAAAGAGCACTTATATGTTTTAACACATCGTGGGATTCAAATTCTCTCGTGGAAACACTGTTATAACGTTATAGGACTGAACAGTGCCTTTGAATTGTAGTGCACATGTACTTGAGATTGCGTGTGTGTGTGTGTGTGTGTATGTGTGTGTGTGATTTATTTCCTAAAGCCAACCCCACTTTGATATACTGCTGTTAAAGACAGATCCATAAAAATTTGATACAGCAAAGGGTACAGCTCCAACTGGGAGAGGGCATAAACAGAACACACACCTTTCTCAAACAGACATAAATAAAAAAGCACACACACACACACACACACACACACACAAGCACACACAGACACACACACATGTACATGCACATTCACACACACACACACACACAAGCACACGCAGACTCACGCACACACATACATACACACACACATGTACACGCACATTCACACACACACACAGAAACACACACTTGCATGTGCACACATGACTGCTCAGACACACACACACATACACGCAGAGGCACACGCAAGAACGCACACACACACATACACATACACACCCGCGCACAAACCTACATGCAAGTATACACACACAAACAAGCACACACACACACACACATGCTCACTTGCACACACGCACGCACGTACATACACACACACACGTGCGTACACACGCATGCACACACGGATACGTGCGCACAAACACACAAATGCACACATACACACACACACATACAAACATACACGCACATATTGTATACACACGCAAACAAGCACACACGCGCACATACACACACGTACCTGCACACACGCACACACATATAAACATGCGAGCATACACACACATGCGTACACATGCATACACACATGGATATGTGGGCACACACACACGTACACGCACACAACTGTAATGCAAACAGGAAATAAATCACTGTGTGCACAAAGTTTGAAAGTACCAAAAGAGTGTCGGACGCTGTTGAGCAGAACCGGGACAGCTAGAACACTGCAGTTTAATCTGTTTGTGTGGAAGCAGCAGAGGGGGCATCGCACGCAGTCAGACGATGTGAGCTGGACCCCGTGTGAAAAATGTCTCTCCCACTGCCAATGTGCTCTGCCTTAATTATGCCGTAATTCCATCTAATTAACAGGCTCGTTTTCATCTTAAGAAAGCTCATCAAGGGTAAGATGGTGAGCACACAGAGTTTAACTGACTTTTTTTTTTCTTTAATTAATGAACTGAGCTGAGAGAGAATCCACAAGCTAAGCATTCCCCCAAAACTGTGAAACTCATTCTGAAGATAAATGCGATGAGATAAATTTAAGATTAGGCATTCAGCGGACACAAGATGCTGCTTAATTTTCCAAATAATGTGTCCACAGCACTGTCATTCGGTTAATAGCTAGCCGCAGCATGCTAAGCACAAAGCTTATCACTTATGAATGATGTATTGATACATCAATATTCATTTGCATTGCAGGGCATACACCACAGACAGAAAAAAGCATATTATAATTTTGTACATGGATTTAGGTTTTTTAAATTCACTTTCACATGTACTTTTCCTAATGCACCAAACAGAATTGGGATGATGCTTATGACTCAAAGTGACCCTTTATAACACTTTTATAACACATTTATTCATGGTTAATTAACCTGCAAATGAGCATTTGCTATAGATGCATTTATTTACATTCTGTCCAATATCTCTCCACACCTTTCATCAGTCAAAAACTATGTTTTAGTTATTATAAATCTATTCATGTATTATGTTTTTTTTTAGCTTTTTCAATAGTAGTCATAATGATAATAATAATATTAATAATAATAGAACTTCGTGATACAGGGTATCATCTCTCACCCAAAGCTAATTCTTTGGTTAAAAATAGTCAGCTTACAAGAAAAATAAAAACCTGGAGGACCATCTGGTAAGCAACAAACAACCAAAAATCAACATGGTACACAATTGGAAACCAGAAGGCAGATGTAGGGCAGAAAAACACTGGATCATAAAATTAAACACAATGGGCCTCATTCACAAAACTTTTCTTGAACGATTCTTACTTTCATTCTTAAAAATGTTCCTATGAAAAACCAATAAAGTATTTATGACACATGTGCAGACCTTTGTTTTTGTGCATATCCCAGGTGTATGAGATGATGAATGCTAACTGACTGTAAATTTTATGCACAATCATGTGATTAGCATAAGGAAACAGCCATGAACAAATCAGATTTTTAAAAAAATTATGAATGCTAAAATGTTCTTGGAAATGTTCTTACGCACAGTTTACAATCAAATGTGATCGTATACATGTTTCCTGAATGAGACCCAATGAGACCCAATATAGGACTTACCAGATCCACATAAAACTCCAAGAGGGACAAAATTCCTCCTGCTTAAAGGCTCCAGTCAACTGAATGGGCAATGCACACCTTTCTTTCCCAAGGGACCCTAACCCCAACCCCCAACACTAACCCTGACCCCCAAAACTAATCCCTCTGCCTCCAGTCTCCTTTACCCAGGCCCTGGAGGCTGAAATTCTGGAAAATTAACTGGGAAACTTATGGAAAAACGAAGTGGCCAAACTTTGCCAGGCGCATAAGGGTGGTAAGGCTGTATCATATGAAACATTTCCAGATGTTTTATATCTGGAGCTGGATCTCTGGAAGGGAGGATTGCAGCTGGAGCCGGGATGGCAGCGTCATTACGAGCACCCGTGACCCTCGCTGCTCACATCAGGAGGCCGAAAGTTTCCCAGTGCCGTGGCACATAGAGTGTGCTCCTCCCACTCCTGTCTGTGTGAGAGTGTGCTCCTCCCTCTCCTGTCTGTGTGAGAGTTTGCTCCTCCCACTCCTGTCTGTGTGAGAGTGTGCTCCTCCCACTCCTGTCTGTGTGAGAGTGTCCTCCTCCCACTCCTGTCTGTGTGAGAGTGTGCTCCTCCCACTCCTGTCTGTGTGAGAGTGTGCTCCTCCCACTCCTGTCTGTGTGAGAGTGTGCTCCTCCCACTCCTGTCTGTGTGAGAGTGTGCTCCTCCCACTCCTGTCTGTGTGAGAGTGTCCTCCTCCCACTCCTGTCTGTGTGAGAGTGTGCTCCTCCCACTCCTGTCTGTGTGAGAGTGTGCTCCTCCCTCTCCTGTCTGTGTGAGAGTGTGCTCCTCCCACTCCTGTCTGTGTGAGAGTGTGCTCCTCCCACTCCTGTCTGTGTGAGAGTGTGCTCCTCCCACTCCTGTCTGTGTGAGCCGCAGTGGGGAGCCGCGGTGCGCTAATAAGCACTAGCTGACGTCAGGCGTTTGGAGGAGAGCACACACCTGTCACCTGTCCACACTGCACCTGGCAGAGGAGACTGCGGACTGCGATGGGCGTGGCAGTACGAGTGTGAATGGGAGAATGGGGTGGGGGGGATTTTTAAAAGAACAAAAGAACAGATGTACAGTAAGGAGAGCTGAGAGAGACTGGCGCGTGGAGCTGCAGTGATATAAAATGAATAATCGATGAAACGCCTGGGACAGGAGCCGGGTGAAATGGTCAAGCAGGCATTACCGGCCTCATTATCAGCATAATGAGCCACTGCAGAGAACGATGGGCCTTAACTCTGTCACTTTCCCCTCCTTCCTCCTCACGCTTTCAGTCCTCCCTTCCCTCTCTCTCCCTCTCACGTTCCCCCTTCCCTCTCTCTGTCCCTGTAGTTCCTCCCTTCCCTCTCTCATTCTTCCCTTCCCTCACTCTCCCTCTCTCATTCATTCCTTCCCTCTCTCTCTCTCTCTCGTTCCTCCCTTCCCTCTCTCCCCCTGTCTTTCCTCTCTTCCCTCTCACGTTCCCCCTTCCCTCTCTCTGTCCCTGTAGTTCCTCCCTTCCCTCTCTCTCCCTCTCTCACCCTCTCTCATTCATCCCTTCCCTCTCTCCCTCTCTCTCGTTCCTCCCTTCCCTCTCTCCCCCTGTCTTTCCTCTCTTCCCTCTCACGTTCCCCCTTCCCTCTCTCTGTCCCTGTAGTTCCTCCCTTCCCTCTCTCTCCCTCTCTCACCCTCTCTCGTTCATCCCTTCCCTCTCTCTCGTTCATCCCTTCCCTGTCTCTCTCTCATTCCTCCCTTCCCTCTCTCTCCCCCTGCTGTTCCTCCCTACTTTCTCTTTCCTTCTTTCATTCCTCCCTTCCCTCTCTCCCCCTGTCCTTCCTCCCTTCCCTCACTCTCCCTCTCTCATTCCTCTCTTCCCTCTCTTTTCCTGTCAATCCTCCCTTCCCTCTCTCCCCCCTGTTGTTCCTCCCTACCCCCTCTCTCATTCTTTCATTCCTCCCTACCCTCTCTCCCTCTTTCATTCCTCTCTTCCCTCTCTCCTCCTGTCCTTCCTCCCTTCCCTGTCTCCCCCTGTCGTTCCTTCCTTCCCTCTCTCTCCCTCTCTCATTTCTCCCTACCCTCTCTCCCCCACTCGGTCTCTCTGCAGATAGATGGCACAGCTCATTCATGTTTTTTTCTATCTATTTTGCGGTCATGAGAGAAGAACCCGTGGAATGAATCTTCAGAGTGCTATGATATGGTCTATTTGCTTTCTCGATGAAGGTAGAGGCAATGTATGATGTTTTTGTTGAAATAAAGAAATAAACATATAAACGGCACGCTAGCTTAGGTAAGAATGCAGTAACCAAACAGTGACACAGATCAGCGCCACGTTGTAAAATTGGCTCAGTAAGTTTAGCGGATCGATTTAAACTTGATGTCCGTCATACAAATGAGCCCAGCCTACATTTCATTTCCAGAATCCAATCGCTGGAAATGCCCCAGCTTTGCAGAGAAACACGTGCACAAATCATAACACTAATTAACGAAACACCGACTGTCAATAGCCAGAGAGCCCAAACTCTCGCTTCTGCAGAAATCACCTCAGTGTTGTTTGAAAGAGAACACTGACAGAGGCTCTTCCTGTGACATCACCTCAGTGTTGTTAGAACACTGACAGAGGCTCATCCTGTGACATCACCTCAGTGTTGTTAGAACACTGACAGAGGCTCTTCCAGTGACATCACCTCAGTGTTCTTAGAACACTGACAGAGGCTCTTCCTGTGACATCACCTCAGTGTTGTTTGAAAGAGAACATTGACAGAGGCTCTTCCTGTGAACTGAGAGTGAACTACGCTGTCTGCTCACAAATACAGCTTCCAAGCCAATCAGGAGTCTGGCTTGGGGGCATCATCTCAAAGCTGGTGTTCACATTACGATAATGCGCACCTCCCTCAGCCCCATAATAGGAATGAGACACTGCCCTATCCCCCCCTTTGCCCCCCCCCACCCCCCCCCGCACCTGGATGGGCATACGGAGGGGGCTGAGCCTGGTACCCCAGCCCACCCGGTGAATGGTAAAAGAGGTTCAGACGTCTGCGAACAGGGGAGGTTCGGAGAGCTGGCTGACCCTCTGGCCCTTAAACAAACAGCACTGGGGTCTGAGCACACAGGACAACACCTGCCTCTTATAGACTTTTAAACGTATGATTTAACTCTAGCTTATGCCTTTGAACAGAGCTGCTTGCAGTACATACTGAAATTCTCTTTGATTTAACCAATGTAAACAACATGCTCAGCTCAAGGTAAAATTTCCCAACTGACATCATAATCTTTAACCTTCCATTTCATCGTCATAAATATTAGGACTCATTGCTGCTGTAGTGTATTTTGGCAGTAATATCATGAAGAAACAACCAAGAGCAGAGTTACTGTACAGCTAGAGTTACAACTAAGAGCAGAGTTACTGTACAGCTAGAGTTACAGCCAAGAGCTGAAGTTTCCTGCTTCTGAGGAGAGCGCAGAACTTCTGCAGCAGCTCTGCTTGAAGTGCCCATTAAAGTCTCCCAGTATTTACTTCAGCTTGGCTAGGTGCAACAGGGCAATTGGCTGCTGGAAGTAGGAGCGCAATAGTGCTTCAGCTCTTTCTCTGTAAATGACCACTTTCCAAATGGGGGGGGGGGGGAATACAAAGAGCTGTTGGTGGACACTGTTTGCCATTCCTAATTTGTAGACACTGGAACAAGTTTTTTTCCACAGCATCGCAGCGTGATTCATATTAAAACTCAATTGACCTTCAAATTCCTCCGGTCCCCCAAAGTCCGGGCCCGGGAAAGCGGTGGCCGTTAATGGAACGCCAGCGCCGCAATAAAAAACGCGAAATTGAATCCGACCGCGGACGGGAGCGGGCCCGGTAATGGAACCCGCGCCAGTGACCATCAGGGCGACGGGGCCTCTCCGCGTCCGACGGCCCCGCCGGGTCGGGGCCCACCGCTTCTCCCCGAGTATTTAAACATCCGCTCGGCGACGCGCCCGTCCCGACGCCCCGGCCTTAATTTCTCGCCTGTCTGCTTACGTTCCGAGCGATTGTGTTACTAGATAGGGGCGATAAGGTAAAAGGCTCTAAAACACCCTCCCGCTGCGCGTAGCAGATTAACTTTAAACTGGTGATAATTACAAAACAAATCAGTCAAACCAACTATGCTGCTCCGGATAGCACAAATACAATCACGCGCACCAAGTGCCGGAAAGAGCACCAACAACACATTATATATACATTATGTGTATATCCCTTTGTTTAAGACAAAGCCGTTTGTATACAACAAGTTTAAAATATTTTTTAAATATTTACCACTCCAAAATTATAGTCGATCACATTTGAAAGAACATCTGCCTGAGGGCATTGGTGTTTCATAAAAATGGACATTTAAAATCTTTCTTGAATAATATTCTTTCGATAAAAATGTTACCTATTTGTCCCTCAGTTTGTCCCTCATACTGCATATATTCAAATGTTTAAAAAAAGGTTTTAGAATGAAAGAACCTGAACCATGGAGAAAGGCATGTCATAATTAAAGGTGTGTGTGTGTGCGTGCATGCCTATACACACACACACAGGCATACATACACACACACACACAAACACACACGCACACACACGTTTGCGCGCACACACACAGACATGCCCACACACAGGCTCACACACACACACACGCACCCACACACACATGCACACATGCACGTGCACACACACACATGCACACACGCACGTGCACACACACACACATGCACACACGCACGCGCACATTTTACTTCTTTATTTAGGTCCACATTTATAAAATGCATCATAAGGGCCCAAATATATTTCAGTTGCTGTCTGATGTCCTTCACTTGAGTGGCAGAAAGCATACCAGTAGGGATAAAGCAAACAAAATGCAGGTTAGACATTTGCATCTCAATTGCACCGACAGGAAACATTATGGGTACAAGAAACATCTTCTCCTCCATATACCGCGACTGCCTATAATGGAGGAAACTGAGCAATATTTTGTTAGTCGCTTTGCTTTCCATCTTGGCAGCCCCATTATCCCAAGACCTCTGACCACTAGCCTGTGGACATGGCCAACGCTTCCAAATATACACACACACACCCACACACACATGCATGCGCATACACACACATGCACACACGCACGCGCGCGCACACACACATGCTCGTGCACATACGCACACACTTCACGTCAGTCTTTCTCGGCGTTCTTCTCCATAATAATGGCAGTGCACCACATGGACTTCCTTTGCCAGCTCATGAGAGAGCTGAGCAGGATGAGCCCGCTCTGCTGGGGACTGAGGACCTCATCACTTCCTCAAAGACCAGAGCTTTAGCAGGATGCGCCACTCAGAGGTCCTGGAACGGGCCGTCACTAAAACCTATTCGGTGCCTGGAGTATAAAATAAGAAAACACTGTGTGTTCCACCGAACCGGCACTTGAAAAGTGAAGTGACTGGTTTTTCACTTTATTCAGACCGTTGAACGAGCTGAAAAGAGGTGGACTTTTCCGATAAGAGAGCCACTGGGATCAGTCTTTATTTGCAGCTCACATTGCGCACATGCGGAGGAGGAAGACTCGCACACAGTCGGCAGGCTGCGGCCCTGTAAGAGAGAGAGAGAGATGCAATCCACTGCACTATCAGCTAATAATAGGGATTACTGTTGTGTTCAATCACATTGCCCCATATATTACTTACAATGTTCTACAACTATAGATTCATCCAAGCGGTCCCATTGATAAATGCAATCATGGGCAGAACTTAGCTTTGTCATTATGTGCAGCAACACTTAACATTACACATTCACTAAAGCTGGCTGTCTGTTTTTAAATTCCACCTATCGATTCAATCTCTGTCAAGATACTGCACCTGTGCTATTACATTACATTACATTACAGGCATTTAACAGACACTGTTATCCAGAGCGACTTACACAACTTTTACATAGCATTTTACATAGTTGTATCCATTTATACAGCTGGATATATACTGAAGCAATTCCGGTTAAGTACCTTGGTCAAGGGTACAACGGCAGTGTCCTACCCGGGAATCGAACCTGCAACCTTTCGGTTACAAGCCCAGTTCCTTACCCACTGTGCTACGCTATGAAGACAAGGCATGCAGGTCATGTTCACACAACAGATATTCCATACTCAGATACTGAGATATCGCTCACATACGGCACGGCCCCTAGTCTGAGCCACTCAGCTGATTCTCTCTTCCTTTCTCTCTCTATCTCTCGCCCCCCTCTCTCTCTAGCTCTTCCTCCCTCTCTTTTTCTATCTCTCTCCGTCTCCCTCCCTCTCTCCCTCCCTCTCCCTCCTTGACAGATGTCTTCAGGCCCTGAGGCTGCAGTTAAGATGATGTGATGCAAATATTCTTTGTTAACATTCCCTACATGATATAAATTAGATGGGCTTTTAAATGTCCGATTGCGGTGATATGTCAGCGCAATGACGGGTGATTGGACGCCCTGTGTTTCCCCGCTGTGAATTTTATTGTCATTATTATATGGCCGAATTAGACAGTTGACATGTAATCTGTTTTTTTTTTCCTTCTTCTTTTTGTCAGGGGGATAGTAACACGCATTCACAAAATGAAAGTGTGCATTCTATAAGACAATTTGCTTTGAAATGAGTAAGCAAAATATATCATCATTTATATGCGAGCTGAAAATGTTCGGTTGGGCACAGAAAGTGTTTACTACAAGCCTTATATGAATTTAATTTAACCAGCTTTTATTGCATTGAAGTTTTGGCTGGCTAAAAACTTTAGTAAGCTGAACATAAACAAGAAATTATAACAATGAGGCAGATCTATTTATTTGCTGAATTTATATAACTGCAGGAGACAGACAAATGTGTGGAACCCAAGACATCCTTGTGGAGAGCAGGCATTAAAGAAACGCACTACAGGAGAGAGGGGGAGTGGGTAACCTTGCCTCTCTCAGTCTACGCTCACATTTCACTGTTTTTTATTAATTAATTTATTTTCCCATGCCTGGCTATTGCCGTCTGACAACAACAATGGCGCTGCAATGATACTCTCTTCCTTCAGAACTTCGGTCAGTATTCAGTCAGTATTTGACCATGACTTGATGCGGTGGCCAACTTTTCGTGGTCACTGAGCCCACCAGACCGTGTTTGTTCACTTGTGAGTTAAAGCTGAGGGCAAGTGTGGAATGGATCTTTCCCTTCATCTGTCATAGAAAGCCCTTAATGATATGAGAATGATTGACTGGTTGGTTTTCTTCCCAAAGTAAGACAGCAGATAGGCAGATAGTGGTAATGAAGACCGTTGTCGTGTCTGATGGCGAGCACAGGCTGTTCATTATTCATCACCAGGATCTTTCCACTTCATTTCAATGCGCTGCCGTGAGTTTTATGACTAATTTGGCGGTAATGAACCCAGCATCTTATAGCGGTTGATGAATACGGTGATAAATAGCGAGCACATTTAATTCAGACAAGCCGCATTTTATCTCATTAGAAACCAAAAATTAGAATTGGCCCTCATCTGTAAAGCAGGCAAGTGAACTGATTAACCCTGTGCAGCCAGCTCTGCGTTGAGTTCTCATCTAGAGCGCTTTGGACGAGACGGTAAGAACTCAATATCCACCTGCTACCCCTATACCTCCACCCACCACCTCCACCCTTCTGCCACCTCCACACCTCCACCTGCCACCTACACACTTTCACCTGCCACCTCCACCCTTCTGCCACCTCCACACCTCCACCTGCCACCTACACACTTTCACCTGCCACCTCCACACCTCCACCCTTCTGCCACCTCCACACCTCCACCTGCCACCTCCACACTTTCACCCGCCACCTCCACCCTTCTGCCACCTCCACCTACCACCTCCACACTTTCACCCACCACCTCCACCCTTCTGCCAACTCAACACCTCCACCCTTCTGCCAACTCAACACCTCCACCTGTCACCCCACATCTCCTCCTGTCACCTCCACACCTCCACCTGTCACCTCCACACTTCCACCATCTCCACGGTGCAGGCGGTGCAGGCGGGCGGATGGTGCGGGCGGATTGTGCAGGCGGGCGGATGGTGCAGGTGGTGTAGGCGGTGCAGGCGGACGGTGAGGGCGGTGCAGGCGGTGCAGGCGGATGGTGCTGGAGGGCAGATGGTGCAGGCGGATGGTGCGGGTGGTGTAGGCGGGTGGTGCAGGCAGTTCAGGCGGATGGTGCAGGCGGGCGGTGCTGGTGGGAGGATGGTGCAGGCGGATGGTGCTGGCGGGCGGATGGTGTGGGTGGTGTAGGCGGTGCAGGCGGGTGGTGCAGGCAGTGCAGGCGGATGGTGCAGGCGGGCGGTGCTGGTGGGAGGATGGTGCAGGCAGATGGTGCTGGCGGGCGGATGGTGCAGGCGGATGGTGCTGGCGGGCGGATTGTGCAGGCGGATGGTGCGGGTGGTGCAGGCAGTGCAGGCGGATGGTGCTGGAGGGCGGATGGTGCTGGCGGGCGGATGGTGCAGGCGGATGGTGCTGGCGGGTGGTGTAGGCGGTGCAGGTGGGTGGTGCAGGCGGATGGTGCTGGAGGGCGGATGGTGCGGGTGGATGGTGCAGATGGATGGTGCTGGCGGGTGGATGGTGCAGGCAGATGGTGCTGGAGGGCGGATGGTGCGGGTGGATGGTGCAGATGGATGGTGCTGGCGGGTGGATGGTGCAGGCAGATGGTGCTGGAGGGCGGATGGTGCAGGCGGGCGGTGCAGGCGGATGGTGCAGGCAGGCGGATGGTGCTGGAGGGCGGATGGTGCAGGCGGGCGGTGCAGGCGGATGGTGCAGGCGGGCGGTGCAGGCGGGCAGTGTAGGTGGTGCAGGAGCCTTTAGTCAGACTCGGCAGAGCGGAGCTGGCCTCCTCCAGGCCGGCAGGCTCTGTGGGACAAATGTCAGCCCCGCGCCTGGAATGACAGCCCGAGGCCCTGAGAGAGGAGATCCTGTTCTCCCAGATGAAAACACAAATTGGATCTGAGCTTTGAATGTGAACCAAAATGTTAAGTTCCCATTTTTACACCACAATGGCCAGGAAATGTTCAATAAAGCCATTAAATGAGAATAAGGAGGGGCACTGCTGACTGTGTTCAGCTGCATTCAGACGGAATGACCTCTATCCATTACCTTCTCTGCTCCTGATCAAGAAGCCTCTTTTACAATCCCACTAAAGATGTACTTTCGCTGTCTGTCTCGTGGCTATATAATACCGATCTGAGCAATATCTTCCATGCCTAACAGTTCCACTTATAACAAAGTCACAAGCCAAGTAAATTAACCATGGCAGAAACAGCTTTGAGCTACTCCTCAAAGCAAGACTGTGTGACTGCATGCAATTTCCTCCAAAGGATTCTGTTGACTTAGTCGTAATAGAAATTGATTCATATCTATTGTTTATCGCATCGTATTGTATCTTGAATTGGTAATTATTTTACTTAAAAAAAGGTGAAGTGATGATGTGCCAGATGTTCCAACAGTTGACTAAAATTAATACGTGCCCAAACGACGGAAAATACCCAGCTCTCCCTGCTTCGGCGTGTGAAGTGTTTTTGGAGCGATGCGCCGGTGGTTGAGATGATGTCCGTTGTTTTTTTAGTTCTTGAGGAGACGATTCGTACTCCTTCGTTCCTCTGACACAGTGCCAGCGCCCCCCCACCCCACCCCCACACCCCTGAAGCATGGCTCCACACGCTCAAGCTGCTCCCCCAGCCTGCCAGCGGATGGGACTGGGGAAAGGTGCATTAGGTCTGTAGGGGTCTGACAGAGCCTGTAGATCTGTTTGCCATGCAGGAACGCAGCAGTGCCATGCCCTTGTATTTAACGTGTCAGACAAAGCCACGCCATTTTATACAGTGTAATTGGGCTGGCTGCCACTTTAGCATGTTCTGCATGGTCATGAGTGCATTCCCATCGTAAGCGGTCTAGACTGATATGGTGCAGGGGCAGGGATATGTTGACTGAGGTTTTAACCGGCATTGTCTCTTCATATCAAAACCCCAAGATTATACCTTGGACTTCTCAACATTTGGTGTACATACAGGGATGGGTACATAGAGGGACATACAGGGATGGGTACATACAGGGACATACAGGGATGGGTACATACAGGGACATACAGAAATGGGTACATACAGGGACATACAGGGATGGGTACATACAGGGACATACAGGGATGGGTACATACAGGGACATACAGGGATGGGTACATACAGGGACATACAGGGACATACAGAGATGGGTACAGTACATACAGGGATGGGTACATACAGGGACATACAGGAATGGGTACAGTACATACAGAAATGGGTACATACAGGGACATACAGGGATGGGTACAGTACATACAGGGATGGGTACATACAGGGACATACAGAGATGGGTACATACAGGGACATACAGGGACAGGTACATACAGGGATATACAGGAATGGGTACATACAGGGACATACAGGAATGGGTACAGTACATACAGGGATGGGTACATACAGGGACATACAGGGACAGGTACATACAGGGATGGGTACATACAGGGATATACAGGAATGGGTACATACAGGGATGGGTACATACAGGGACATACAGGGACAGGTACATACAGGGATGGGTACATACAGGGACATACAGGGACAGGTACATACAGGGATGGGTACATACAGGGATATACAGGAATGGGTACATACAGGGATGGGTGTCCATACAGACGGGGGTACATACAGGGACAGTGTGTCTAAGGGTTGATGGGTTTTGTGCTCTCTGTTTCTGCACATGCTTCAGAGCCCTGGGTCAGTCTTCAGGAAATATAATTTGGCATTATTCTATTAATATACTGCATTGCTTGAAAAATTTCTGCGCCTGCTATTTCATGTATACCGTTTGGTTTTGTCAGTGCTACAAATAATTAAATCAATGAATTAATTATATATATTTTTTACAATTTGATAGTATTCAAGTAGTTTTGAAATGTTAATTTTGAAATTGCATGTCACAATTATTCTTAGTTATGGAACAACAGAAATAGTACCTTTAGTGAGCATTAAAATGAGAACCGGACGCAAAGCTAAATTGTTCAGCCAAGACAGAAATTCCTCATAAAATGTCCTTGGGTAATACATTGGAACAAAGACCTCTTGGACAAAAGCCCAGTCCAGCCTAGAATATACTGCCGCGGTCTCCTCTTAATATACGCGTCTCAGTCAGCACTCGTACCGGCAGCTGGATTTCTGAAAGGACCGTCTTTATTCCCTGCCGTGTAAATGTGAAACGGGCAATAAAGCTGAGTGATGCCGCGGGTCGTGAATAATCGGTGCCGGTGATCACTGTAATAATTGATAAACCAGATAAGATTTAAACTGGCTTCCGTTAGCAGTGCAGTGGGTGTTCCTGTGCTGTGTGCCGCGCGCACGGGCTATCCGGAGCTGCAGCCGGCTCGGCTGACGCCTCTCTGTTTCGGTTAATGACAGGAGAGGTGTTAGACTCGAGTGTTTAATTAACCCGACCCTGGGCGGCCTGTCACAGGCGCCCGCTCTCCGCTGATCGACGCCGACGGAAGCCGGAGCCGCGGAGATAATGCGGAGCCGCGGCACTAGATTGCTTTTTTATTCTATTTTATGGGTCACTGCTTTGAATTCATTACCGGCTGCAGAGACGTTCAGCTGTAAGAATAATGTGCTCTTCCTTTCCAGAGGAGCAGTGTGGGTGCCTGGCGGAGGGAATTAATATGTGACATCTTTATCTGGTCTTAATTTCGGCGGTAAACATCGTGCGCTTTATTTGCTGATCTGCAGTGGAGAGATTTTATCCCAACTGCGGTTCTGCTGCGCACATCTTGGAATGCAGATAAATGATCTTTGGAACCTTGGATGGCATAAAAAAAATCAAGTTTGTTAAACAAGTTTACATTTAGATTCATTGAAATAGGCTAATATAACTATTGTGGTCAAAACGAAATCAAACTGATGCAGGTAAAAAAAAAAAAATAATAATAAATATATATATATATATATATTCAAAATCGTTAAAAAGACTTCATGATTTGTGAATAGGTTGGTGAGACGTGGATTACTGCTG
>CM077301.1:32819165-32829165 GCA_039654925.1 Anguilla pacifica | reverse complement strand
TGGAATGGAATATAACTTTTCCATGTTGACTCACAATACAAAATATGTGCATATGCAGTATTAAAATATAATTTTATAATAAAAAAATATCTTGCAACATAGGAAATGTAGGAAATGTATTAGCCAATCATATAGCCTGTCTAGTCAGAATTTTCCATTTATTACATATATTTCTTCTGGCCAGAAAAGCACTTTCTGAGAATAAGCCCATGCAAATTTCAGGGAAAAGTCCAGTTGACCCTCCCTGCCAAGGGTTTAATGCAAGAAATCATAATTGAGGGTGACAAATTGTCAAAGTGTCCTAGAACACTGTTGCTGTGAACACTGATTGGAAGATTGAGCTGGACTAGCAAAGCTCTGCAGTGATTGGGCGATTGGCGCACTGATTGGAGGATTGGGGTGCACTAACTTAGCTTCGCACTGATTGGAGGATTGGAGTGCACTAACTTAGCTTCGCACTGATTTGAGGATTGGGGTGCACTAACGCAGCTCTGCACTGATTGGAGGATTGGGGTGCGCTAATGCAGCTGTGTAACTATGCCTTTGCTTTAAGATTTCTCATAAAAGCAAGAAGTTACAGAAAACTCACTGTGTGGACTGCTTTAACACTCACTCCTGTCAAACAGTGGAGAAAAACTGTGAAATACTTCCAGATCCAGCTCTTGGACTTAGGTGGCCTTAAAAAAGAATTTACGATATCCGTACACTGGCTGGTGTATGTGACAGATACTCCTTTTGCATACACACATTTAGCTCTATCTCCAATGATAATAAACCACAGCAGACCAAACCCAAATGTGTTTTCTGTCCACTCGCTTTGACAATTTCACCAAACTGAAAGTCGTTAGCAATACTCACTAAATCAAACAAACTTTTCACTTTTTATGGGCCTTTCATCTCCAGCTAAGAAGCTACACTGACAGCACACACGGAACATGGCTACATACAGTGAGCTCCAAAATGTTTGGGACAAAGACATTTTTTTTCTTGGCTTGGCTCTGTATTGCACAATTTGAGATTTGAATTAAAACAATCCACGTGTGGTTAAACTGCAGATTCTTGGCTTTTATTAAAGAGTATTATACACTTTGGTTTCGCCATGTAGAAATTAGAGCACTTTTTGTACATAGTTGCTCCCATTTCAGGGCACCATTATGTTTGGGACAAATGGCTTCACAGGTGTTTCTGATTAGTCAGGTGTGTTTAATTGGTTCCTGAGTGCAGGTATTAAAGAGTTTTCGGTATCTAGTCTTGATTCTAGGCTTTTGATTGCCTTTGGAGTCTGTTATTGGTGTCTGTCAACATGAGGACCAGAGCCGTGCTAGTGAAAGTCGAGGAAGCCATTTTGAGGCTGAGAAATATGGAAAAAGCAGCCAGAGACACACAGTAGGCCAAACCTTGGGCTTACTGAAAACTGTTTGGAACATCATTAAGAAGGAAGAGAGCACTGGTGAGATCAGTAATCACAAATGTCCTGGTAGATCAAGGAAGGCCTTTATAGTTGATGACCAAAGAGTTCTCACCATAATAAAGAAAAACCCCCAAACGGCTGTCAAACAGATCAGAATCACTTCAGGAGGCAGAGTTGCATGTTACATTACATTTATTTAGCAGATGCTTTTATCCACAGCGATGTACAAAAGTGCATAGCATGGTCATTGGACAACTACAAAATAGAGGTTCAGTAAGGTACAATACTCATTTCAATGATGCGTCTGTGAATACTGTCCATAGAAGACATAATGAATAGAACTACAGAGGCTACACTGCTATATGCAAACCACTATTTAGCCACAAAATCAGGATGGTCAGGTTGCAGTTTGCTAAGAAGTACCTAAAAGAGCCTGCAGTGTTCTGTTAAAAGGTCTTGTGGACAGATGAGACCAAGATTCACTTGTATCAGAATGATGGCAAGAGCTAAGTGTGGAGGCCAAAAGGAACTGCCCAGGGTCCAAAGCACCCCCCTCCCCATCTGTGGGGGTGTTATGATTTGGGCATGCATGGCTGCCACAGTTACTGGCTCACTTGTCTTCATTGATGATGTAATGTAGCAGCAGCAGAACGAATTCTGAAGCATCTCATACAGAAGCATCTAATCTGCTTCAAGTCTTGAAGCAGTCATTGCATGCAAAGGCAACATAGTGCTAAACATGAATACATTCATTTATGTTACATTAATATGTCCCAAAAATTATGATGCCGGGAAATGGGGGGCTAGGCATAAAAAGTTCTGTAATTTCTATTTACAAGGGGAAACCACAATAAGCGTATGAAAATACCCTGAGACAAAAGCTGAGAATGTAAACTTTAGCCACATGTGAATTACGTATATTACTGTATTAATAAGAATTTGAGCCAGGCCTATGACATTTACTAATTCTAGCCTTAAACTGGTTTTATGCTTATTAATTCAATTCAAGCATACATATTACCGCACTGTGAGAACATGGAAATTACAGATTTAGAGAAAAAGTGTGAAAATTTGTCAAATACATTATGCTGCAATAAAGCACATCATGAGAGCTATTTATTTATTTATTCATTCCTTTATTTTTATGAGACTGAGTAAACAAAGTGCGCGTGTCAAACGGTTAATCTTGTATAATGTCTCCACTGTACTGGCAGCAAAATATTTTAGATCCAGAAATTTACATATAAATATTGTGTTTATCATCCTCTGGAAAGTGGCACTTTACCGTTATTAATCAGGCCAATATCCACACGAATACGCAGGCTAATTCGTTACCCTTCTCTTTCTTTTCTACTGCTCGGCAATATTGCTTTTGCATTTAAATACTGATTTTCTGCAAGGATATATTCACTGCTCCCTAACAAGCTTTAGACCCACAATAAGCACGGGCCCAATCAATCCGTCTGAGGGTGTTATATGTTTTACCTGTCAACTTGCGTCCCTATCGATTCCGCATTCATTTTTCAGATAATCCCGCTGTCATTTAACCATTGTAATAATTAACCCCTTTTCAACGCCCCACCCACCAAGGCAGCGCAGTCGATCTGAAATTGCTTTCATGAAGGAGTATAGATTTCAGCTGATCGTATTAGCCCTATATATAATACTGCACATTTCCTATTGCTGCATAACCACGCCACTGGGAAAGGGTAGCGGTGTTGTACATAATGCTAAATGATACTGCTCCACTTTCCCATTTATCTGCAATGAAACCTGTCATATTTCACCTTATGATTACTATTTGTTCTTTGATTTGTAAACAAAATAAACGAAAGTTTGATCTGAGTAAACTTTGGTTACTGCATAAGGTATGTGTGGTAAAGCAATGGTATTTGACACCTTGTACTGTGTGTTTTAGATCAAATGCGTATCATGGTATTAGCCTACATTCCAAATACGTAAATTTCTTTTTTGGATTTGCTGCCTGAGTTAAGTACTTTCTAATAGCCAACCTGAAAATATCTGATTGTTAGTTCTACTCTAATTGGACTGGACCTCCATAACACTATAATTAGGGATATAATACATTAGCATGTAACACCATTACACCAATGAAAACAATATGCTAAAACCGGATTGCTCCATTTAAACAAAAAATGTTGATCTTGGATCTGTTGTGAATAGTATCATATAATAGTACATTGATATCATTACTGTATGCCTTCCATAATAAGATAATGGATCCCATACCAAAGAGTCCTGAGTCCAAAAAGAGCTATGCAGTCACTCAGCTGTCAGTGACAGGGCTGCATACGAAGCTGAAAGACTTCATAACAGTCCATATTTCATAAGCTAACACCGAAGGATTTCCGCCATGCAACATTCACACATAAACAGGTCCTGGTGCTCCCAGTCTTATAATCTATACATAATATCCTCAAAAACCTGCATCACACGGAAAATGTTTTGTGCTTGTGCTGTAAAAAAGTTTTTGTAATTGGGCATTTCAAGGTGCTGCTGGAGAGTGTCTACTGGATGTTGGTGGGAGACGATTCTTCTCTCTTCCTCTCTGGCCATTGCTTAAGTTAAGAACAACGGAAGTGAAGAAAGTTTCAGAAATTAAACAGCCATTTGCGCACTTTACCCAGACCCCCACGGGGTGCTGAGGGGGGGTGGGGGGGTGGGGGGTGGTGACTGGGGCCCCATGATCAGGGTGAGCTGAGAACCCGCAGCATCGCTGAAGGAGAGCAGAGAGGGGGGTGCGATCAGTACTGGGGGGGGGGGGACGGGGGGGTTCGCACACACGCTGCCCTGTAATTGCATCATCAGGGGGGCCAGAAACTCACCTGCTTTTTTCCCTCCTTCCTCTTCGGCAGACATCTGGCGAGGAGTCGGCGGGAAGCGCGTGGTTCGGAGAGGGAGGCCGCGGCTAGACAAATAAAATTACCGCTCGGCTTTTATTTATTTATTATTTATTTATTTATCTATCTTCCCGGAGAGCAGCGGGAGCCCTGCCTGCCTAATCTCACTGAAGGGAGCGAGAGGCTGGCGTAATCCAATTACAGAAGCATAAGCAATTTGTTAGACACTTCACATAATGTAGCCGTTCCCCAATAAAGTCTGACTTGTAATAACAGCGCTGAGCGCGCGCATAAATCTGCGGAAGCGGGGGGGCGGGGGGGGGGGGGGCGGAGCCGGAGCACGCAGCTGAGGGCGCCTGATTGGCCCCGTCAGCAGATTCCGGAGTTTTCTCTGGCCTCGTTTCCCGGCAGCAGTTTTAATTAGCCGGAACACACACTTTACTCTCCCGGTAAAAATGCGGTGAAAAATGCCTTTGCGGCAGACGCATGTCCGGCTCGCAGGTCCTGTCGCGTGCGTCCTCTCTCTGCAAAGGGAGCGCCTGTATTTATCACTGCGACTGTCAGCATCGATCAGATTCGCTCAGCAACGTCCTCAGTATTTACTTTTCATATTGTATCGCCAAAACCTCACGTCATCTACAGTAATCAAGTAATCAACACAAAATTGCGTTTCTTTAAAGGCACTGAAAACCATCAACTTTAGATGCAATCAGAGCTTCTGACTATAATGATTCAGGCATGTTTTGGAGATCATTCATATATTAATTTAAAAAAAAAACAATTACAGTATTACTAAAATGCAGGCCAAACAATAATGGGTTTAAAGTGTAACATTACATCACATTACATTACAGGCATTTGGCAGACGCTCTTATCCAGAGCGACGTACAACAATGTAACAATGTTTCTTAAATTACTTCAATGACTGGATTAAGCTATAAGGTTTCCAACAAATGATCTGCAGCAGATATACAGTATATCAATATTCTCATGCTGTGTCTTCTGCTTATAAATCTGTGCAAAAATGAGTGCAATTTCTGCCCATCCAAGACAATGCATTCACAGCCAGGACTGGAACACAGCAGCACAGGACTCCAGTGCAAAAGCAAAGCCCTCACTGCTCTCAGAACAGTAACCCGTGTCCTGGGTGGGATCATTTCGACCGGGGGACGAAAGAGCAGGATGAAAATAAATAAATAAATTTTTTAAAAATCTCATTTCCCTGTGATTGAAAGCGAGCAGTCAAGGTCCGGGGGAAGCAGGATGGGGTTAATGAAAAGGCACCAGCGGGAGAGGAAGGGAGAGCACCAGGGGCTGTGTGCAGCTCGCTCTCCTGGCAGGCTGAAGGTCACATTAAGTCCTGCTGGGGCAATATGGACTGGAACTGTTCCACATACCCGAGAGGCCATCGGGCACGGGGAACAGGGTCCCAAAAAAAAGCCCTCCCACACCCAACTGCGTCTGACACAGGGAGGAGCATCCCACATAAACAGCGACTGACACGGGGGGGAGGGTCCCACACCCAACTGCGACTGACACAGGGAGGAGCATCCCACACGAACAGCGACTGACACAGGGAGGAGCATCCCACATAAACAGCGACTGACACAGGGAGGAGGGTCCCACACCAACAGCGACTGACACGGGGAGGAGCATCCCACACCCAACTGCGTCTGACACAGGGAGGAGCATCGCACACAAACAGCGACTGACACAGGGAGGAGCATCCCACATAAACAGCGACTGACACAGGGAGGAGGGTCCCACACCCAACTGCGTCTGACACAGGGAGGAGCATCGCACACAAACAGCGACTGACACAGGGAGGAGCATCCCACACAAACAGCGACTGACACAGGGAGGAGCGTCCCACACAACAGCGACTGACACAGGGAGGAGGGTCCCACACAAACAGCGACTGACACAGGGAGGAGCGTCCCACACAAACAGCGACTGACACAAGGAGGAGGGTCCCACACAAACAGCGACTGACACAGGGAGGAGGGTCCCACAGAAACAGCGACTGACACAGAGAGGAGGGTCCCACAGAAACAGCGACTGACATAGGGAGAAGGGTCCCACACAACAGCGACTGACACAGGGAGGAGCATCCCACAGGCACAGCGACTGACACAGGGAGGAGGGTCCCACAAACAGCGACTGACACAGGGAGGAGCGTCCCACACAAACAGCAACTGACACAGGGAGGAGGGTCCCACACGCACTGCGACTGACACAGGGAGGAGGGTCCCACACGCACTGCGACTGACACAGGGAGGAGCATCCCACAGGCACAGCGACTGACACAGGGAGGAGCGTCCCACACAAACAGCGACTGACACAGGGAGGAGCATCCCAAACAAACAGCAACTGACACAGGGAGGAGGGTCCCACACAAACAGCGACTGACACGGGGAGGAGGGTCCCACACAAACAGCGACTGACACAGGGAGGAGCATCCCACACAAACAGCGACTGACACAGGGAGGAGCGTCCCACACGAACAGCGACTGACACAGGGAGGAGGGTCCCACACAAACAGCGACTGACACGGGGAGGAGGGTCCCACACAAACAGCGACTGACACAGGGACGAGGGTCCCACACAAACAGCGACTGACACAGGGAGGAGGGTCCCACACAAACAGCGACTGACACAGGGAGGAGGGTCCCACACAAACAGCGACTGACACAGGGAGGAGGGTCCCACACAAACAGCGACTGACACAGGGAGGAGCGTCCCACACAGACAGCGACTGACACAGGGAGGAGGGTCCCACACAAACAGCGACTGACACAGGGGGGAGGGGCACATACGGCAGGCCACGGGCAGTCCTCCACACTCCCAAAAAAGAGAGGGATCCCTATTAGAGTTTGTGAGGGTTAGCCACCAGCTATAAAGATCTATTGGAAAAGTAGAGTTTTAGTCTGCTAGCCAATATCAAGAGCTACAGTAGCTACAAATGTAATGTAAAAGCTGTTTTATAATTTGTTTAGCAGGGACGCTTATGTCTTACACAGCTTAGATTCTTTACTGTCGGCAGACATGTTACAGAAGTGAATCAAGCGCATTTCCCTAAAGTACGCCAGCAGACGTCTGCCCTGGATTTAAACCCGCAACCTTTTACAAGTTACAAGCTGAGGACCCCACACCACTATACACTTCGTCAAACTGTTGATTATCTACAGTCAAATGCTTTCTTTCGACCAGTGGTGCAAAAAGTACCCAAAAGTTATACTTAAGTTAAAATACAGATAATCTCTTTTTAAATGACTCCATTGAAAAAAAGACTACAGGTACTGATGGGCCACAGAAAAATGGATAAAAGCAAAGTACACATTATCTTTAAAAAGGCAGTGGAGTAAAATGGTAACCTGGAGTATGTAAAGCACCAATATGGGAAAAGTGTACTGAAGTGTAGTTAAGGGAGTATTAACAGTTCTTTACTTCAAAACAGCATCCATTGGCTCTTTGTGAACCTTCATTTTTTTCCTGTTTAAAGCTATTTCAGACCATATATCTGCCTTCCATTTTCCACAAAAGTGTACAGAATGCAACGCGTCCTCTCCATGATGCTGTACAGCAGTTCTGTGTGTGTGTAGGGCCTGACTCTTCATAAACGAGGAGTCACTCCACAGGCCCAGGCGTGAAAGCTGGTTGAGCAGGGTTTTGTTAAAAGCAGCTATCGTACAGAGAGTGAGCGCCTGCCTGCCTGCCTGCCTGCCTGCCTCCGGTCCAGGCAGTGCTGAGCTTGCCGAAAAACGCCGCACCCGGAAGTGCCCCCCCTCCCCCCCCCCGGAGCGGTCGTAAACACCGGCAGCGCGCCGCTGAATTGATTAAGCGCTCTCCCGCTCGTCGGAAGGGGCTCCGCTGGCGCCGGCGGGCGTTTCGCGCCCCGCGGCGAGGGCCCCGGCAATCGCCGCCCCTCTCCGCTCGTTCCGTGGACTCGTGTCCGTCTCCCGCTCTCGGGCAAACGGGCTCCCGAGCCGGGATTGTGCGGAGTCAGCGGGATAACGGGCGCCGTTTGGGGGGGGGGGGCGCGTGGGGGGGTTTTATGATGCGGATTACGATCTGAGCGGAGGGGGGCTCCGGGTCCCCCCAGACATATAATGAAATATTAACCACTTGTTTGTGTTGCTGCTAATAACGGTTATCACCATAGACGGTTTGGGTGTTTCCAGAAATAAATAAATAAATAAATAAACCGAGAGGCTCCCCGGTGCCTCGGTAGGAGAAGGTGCTCACGCTGAGTACAGGATGAGCCGTGCTGTGTAGTTTATGTAGCCAACTTCAAATCCCCAATTGCAGGACACTGTGGACCTCAGCGTCCCGGGGGGAGTATGGTTATTGTATGGGCGGCAGTGTAGCATAGTGCGTAAGGAACTGGGCTTGTAACCCCGGTTCGATTCCTGGGTAGGACACTGCTGCTGTACCCTTGAGCACAGTACTTAACCTGCATTGCTTCAGGCAAGCCAGAGTTGCTTGGACACTAGCTCTCCTGTGGTGCTGTGTGGCCAGGAGCATGTTGAATAGCCAGCTAGCTCTCCTGTGGTACTGTGTAGCCAGTAGCAGGTAGAATAGCCTGCTAGCTCTCCTGTGGTACTGTGTGGTCGGTAGCATGTAGAATAGCCTGCTAGCTCTCCTGTGGTACTGTGTGGTCAGTAGCATGTAGAATAGCCTGCTAGGTCTACCTTGCTAGCTTACAGCTTTTAAGAAACATGTAGTGTAGCGTTTAGAGTTAAGTTGCTTTTATGAAGAGTGAATAGTGGCTTTTAAAGTAGCTTCCCCAGGATCTGTTCTACTTATGAATACATTACCCAGCAAAAACACAACAATCCAACAACGTTGTGACAAAGTCTCTGTGTTTACTTTGTAGCTAGCTAAGAGGGTACTTTCTATTATGCTTCACTCATACAACAGAGTTCCATTTGTTAGCGGTTCGATAGTGAGCAGTCGATAACTAAACATCAACGTGAGCTAGATCAGCTAAAGTACATTCATGTCTTTTAAAGAACACACAAGGCTACAGCTGTTATATCCTAGTCATACATTTACGTAACTAGCTGGTTAACACTGGACAGCTGGATAAGTGGGTGCGAGTACAACCCCAGGAATCCGCCGTTGGTTATCCAACCGCTGCCTCTGTTCACTGCAGCAATCCATGCAGCCCTCTCCAGTGCTTCTTTCGCTATGGCTTGTTGCAGTGTTCGATTTAACCTGTGGCACACAGAGCACTAGCCTACACCAGTGTAGTTGTCACTGGACACATCTAGAAAAACATACTATAGGTAGCAAACACACAAAGCTTTGTGGCTATTGGCCCTCCTATCGCTTCAAAGTTGTCAGGACGGTGAGGCCAAAGGCTCCTCTTCAGATGGTTGTGTTTCTTTGAGTGAGTATGCCCATGTAAGTGCAGGAAACATGGTTGCCCCTTGAACACAAACTGTCCACTGGCTTTGATATTTTCTGCTAATTTAAAGGAAACCCGCAGACAATATGATTCTCCAGACCTAGAGCTTCACTTCCCTGAGTTTCACACCCCACAGTCTGCACAGCTTCACACCCCACAGCCTGCACAGCTTCACACCCCACAGCCTGCACAGCTTCACACCCCACAGTCCGCACAACTACACACCCCACAATCTGCACAGCTACACACCCCACAGCCTGCACAGCTACACACCCCACAGCCTGCACAGCTACACACCCCACAGTCCGCACAACTACA
>CM077301.1:32771665-32814165 GCA_039654925.1 Anguilla pacifica | reverse complement strand
TACTTAAAAATTACAAATTAAAGTACTTTTCTGCCTGGTCTCAGGAGAATATGGGTGTCTTATTAAAAATCTTCACTGTGGACAATTTTATGTTTTGTCTGTGAGAAGAAGATTGCTATGTTTACAGTCTTCCTTATAGGACTGAGTTTTATGTCTGTTTGCCTTGGCTTGACACTCTGTCTCTGAAAGAATGGCAGGTGAGAGGTCGTGGCTGAGGACAGGATGGCTCTGGTATCCCAAGACACACACTGACTGCTCCCATCTCTCAACAGGCCTGCGGTGAGAGGGCCTGGGGGGGGGGGGGGGGGGGCCTTTCTCTTATTGGCTTTCATGATGAGGTCCGGTTCCATGGCCATGTGCACATTCACCATACCTGACTTCTGACTGCTTGTGAAAGCAAATACTCATTAAGGAAGGAATGAAGAAATTCTTTAGTAATGGCCCAAACACACACACACACACACACACCGACACACACACACACACACACACACATAAGCACGCTCACTCACACACACAGTTTCCTTGTGACTCTCTCAGAAAACTATGGGTCAGGTGGTTCTTTGTGGAGCTGACCTCAGGGCAAGCTGGAGACTCTTTTCCCTCCACACCCCCCATGATGGACGAACGGACAGTGCGGCATTCTCCTGTATGGCCACATGGTTGGCAGCGCTTCGCAGACTCTTGAAGGGGAACACTTTCTCTCCCCCAGCTAAGTGCAGTTTACACTGTCCCAAGCCTCTCCCCAGCCCTAGAGCACTGCTGCTGCAGTGCCGAAAGCAGCCACCGGGGGCATTGGCCATAAGGATCCACATCCTGATGGTCGTGGACTAATTCTCACACACTGCTGTAGGGCTGGTGGGCCGGCACCTCAGCACTCTTTTCATTGGTTGAATGGGGCGGGGTGTATCTGCAGTTTCCTAAAAAGTGGAGAGGAGCCGGAGAACTGTGGCCTTCATTGTGTGGCTATATCCTCCAAGGGAACCATCACAGAGCTTCTCCACCCTAGCTCCCCAGTGGTGGAACGAACTCCCCGTCTCTCTCCGAACCTCCCCCTCACTACCCATCTTCCGCCGTGGCCTGAAGACTCATCTCTTCAGACTATACTTAGACTAACTACCACCACACTGTATATTTCACCATAAATTCCCCCCCCCCCCTTTTTGTTATGACACTTGTTACATGTTACCCCATCCCAGCACTTTTTGGTAATTTGTATTTGTCCTAATACTGTAGCTCATTCTTCTGCATAGTTGGCTTTGCAGACATTAGGTCAGAATAGTGTTCACTATGTGAGCTAAACTGTGTTCTTGGCTAGAAATAGCTGTACAAAATAAGTATTGTATCTTACTGAACCTGTGTTTAGTAGTTGTCTATGACCATGAAATGCACTTTTTGTATGTCGCTTTGGATAAAAGCATCTGCCAAATAAATGTAATGTAATGTAAATGTAATGTAACAAGATAGGAACATGTTTCTCTACAGAATGTTTATTGGGATTCTATTCGAGCGACTGTCCAGGGATAAATCAGAAAGAAAAGAAATGAACTTGAATGTGTTCTGGGGCAGGCAGCCCATGATGTAATGTAATGATGTGAGGTCCTACTGAATAAAGTAATGTGTGAACACAGGGTCCATACTATTAGCCACTGTAACCAACCCAACAACCCTCTGCGGCAGATTGGGGGTGGAAACCCAGTCGAACCTTGCCTAATTGTTACTGAATGACTATCTGCATCTGGTCACCTAATTATCCCCTTTATCTGACTGCCTAAGCAATCCCCCGCTTTACCTGTTTTACCTGCACATTGATTCCCCAGGTTGGCATTCAAAAAGAAAATGGAGTCCTCAGAACACCTACCTGGGTAAATAAAGGGTGAAAGCAGGGATAATTCATAACTACAGTGAATAACACAACATAGCAAACAGGATACAGGAGAGGCAGTCTTCATTTCTCATTCTCTGCACTTGGAGTTCCTGTCTTTTCCTTTGAAACGGAGGGGAAGTCTGCTGCATTGTACTGCGCGGTGCGTGTTTGGGATGCTGCACCTTGTGGGAACAGGCCTTCCCGCTCCTGTACGAGCAGTGGTTATTTTGGTTTTATTTGCTCTGTAAGTGATATTTGCAGAGCGGGATGACTCCTCAGACAGGAGTCATGTGATATCTCCAGCAGGCCCCTGCCTTTCTGCGGTACACCGGTGCCCGAAAGCTGCAGAGTGCTGCTTTATTATTCCTCTAATGATACAGCAATGCTGGCACAAGCACTTTCATAACAAGCAGCCCAGGCCACCTCTGATTTTTAATCACTTTTTGTAAACCGAAACAGAAAACTTCCACTGTGTGTGTGTGTGTGCGTGCGTGCGTGTGATAAATGAGACTGTGGTGGGCGTGCAGCCCAAACACACCCAGGCTCTGAGTTCGGAGGTTTGCCACAATGCAGGAAAATGTTTTGAATTTCATTGAATGAAATCAAAATTCATCAAAAAAATTAGGTAGTTCTAACTCCTAGGTTCAAATGTAGGTGAAGGTATGTTTGCTGGTCAAGAATGGTCTGGGTGCAATCAAGATTTTCCCACTGTGCATAACAATGAAAATTAAGTGTAAATATTTATTGATTTATTTACTTACTTATGCACAATTATTATTATTATTATTATTACGAGAATTAGTATGATTATTTTATTATTATTATTATTATTATTATTATTATTATTATTATTATGATTACTACTATTGTGTGTCAGTTGGGTGTGCGAGCACAAGCAGTAACAAACAAAAACAGAAATTAGCTGTGAATTGAAGGAAGACAGCAGAAAATGGTGGATGGTGGTTCCTGAGTGGTGCTGAGCATTCATCCTCGTTTTTGTTGCCTTGATTAGCCCAAGGCCTGTACCACACAGCAGTGCAGGTCTTCACCACAGAGTAGTGCAGGCCTGTACCACAGAGCAGTGCACACACAGGCCTGTACCACAGAGCAGTGCAGGTCTTCACCACAGAGCAGTGCAGGCCTGTACCACAGAGCAGTGCACACACAGGCCTGTACCACAGAGCAGTGCAGGTCTTTACCACAGAGCAGTGTACGCATAGGCCTGTACCACAGAGCAGTGCACACATAGGCCTGTACCACAGAGCAGTGCTCACATAGGCTTGTACCACAGAGCAGTGCACACATAGGCCTGTACCACAGAGCAGTGCACGCATAGGCCTGTACCATAGAGCAGTGAATGCTTAGGCCTGTACCACAGAGCAGTGCACGCATAGGCCTGTACCAAAGATTAGTGCACGCTTAGGCCTGTACCATAGAGCAGTGCACGCATAGGCCTGTACCACAGAGCAGTGCACGCATAGGCCTGTACCATAGAGCAGTGCACGCTTAGGCCTGTACCACAGAGCAGTGCACGCATAGGCCTGTACCACAGAGCAGTGCACGCATAGGCCTGTACCATAGAGCTGTGCACACATAGGCCTGTACCACAGAGCAGTGCTCACATAGGCCTGTACCACAGAGCAGTGCACGCATAGGCCTGTACCATAGAGCAGTGCACGTATGGGCCTGCACCACAGACCAGTACATGCGCAGGTGTTCCTCCAAGCTAAATGCTGTGTTGGATTTGGAGCTGGTGCAGATGCACGGATCCTAAGAGAATAAGCTGAGGTGCAGTTTGAGTGGGTAGAGTGGGTCTGGCAAACTGCTGGCACACTTCTGGGACCTAGGCACATAGTCCTCTCCCCAGGGCAGGTATTCAAAATCGAACTGTCTGTCCTGACTGTCTCATAGGCTCTGCGCAGTAATGTTTAAGTGTTTGTTTAAGATACCTGTACGGTATAGCCTAGGGGTATAATATGATACTCAGCACTCATACATATCCACACACATTAATTTACCCAGAAATACTAGTCTCAATATGTAATGAGTACATTAGAAGTAACATGTTGATGCAAGAGAACATGTTGATGCAAGTGTTCCCTTGAGCTTACACTAATGAAAATATATATTTTTTAATTATTATATCGCGCGTTTCATTAGCCTATAATTTTTTTCTGCTCACTCATATCTTATCATGTCTGATCTTCTGTGTCTTATTTAAGAAGTTGCACATAACGGTAGTAAAGCTTTGTAAATTCACTTAGCTAATTGATTTCAGCTCCTTCCCTCAGAATCACGCTGTCTACCGTCATGTGATTACACAGGTCTTGCCTGTTAATCGGAGTGGCCGAGTATTTCCTATTAGGCGGAAACTACTGTGAAAGTGTACGACTCGAATGCCGCGCGGGTCGTCCCTGCGCGTCACGTTAGGGAGTGTGTTCAAAATCCGCTGGCTACGTCTGCCTTCTGAAAGTACTGGTAACCAGAATGTACTAAAAAAAAAAGTTTAATCGAGAAGACATCTTCCTCTTTTTTATTTAATCGACTGTACGGGAACATCTGTTATAAGATAATTCCTTAAATGGCGGAAGAAGTGTTAATAACGGCCCCAGGGAAAATTACATCGGTAAGTATTATTTACTGAATAGTCTGTAACGTATAGTTTGTACACCAGTTGGAAGAAAGTACTGAGATGGGGAAAATAATGCACATCATATCATAATTGACAGCTTAAAAGGCAACTGTTCTTTATGAGTAATATACAATTATTTAACTGCCGCTGATTCCTGAATTTTTTGTACACTTACAAACATTGCGTTTGCATGTTTACTTCTGTCTCTTAATAATCGCCTTTGTATATCACCAGAATTTGGTTTTCGGTTTATGATTCTCGTTCTGTATGAGATGCTGAATGTACAAGTATGTGAATATGACAGCTTGTTTTAACTGTGATACTGACGGGGTATCATTGATCAATCTCAAATGGAGAGAGTGTACTCTCTATGATATACAACGCATAATATGTTAGGGCTATGACCTTTCCAAATAAAGAGGTTTCTGTGCTCCAAATAGCTACTTTTGGAACTGGAAAATACTGAAAAAATTGATCAGCATGTTTCTTAAATTCCATGACTTGTTGTGATGGTATTACTTGGTTTAAAAATACAGCTTGTTTAAATAAAATTAGCGGTAGCCTATATACGAAGAATATCAAAATTATGAAAACTGGAAAACTGACTCGATAAAGTGTATTTTATGAAAATTGTGGGGTGCTTACTTTTTGGTGACCTTTTCAAGCAGAAGCCAAGCAGGGAGCTCAAGCAGTTGTCAGTGAATTTTGGCCTGTGCAGCCATCTTCTAAAGATTCCATTTACATTGAGTGGATGACTATCGTTGAGTGGAAGTCACAAGACCACATTGTCCGAACGTCCGCTCTCACATGCACATGAATGAATAAGTAGCTGCATCTTACCATTTACCGGCTAAATTAGGTTTTCAGCTCCTGACAACTGTGTGCTGTCATTGTTCCCCAATGTGTCTGTGCTGTGTTGTTCCCTGTGAAGTGAAAGGTTAACTTTCAGTTATACTTGGACTATATAGGGCCTAAAAAAGAGCGTAGGCCTATATAATTACTTCAAGAGGATTTTGCTTTAGGCAACAAAAAAAAAACATTCACATGTAAACCGCACATGAAACATTCTGTCTCTCTGGACCAGGGGTGTCCAATCCCATCTGAAAAGGGCTGGTGTGGAGGCACGTTTCTGTAATAAAATACCTGATTCTACTTACAAGGTCTTGCTTGAAGAACATGATTAGTTAATTGGTATAAAACACCTTAAGTTTTTCCCTTAAATGTTTTACTGAAGGGTGCGACTTTATTGGTCACTCGGACAAATGCGTCATTGGTATGCGCCGTGTTTACCTCCGTGACTGAAGGCATGCACATGATCATCTGTGGCCGGTTGCATAAAACACCTTAAGTTTTTCCCTTAAATGTTTTACTTAAGGGATTATTTCCCCTTATCTTAGGGGATCTTGTAAGTGAGTTGCTTAAACCCCTCAAATGTTTTCCATAGGTAAGGGTAATTCTTAAGTATTTTACTGTATATGGCGTATCCCCTTACGGTAAAAACAGGGGAATCCCCACGTTACCATGGAGATGGCTCGGATGTCCCTTGTTGAGGACGTTACATTAAACAGATTCACTACTGTATCTCTAACGGCAATTTTAACTAGTTAAATAGTAAAATAACTATTTATTATTTTACTAAATAACATAGTCTAACTAGTTACCAAATAATAATAATAACAACAACAACAACAATAATAATAATAATAATAATAATAATAATGATCAACTAGCTAGCGAACCAAATTTTGAAATGGACAGTAAACGAAGAAACCCAAATTGGTCAGAAGAGGAAAAAATAATACTTTTAGAAGAATACTCCAAACGAAAAGAAACATTGACAGCTAAATTAAATCCAAAAATTACATCTACCACAAAACAGAAAATGTGGCTGGAGATAAAGTAAATTCGAGACATGTAACTGTAAATAGGACAGTAATTGAAATAAATTGAATTGAATTAGAAAGAAATATGAGAGTTTGACTGTAAATGCAAAGAAGGAGGTAGCCTATCGAAATTCAAAAAAGAGGCAGGAAAAACAGGTTAGTCGTCTTTCTAGCTTTTCGATAGCCAACTATATATTCAAGTTAGGTATGCTATATTAGAAGCTAGCTGTACGTTAACTGTGGGTAAAATTGCCTGCTAAATTCACTGTATTTCTAATAAGCAGTGATGGCTGGAGGTATGTGGGTACGTAGCTAGCTAATACTGTACTGTGGCTGGTTTAACAGTATTTGTATCCTTGTTTTGATACTTATTCGTAGGGGGAGGGCTGCCTCCCACAGAACCTTCTCCCATTATAGAGATGATCGTGGGAATACTTGGAAAGGATTCCCCGGTTTTGTACGGAATCCAGGGTGGTTTGGATAGCGAGATTAATGCAGACGAGGAGACAGACTCAGGCATGCAATGGTGAGGACATGTTCCCACATAGTTTGTTAGCTGGACACGAAGCTTTAAGAAGTAGGCTGTCGTCCAAGGCCGATGGTAACATTGTATCGTTTACTTAATCACAGTATAGAATAAACTCGGGGCCGAACTGAGCTGCTGGAGTGTGCTTCTCGCAGCCATCAACTGAAACTAGTCCTAACGGCTCTAACGTCTCCCGATCGTCTGAACCAGTATGGCGATGGAATGACGATGTTATGTTAAACAATGATAATTAATACATGATAAACATGCACGCAAAGCAGCGTAGATAAGAAAGAAGCGTCCCATCGTAAGGTAACAGAAAATGCTCATTTATTAGCATCTGGTCTACAGAAAGAAGTGGAACAATGGAACGAACAACGAAATCACTTCTCTCCAAAAAGAAGTACTACTGCTACAGCAAGAAAAACTCAAATCAGAAACTGAGAAATTATCTTTGGAAAAAGACCATCTAAAATTGCAGTCGGTTCTTTACAAATTACAAATTGTGTGAATTGGCTAAAAGATGGACTCCTAAGCATTACAGAACTATAATTAAAGTGTGTGTGCGTGTGTGATTTTTAAATATTTGATTGTGTAAATAGTTTGATGACTTAAATGTTTGATTGTGTAAATAGATTGATGATTTTACTGTTACTATTTACATTTAATATTTAATTATGTTAATGTGATTATAATTGAAAAGTGAATAAAAATTAATTGTAAAAAAAACTCTTAAATGCACTATTAATTAAATCCACATAAAATAAATTAATCTGTCATAAGGAATTTACATTTAATTGGTAAAGAAGTTTGCTACAATGGCATCTCTGACCATAAAGCCATTGCCCTTGTGTTCTGGATGGTTTTGACACCCATTTGCCTCATATTCAAGGCTCTCTTGTTGGCCCTCATGGTCTGGGGGACCACAGCTCTTTGCTATATTGTGGAGCACTGCACAGGCCACAGTTACTCTGCAGGCACGCTCAGGGCACAGTCTGAGTTCCCCATGCAGACAGTGGAACCTTCTTTTGAGCTGACCAAACACCCTCTCGATGATGTTCCTTGTTCGTGCATGTGCATTGTTGAAAGGCTCCTAAAGGAATACAAGTAAATTTGTTAACATCCATCCACCACGCTGTTTTTCACTGAATAAGAAATTGTTTGCTCTTACCCTGATATGTTTTATTTTAAAAACAATAAATGCCTGTGCTGGGTTTGACGGCTGAAGAAAGGGTGCCATCAGCCATTGTCGGCATGGATATCCACTGTCTCCAAGCAAGACTCCTTCACATCTTCCCTCTTCAAAATCTCTGCCAATCTTGCGCTCTGACAGTATCCTGGCATCGTACGTGCTCCCAGGCCAAGATGCCACGATGTTTGTTATTTTGCAGTTTGCATCACAGATGCACTGCACGTTAATCGAATTGTAGTGTTTCCGATTCACGTTTGTGTCTTCATGTTGTCTGGGAGCTTGAATCCTGATGTGTGTGCCATCAATGGCTCCACATACATGAGGAAATCCAGCAACTGAATACATTTTTTAGGCAAATGCACCTTCTTCTGAGGTGGTCAGGGAACATTATGTGCTGTCTCATCCTCTTGGTTAAAGCTGTTGCGACTCTGTGGACAGCTCTGCTCACCGTTGACTTGTGCACATGAACTACTTCCCCCAACACTGATTGGCAGCAGCCACTTGCAAAGAAAGGCAGTGCAATCAAAGTTTGTTGTACTGGCTGCAGGGAATGGTTCCTCATTGTTTGTGGCATCAAGTCCTCCTCCAGCATTTCAGAGAGGTCATATGTTTTTTCTATTAAATCTGTAATTATCAATTAGCTGCTGATCAGTCATTGTATCAAGAGGGGTTTCTCTATCTCTAAACACTCTTTTAGGTACCTCAAACTCAGTGTCTTCTCCAAAATCCATGAACTCAGCCATGGTGAGAAGTGTTTGTTCCTCCACTGATAACTTAACAGTTTGGTTTAAGGGACCTAGAAGGGACTCCTAAGTTTTGAAATTAAAAACTTCCCTTAAGGTGTTTTCTGCAACTGCCAAATTATTTAAGAGAAACAAAAGAGGACACAAATACTTAAGGGAGAAACTTCAGTAAATCCTTAAATACATAGTTAAGTAGTTTTATTCAACTCACTTAAAGTTAAGGGAATATTAAGAGAAAAGTTAAGGGGAATTTTCCCTTAAGGTGTTTTATGCAACCAGCCACAGGTGTCTTAGTGCTGGGCTAAAACAAAAACCTGCACCCACACCGGCCCTTTTCAGATTAGACTGGACACTCCTGCTCTAAACATGTGAGTGTATTGCAGATTTCTGATAGAGGAAGATGTTTCTGTGAGGAGTCAAGAAGTGCTGTACGTGAGCCTTAGGGAAGGTGTTTCTGTGAGTCAGGAAGTGCTGTGCATGAGCCTTAGGGAAGGTGTTCTGTGAGTCAGGAAGTGCTGTATGTGAGCCTTAGGGAAGGTGTTTCTGTGAGGAGTCAGGAAGTGCTGTACGTGAGCCTTAGGGAAGGTGTTTCTGTGAGTCAGGAAGTGCTGTGCATGAGCCTTAGGGAAGGTGTTCTGTGAGTCAGGAAGTGCTGTGCGTGAGCCTTAGGGAAGGTGTTACTGTTAGGAGTCAGGAAGTGCTGTATGTGAGTCTTAGGGAAGGTGTTCTGTCAGTCAGGAAGTGCTGTGCATGAGCCTTAGGGAAGGTGTTACTGTTAGGAGTCAGGAAGTGCTGTATGTGAGTCTTAGGGAAGGCGTTCTGTCAGTCAGGAAGTGCTGTATGTGAGTCTTAGGGAAGGTGTTCTGTCAGTCAGGAAGTGTTGTGCGTGAGTCTTAGGGAAGGTGTTTCTGTCAGTCAGGAAGTGTTGTGTGTGAGTCTTAGGGAAGGTGTTTCTGTGAGTCAGGAAGTGCTGTATGTGAGTCTTAGGGAAGGTGTTTCTGTGAGTCAGGAAGTGCTGTGTGTGAGCCTTAGGGAAGGTGTTTCTGTGAGTCAGGAAGTGCTGTATGTGAGTCTTAGAGAAGGTGTTTCTGTGAGTCAGGAAGTGCTGTGTGTGAGCCTTAGGGAAGATGTTTCTTCAGACACTTCCGGCCCCCAGCTGCTCTTTGGCCTCTATGAGGCTGATTTATAAATGGACGGTTTGTTCACCCAAGCATGTTCCCTGGCTGACTTTTACCCATAAAGCCCCTCTGTGTGGCCACAGCAGAAGCCTGAGGGCCTTCTGTGAACCCACCATGGAGATGAAAACCACAAGCATACATATATTTACTGTACAATAAATCAATTATTATTATTATTATTATTATTATTATTATTATTATAATGGCCAGCTACACACACTGCATTGGTGGTTTGGAAGAACAGGGCACACATGAGAGCCTTGTCTTCATATCTGTATGTGCGATGATCAGAAATGTAGCTAATAAAGGTGCTTAATTCTATAAGACAAATGGGTTTGAGTGTACAGAGAGACTGCAAGCCTGCCTGTTTCTGATTCTGATGGGTTTGAGTGTACAGAGTCTGTAAGCCTGCCTGTTTCTGGTTCTGATGGGTTTGAGTGTACAGAGTCTGTAAGCCTGCCTGTTTCTGGTTCTGATGGGTTTGAGTGTACAGAGAGACTGCAAGCCTGTCTGTTTCTGGTTCTGGTGGGTCTGAGTGTACAAAGAGACTGCAAGCCTGCCTGTTTCTGGTTCTGATGGGTTGGAGTGCACAGAGAAATTGTACGTCTGTCTGTTTCTGGTTCTGATGGGTTTGAGTGTACAGAGAGACTGTAAGTCTGTCTGTTTCTGGTTCTGATGGGTTTGAGTGTACAGAGAGACTGTAAGTCTGTCTGTTTCTGGTTCTGATGGGTTTGAGTGTACAGAGAGACTGTAAGTCTGTCTGTTCTGATGGGTTTGAGTATATAGAGACTGTAAGTCTGTCTGTTTCTGGTTCTGTTGGGTTTGAGTGTATAAATTGAGTTGTATAAGTGGATTGTATATAAAAAGAATGTAAGTTGTGTAAGTTGCTATGGATAAGAGCGCCTTCTGAATGAATGAAAATGTGAATAATTCATATTTTTTCAGTGTGTCCTAGAGTCGGGGTCAGATGGATCTCTAGGACACCTTCTATCCCAGCATGCTTAGGGGCAGCCGCTGAGAGGTTTTGTTCTTTCTTTCTTTCTTTCTTTCTTTCCTTTAGCACCTGACCTCCTCCCTGCTGGCTGTGGCCTTCCTCACCTCCTTCGGCAGCTCCATGCTCTACGGCTTCAACCTGGCGGTGGTCAATTCTCCTGCAGGAGTAAGTCAGTGGGTTTACATGATGCTTGAAAAAGTCAATTTATTATATTTAAACTTTGTAGCCCGACTGAAATCAAACTAATTCGAATTTTTCAAAGTCAGACAAACATACCTAGATAATGCGGTTGGGGGTCAATTTACTACAGCATGTATACGCCAAAAATTGGCCTAGGTGTTCTGCACATTTTCCGTAATTTACATAGCAACTACTGTGGCCAAGCGGAATCGATAACATTTCTGAAAATATATAACTTTTAGAGATTTAATTCAATTTTCTACTGAGGCTTTTGTCGTTTATTGAGGGTTTCAGAAAATTTTGGTGACTCTGACTATAATCTAATGTTTTTCACATTTACTGTTCGATTGAGCAAGTACAATTCAAAGTACATTTTTATGGGTTAGTGCTGTCCAATTGTGCTAGCTACTTCACATTAACCTTGTACACTGATCAATGAAGGCTAACAGCACAGTACCACTTAATTATTGTCACTTCTGTCACCACTGTAATGAACTAAAAAAAGGCGACAAACAACCTTTTCTGTGAGAAATGCATTGTCGAGCTCACGCGCATACACTGCTGGTGACATTCTAAAGCTCCGCTTTGCCCTCCCTAGTATCATGGCGAGAAAAACATTTCTGGACCGACGAGGAGACCAACTTCATGCTATCGGAATTAAAGTAGTTAAATATCCTAAAATACATGGATGGAAGAAAAAAGCGGAATGGCGAAATATTCAAAAAATTTGCGACAAAATTGGAGGAAGCAGGATTTATAAGAAGCCTTCGTCAGACACACCTCCAATCAATAAATCAATTCTTTCTCATCTTTGGCCAAATCGAGCTATTAATATAGATCGATTTCAACTGCATGTAAACGCACTGAGTGTGCTGTGCTGAGTCACACTCACATACAACACGTGTGCAGTGCTGTTTCACACTCACATACAACACGTGTGCAGTCTGCCACACTGTTTCACACTCACATACAACACGTGTGCAGCCTGGGTCAGCCTGAGTCAGCCTAGGTCAGTCTGGGTCAGCCTAGGTCAGTCTGGGTCAGCCTGGGTCAGCCTGGGTCAGCCTGGGTCAGTCTGGGTCAGTCTGGGTCAGCCTGGGTCAGTCTGGGTCAGCCTAGGTCAGTCTGGGTCAGCCTGGGTCAGCCTGAGTCAGCCTAGGTCAGTCTGGGTCAGCCTAGGTCAGTCTGGGTCAGCCTGGGTCAGCCTGAGTCAGTCTGCGTCAGCCTGAGTCAGCCTGGGTCAGCCTGGGTCAGGCTAGGTCAGCCTGAGTCAGCCTAGGTCAGCCTGGGTCAGCCGGGTCAGCTTGGGTCAGCCTGGGTCAGCTTGGGTCATCCTGAGTCAGCCTGGGTCAGCCTGGGTCAGCCTGGGTCAGGCTAGGTCAGCCTGAGTCAACCTAGGTCAGCTTGGGTCAGCCTGGGTCAGCTTGGGTCAGCCTGGGTCAGCCTGGGTCAGCCTGGGTCAGCCTAGGTCAGCCTGAGTCAGCCTGAGTCAGTCCACAGATTCACAGGAGCCTGACCAAGGAGGTTGTGACATAAATTCAACCCTGTGCCTTTCAGTTCGTCAGGCGTGAAGGGTCAAAGCTGAAGCAACATGTTTTCATGACCTTTGTTCACGGCATGTTCGATGAAACATGATTAGCTATGGAGGTTATGGATGCTCAGTTATGGAAACGCATTCAAACCCTAATTCTGTTTGGAGCATTCGTTTGGCATCATTGTCTTTATTTGGTAAAGCAACATGGTCCAGATCATCCGGCCACCACTTGTTCCGAATGTACCATAGAGGAATTGTGTTTGAGATATAATAGTGTATAATAGCATTATGTTACTGACTAATCGGGCCAAAATGGCATTAAAACATGGTATTTTTAACATAGAAACCTTTGTGGCTAGCTCAGCAAGCATGTGTTATGGGGGGTTGTGGGTTACACTGGATGGGATGAGTGGGTTTTTTGATCTTATGCCTGTTCAATTTATGAAAATGTTTTGTCATGTCATTTTTCTTTATAATTATAATTCATCACTGACAAATTCAAATATAGGTAGACATCTGCAATGTCATATTTTACTAGTCAATACTTAATAGTACTTAGTCTTACTTATTTAGTTTTTTACTACATTTTTTTAAGGTAAATGGCTTCCTCTCTTGTTTTGAGTAGAGTAAATCTATCAGTTTACATAAGGGTACACTGTAATTTGGTAAATTGTGATTATTATTCGCTAAATCCATTGGAGTAGATTGATTTAGCCCATAGACCTTTTTACTATAGTTTAGAGCTCTTAGCATCTTCTCTCTGATCAGTAAATAGGCCAGAGGGTTGTCCTATTGTCACGTGTAGACTGGAAAGCTGGGAGTTGATTAAGAGTCATTTAAAGCCTCTTCTGGAGTAGAAGGACAGGGGCCAGCTGCTAGGGCCCATATAACAGTGTCTCAGATGAAACTCACCAGCAGAAAAAGAAGTGAATTGACAACATGCCGCCACCACTGCCCCCTTTTCATCCTAAAGTGATTAGGAAAAGGATAGGAATGTAATGTAATGTAACCGGAATTTAATTTCTCTGTGACCTGAAAACTCCTGGCTGGGGGACTGCAGTGGTGGTGCTGGTCACGAGAGAGAGTCCTGACTCCTGCTTGGCTGTGCTTCTGCGTCCCCTGGGCGTTCCTGAGCAAAGCCGCGCACTTCCTGACTGTGGAATCGGCAGCACTGCCCTGCTTGCGACCCAGACTCATGTGCAGACAAATTTCCCCACAGGGACAATAAAGTATATTGTATTGTATTGTATAGAATCTTCAGTGGGATCTGTTAGATGTGCTAGACACACTCTGACTGTAGAGCAGAGAGAGATTCAGTGACTCTGCAGTGGGATCTGTTAGATGTGCTAGACACACTCTGACTGTAGGGCAGAGAGAGATTCAGTGACTTTGCAGTGGGATCTGTTAGATGTGCTAGACACACTCTGACTGTAGGGCAGAGAGAGATTCAGTGACTTTGCAGTGGGATCTGTTAGATGTGCTAGACACACTCTGACTGTAGAGCAGAGATTCAGTGACTCTGCAGTGGGATCTGTTAGATGTGCTAGACACACTCTGACTGTAGGGCAGAGAGAGATTCAGTGACTCTGCAGTGGGATCTGTTAGATGTGCTAGACACACTCTGACTGTAGGGCAGAGAGAGATTCAGTGACTTTGCAGTGGGATCTGTTAGATGTGCTAGACACACTCTGACTGTAGGGCAGAGAGAGATTCAGTGACTCTGCAGTGGGATCTGTTAGATTGTTAGAGACGGGGGAGTGAGGATTTATGCCCCCTAATACGAATGGAGCTGCAATGAGCAGAACAATTTACTTATCTGAACAATTTAAAGGTTTTTCTTTTCACAGCAAAATTCAGTTATTGGTTCAAAGGACTGAGTCACCAATGGCATATGTAGCTGTGCTGTAGCTCTTATCTGTTTTTCTTTAAATTTTTGGAAACCTCGTGTTCCCCTCACAAGTGTTAGTTCTAGTTTTTGTGTTTAAGCAAAAACCACAAAATTAATCATTAGAGCAGTTTAGATGAGTGGTTGTAAATACAGTAGCACGACTGATTACACTGGGCTGGTCAGACGGCTTCCCCCCTCTATAGCCAGGTACTCCCCAAGATGTATTCCCATCAGGGAGTTTTTTCTTGCCATTGTTTGAGTGTTTTTCTTCCTACTGGGGGAGTTTTTCCCTCAGTGTTTCACTTTATGGGGGTCCAGGCCTGGTTTTTGCCTAATTTTCTTGTGTTCTTTCAAGCGTCTTTGTGACAGTGTCTCCGTAAAAAGCGTTATACAAATAAAATTGAAATTGAAATGAAAATGAATTGCCGTCAAGCCATTCGAACACCATAATTCCATGATACAGTATGTCAGGGGATTACAAGTTATCATGTAGATCATGCTTCTGTAAAGTATACTGTAATAACTGTGTGCTCTCTTTAGCCCTGTGAGGTATGCCTATCTCTTTTGAGCAGTCCTTCACATGTTGTGATCTTTTTTAAACGTGCTGTGTGTTCCCTGGTCTCCCCCTCCAGTACATTAAGGACTTCTATAACCGCACCATAGTGAGCCGCAATGGCACGGGCATGAGCCAGGAGGCGCTCACGCTCCTGTACTCCCTCACCGTGTCCGTCTTCGCCATCGGGGGGCTGGTGGGCTCCCTCATGGTCGGCATGCTGGTCACCAGATTTGGGAGGTGAGCGGGTACACCCAGCTGGCCCGCTCAGCACTGGGTGTGGGCTCATATCAGGGGTGCAGAGGAAGGGCTCTTCTGTTTCGGGGCTCCATGGAAACTTCTGTTCTGGCTTATTTAACCTGGTTACTTGACATAATATATGAAGTAATGTTCTGTAGCTGTTATTATAATTAAGTCTGAACTAATCTCATGTTTTTTTCTTATGTTAAAGCTCCCACTGTTTAAGTGCATTTATAATAAGAGATATAATAGAGGCCTGCCCATTTTCAGTCATTCCTGATTATGTACATTAAATGCAAACCAAAGATTAATGATGTGCTATCATGTTCATTGCAATTGTCAGTGTTAACACAACCAGATATTAATACGGGTTTGAAGTGTTTATGATGTCAATCTCATCTGACTGTAAATCTAAACAAGGTTTTATTGTCAGAGAAAGAATTGTTTGTGAAGTCTTTGCAGTTTTACAGCGTAGTTTAGTCATGGAAGATCACTTTTCTGTTTTTGTTGTGTTAATCGCCTCCCTTTCTGCCCGTAATTATCTGTGATTAATAGACAGTGACCGGTGAGCTAACGGTGCGGTTTCTCTTTTCAGGAAGGGCACTGTGTTGAACTCCACGGTGCTCGTCTTCATCGCTGGTTCGCTGATGGGGTTCAGCCGGATATGCGACTCCCCAGAAATGGTCATCTTTGGCCGCTTTATCACAGGAATACACTCAGGTACAATTTCCACGCACATGCAGTCACCATTGGCCACTTCATCACTAGTAGATGCTTACATACACTGTTAGCATGTAGCACTGTTTTAACTGGTCCAGTGTCTCAATGGTAGATGTTTACATACACTGTTAGCATGTACCACTGTTATAACTGGTCCAGTGTCTCACTGTTAGATGTTTACATACACTGTTAGCATGTAGTAATGTTATAACTGGTCCAGTGTCTCACTGGTAGATGTTTACATTCACTGTTAGCATGTAGTACTGTTATAACTGGTCCAGCTTTTTACTGGTAGCTGTTTACATTCACTGTTAGCATGTAGCACTGTTATAACTGGTCCAGCTTTTTTACTGGTAGATGTTTACATACACTGTTAGCATGTAGCACTGTTATAACTGGTCCAGCTTTTTACTGGTAGATGTTTACATACACTGTTAGCATGTAGCACTGTTATAACTGGTCCAGTGTCTCACTGGTAGATGTTTACATACACTGTTAGCATGTGGCACTGTTATAACTGGTCCAGTGTCTCACTGGTAGATGTTTACATACACTGTTAGCATGTGGCACTGTTATAACTGGTCCAGTGTCTCACTGGTAGATGTTTACATTCACTGTTAGCATGTGGCACTGTTATAACTGGTCCAGTGTCTCACTGGTAGATGTTTACATACACTGTTAGCATGTGGCACTGTTATAACTGGTCCAGTGTCTCTCTGGTAGATGTTTACATACACTGTTAGCATGTAGCAGTGTTATAACTGGCCCAGTGTCTCTCTGGTAGATGTTTACATACACTGTTAGCATGTAGCACTGTTATAACTGGCCCAGTGTCTCACTGGTAGATGTTTACATACACTGTTAGCATGTAGCACTGTTATAACTGGTCCAGTGTCTCACTGGTAGATGTTTACATACACTGTTAGCATGTAGCACTGTTATAACTGGTCCAGTGTCTCACTGGTAGATGTTTACATACACTGTTAGCATGTAGCACTGTTATAACTGATCCAGTGTCTCACTGGTAGATGTTTTCATACACTGTTAGCATGTAGCACTGTTATAACTGGTCCAGTGTCTCACTGGTAGATGTTTACATACACTGTTAGCATGTAGCACTGTTATAACTGATCCAGTGTCTCACTGGTAGATGTTTACATACACTGTTAGCATGTAGCACTGTTATAACTGGTCCAGTGTCTCACTGGTAGATGTTTACATACACTGTTAGCATGTAGCACTGTTATAACTGGTCCGGCTCTGTGTTGTGCCACAGGGATCGCGCTCAGTGTGGTGCCCATGTACCTCGGAGAGATCGCTCCCAAAAACCTGAGGGGGTTCCTGGGCCTCATGCCCAGCATCTTCATCTGCGTCGGGGTGTTCACCGCCCAGATTCTGGGGCTCCATGAGTTACTGGGACAGGTACGGACCTGTGCGCGTGCTCCCTGTGCAGCCTGCAAGCCGGCTCCCTTTAGGCCCGTGTGACAGGGTAGTTCTGTGGAACCCAGGGAAGCTTTTGGTTGGACGTTCCTTTGTAAAGGCCGTTTACTCAATGTGTGCATGGCGTGTGCAGCTTAATTTCCTAGTGGTAGTTCTATTTCCTTCCTTTCATCAGATAATTTTATTCTTAACAACATTTTAAAAAAGATAAGAATCCACTTTAACAGCAGTCATCTCAACCAGCCAGTGATGTAGGGATGATCGTGGATTGCATTTATATAGGATATTGCATCTATGCACTATATGCTACAGTGAATGGGAGAAACTCACCTCAACCCCAGCCAGCATGCAGAGATCCTCAGGACAGGTCTGTTGTTATGGCGATGGGTGTATACAGGTATATGGCCTTGTTTCGCAGGAGGAGTACTGGCCTTTATTCCTGGCTCTGGTGGTGATACCCACTTTCATCCAGTTGATGCTGTTGCCATGGTTCCCAGAAAGCCCCCGGTACTTGCTGATAGAGAAGCACAATGTCCATGCCACCATAACAGGTGAGTTTACAGACACTGACTAACTGAGTATCCACAAAACTGAAATCCCACGTAGACAGTTCCCTGGTAACTCTAACTAAGAAATTGTAACTAATTAACTGCGTATAAAATGTTAACAGAATAGTTTGCAATGTTGATTTACATTAAGGCATTGTATTGCTGTGGCTGTTTATGAAGTGGATATTATACATCCATCATAAATTACATACGAGTGTTCATCTTTGTCTGTGAGACACTGGTAAAATATTTTATGAGCATTGTTTCACGGTGCCAAATCGGAAAGCCATTTATTCCAAGCATGTTAGAAATGTAAAAACAATTTGACACCAGGTTTATTAAAGTGAATCAAGCAGTATTTGGTGTGCATGACTACCAGACCAGACACAAGTATAACAGCACATGCACTTAGCAAGGCTGGATCTGCCTGAATAAAGAGGATGATTGTTGCGGGGTGGGATGTGCGCCCTCTACAGCGCTCAAGTGGTACCGCGCCAAGTGCAACCTGCAGGCGGAGATCGAGGAGATGCAGGAGGAGCAGCGCTCGCTGTCCTCGGTGCGGACGGTGTCCGTGCGGCGCCTCCTGGTGGATTCCTCTGTGCGCTGGCAGGTCCTCTCCGTGGTGGTCATCAACATTGGCATGCAGCTGTCCGGCATCGACGCGGTGAGGTGCCCCGCCCGCTGCCCCACCTGCTGCCCCACCTGCTGCTACGCCCACTGCCCCGTCCGCTGCCACCCACACTGCCTTGCCCGCTGCCATCCACACTGCCCCGTCTGCTGCTACACCCGCTTCCACACCCACTGCCCCGCCCGCTGCCACCCCCACTGCCCCGTCTGCTGCTACACCCGCTTCCACACCCACTGCCCCGCCCGCTGCCATCCCCACTGCCCCGTCTGCTGCTACACCCGCTTCCACGCCCACTGCCACCCACACTGCCTTGCCCGCTGCTACACCCGCTTCCATGCCCACTGCTACACCTGCTGCCACCCCCACTGCCCCGCCCACTGCCACACCCACTGCCCCGCCCGCTGCCACCCACACTGCCTTGCCCGCTGCTACACCCGCTTCCATGCCCACTGCTACACCTGCTGCCACCCCCACTGCCCCGCCCACTGCCACACCCGCTGCCCCGCCCGCTGCCACCCACACTGCCTTGCCCGCTGCTACACCCACTTCCATGCCCACTGCTACACCTGCTGCCACCCCCACTGCCCCGCCCACTGCCACACCCGCTGCCCCGCCCGCTGCCACCCACACTGCCTTGCCCGCTGCTACACCCACTGCCTCGCCCACTGCCACACCCACTTCCACGCCCACTGCCACACCCGCTGCCACCCCCAATGCCTCGCCCACTGCCACACCCACTTCCATGCCCACTGCCTCGCCCACTGCCACACCCGCTGCCCCACCCGCCACCACGCCCACTGCCAGACCCACTGCCCCGCCCCCTCCCTCGCCTGCTGCCACACCCGCTGCCTCACCCACTGCCACCCCCGCTTCCATGCCCACTGCCTCGCCCACTGCCGCACCCGCTTCCACGCCCGCTGCCACACCCACTTCCTCGCCCGCTGCCACACCCCCTTCCTCACCAACTTCCCCGTCCCCTCCCTCACACGCTGCCATGCCTGCTGCCACGCCCCCTCCCTCGCCTGCTGCCACACCCGCTGCCTCACCCACTGCCACACCCGCTTCCATGCCCACTGCCTCGCCCACTGCCGCACCCGCTTCCACGCCCGCTGCCACACCCACTGCCTCGCCCACTGCCCCGCACCCTCCCTCGCCAGCTGCCCCGTCCCCTCCCTCACCCGCTGCCATGCCCGCTGCCATGTCCCCTCCCTCGCCTGCTGCCATGCCCGCTGCTACGCACACTGCCGCGCCTGCTGTCCCGCCCACTGCCACACCCGCTGCCAGGGGACATATGCACGGGCCTGGTGCTCTTAGTGCGCTTCGCTTTAGTTCACAGGCACAGCGTATTCAGGATAACGTCACACACAGAGGAGTAAAAAAGCTTAATACTGCTGCGCCTGAATGGATAATATTGATCAAATCTTACGCCAGCAGGGCCAGCTGAGAAATGTAATAGAAGTATAACTGAAAATCATCCCTGGAATTTGGCAATCAAGAACTGCTCATTTTAAAAATGGGCCATTATACAAACGGAACAGTTCCAGTGCAGCCCGCTATTGGACACTTCAGGAGCCTCGGTAATGTAGTGCACAATGAGATTAACTGATCGTTCAGTTATACAAGTTATTCATTGATTATGTCTCTAATGTGGCTGCCAGGAGGCTGGTGGCATACGTAAAGAAGGCACTGAGATGTAACTATAATGACAACGAGTGGCTTAAAATGACTCAGTATCTGAATGTAGGCATTCACGAGTCAGTGAGCGGAAAGCACAGACCTTTATTTACATCTTTCTGCTGCTCCATTTCCAGGTATTGATTTATAAAGCCATAAAATGGAATTTCATTAGTCATATTGTTTCATCTTACTTCACCTATCAGGTCTTAACTTTATTCTCTTCATGACAAACGACAAAGGACTGTGTGGTAAAGTTGGTTTTGTACCATACATAGTTTACATTTTTGTGTTTGTCAGATGCAAATGTAATTCTGTAGAAACAATTTTGAATTCATGTCTTTATTATTTTTAGTTGTTTCTGTACAAATTTGCCTGAACACATAATCCTCTTTGTTACTTACCAAATGCATTCATAGCACAGTTTTTTATATATATACACTGGTAAACAGAACTGCTACAATGAACACAAAATCTAGAAATAATGTTGTGATTTAAATGGATAAAATTATATCTGAGAAATGTTTGGTAAATGTGTTAAAAAACACAATACATCTTGCAAACAGTGTAGAATGATTGAATCTGTCACACAGATCTGGTTCTACACCAATGACATCTTTGAGAAAGCTGGAATCCCCGCCCCTCAGATCCAGTACACCACTGTCGGGACAGGAGCCATCGAGGTGGTCGCAGGCCTCATTGGGGTGAGTCCTTTCCAGCCCCTAAAAAATCTTCCCCTCTACCACTGTGTGAAATTAAAAAAATAACAGAAAAAATAAGCCTACAGATATGAAGTATTGTTTTGAGCAGTTATTCACTGGCAGAGGAAGCTACTGCTTCTCTCCATTTATCTTCAATTTGTATTCCAGCCCTTTAATAAATGTATTAGTCCATACAGTGAGTTCAGAAGTTGCCCTTTGCATGACAGAAGGGAGGAGTTACACGGTACTCTTCTCAGAGGAGGGGTATATTAAAACAACGTCAAAAATCCATATTGGGAAAAGTTTAAAATCAAGAAAATGGGGCCCTTGTTCTGGACCAATCAGTTTACTAACCTGATATATATGTAGCTTATTGACCTGATATATACTGTATGTAGTTTACTAACCTGACATACAGTATATGTAGCTTACTGGCCTGATATATATGCCGCTTACTAACCTGATATATATGTAGCTTATTGACCTGATATATACTGTATGTAGTTTACTAACCTGACATACACAGGTCAGCCACAACATTAAAACCACCTGCATTTTTTCTTTTTTCTGATTTAATATTTTATTTTCTCTGATTGTAATCAATCAATTCACACGTGGTCAAAGTGCAGACTCCAAGCTTTTATTAAAGGGTATTCTTATACGTTTTGGTTTCACCATGTAGTAGTTGCAGCACTTTTTATATGAAGTCCCCCATTTCAGTGTTTTAGACAAATTAACATAATGTCAGATAAAAGAGTCATGTTTTGCATTTGGTTGCATGTCCTTTGCATGCCATGACTTCCTGATGTCTGTGACTTATCAACATCATCAGAGTCTGGATATCTTATTGTCAGGTTGTCCTACAGGCGATACAAAAACTCTTTGCATTTGAATGGGTCTCTATGGGAATAGGGGGGTGGGACTAGATTTAGCTATAAATTATGCTGATACAGTATAGAACACATTTGTTGGCTAAATGGCTTTAAGTCATCAAGGGTCCAAGGTATCAAATGAGCCTCAAACCACCGTGCTGCTGCCAGATATATAGTAGATACTACAAGCATTGTTTCTCCTGAATATGTTTTTCCATTTAGTTCAACAGGGTTTAGTCTTGCAGTCTGACAGTATGAGTGTGTGGGTTCTCCTGTATGGGGGATGAGTGCTGTAGGCAGGATTTAACCCTGCAGTCTGTCAGTATGAGTGTGTGGGATCTCCTGTATGGGGGATGAGTGCTGTAGGCAGGATTTAACCCTGCAGTCTGACAGTATGAGTGTGTGGGATCTCCTGTTAATCATAAGGGCTCAGTGCTGTCAGTGCCCACCGCCCCACTCAGAGGAAGGAAATGGGGTGCTAAGCACGTGTGGAGATTGGTTATAAAATTACAGCCATTCATTCTGCTGTCTTCTCTCCCTCTTTAAGTCATCACTGTGTTTTAACGCCGTTTAGGAAACAGAAGTGCCCCCTTCCCATCAGGTCCCCTCCATCTTTTTCATGAGCTGCAGTGACTATAAGGGGCGAACACTAAGGCTGTTTGATTAGTTATCTGCACTGAAGGAGCGTAGGGTGACTCACATGGTCACGTGGTTACGCAGCTTGATGCCCTCCCGTTGTGTGCCCTAGCCTAGTGTGCCACTGGGGGGCGACGCCCGTTTCATTGGTGCGTTCTCCTGGTGGGCGGTGCCTGTTTCATTGGTGCATTCTCCTGGTGGGCGGTACTCTCAGAAGCAAGCAGGTCGTTTCATTGGTGTGTTCTCCTGATGGGAGGTGCCCTCAGATGCAGGCAGGCCGTTTCATTGGTGCGATCCCCTGGTGGGAGGTGCCCTCAGAAGCAGGCAGGCCGTTTCATTGGTGCGTTCTCCTGGTGGGAGGTGCCTGTTTCATTGGTGTGTTCTCCTGGTGGGCGGTGCCTGCAGAAGCAGGCAGGCCGTTTCATTGGTGTGTTCTCCTGATGGGCGGTGCCCTCAGAAGCAGGCAGGTTGTTTCATTGGTGTGTTCTCCTGGTGGGCAGTGCCCTCAGAAGCAGGCAGGCCGTTTCATTGGTTGTCCTGTGTTCTCCTGGGTCCCCAGTGTTTCACCATCGAACATCTGGGCAGGAGGCCGCTGATAATCGGAGGCTTTGGGTTCATGGGACTGTGCTGCGCTGGGATCACGCTCTCTCTGGTCCTACAGGTACGTTTTCACCCAAATGGGCAGTTCTGTCATTCATATAAATGTTCCCACTGATGGCACACATATTACAGAGCATGGCAATGATGCCAAACTCTGTGTATACACCCAGTATTAATATTAAATGCTGGACACTTTTGTTGGACACAGTTTACTTAAAGAGCCCGTTTACAGTGTTAGAAAACATTTATTAAATACTACACTTGTAATTTTACAGTGCCAAGCAGTTTATGTTTCAGTTGCTTGTGTGCCACGTGTCAGGGTGTGGTTGCACTCAGCTTATTCACACAGTAAATATCAACAACTTTCAACACAATAAATATACAGACTTGCCTAAATACACAACAGCGTCTAAATTATTTCCCCTTCTTAAATTAGATATGTATTTCATATTTGTAACATCTCACTTTCTTTGCATATATTTCTTCAGAAATAAATCTGCGCTTACCAATGTGTTTCTAACAGTATGCATGTTCTCTTTAAATGAAGTGAAACTTTGTTTTTTGGTCTTCAGGAGCACGTCTCTGTCATGCGCTACGTGAGCGTTGCCTGTGTGGTGGGGATCATCGCTGGGTTCTGTATAGGACCAGGTAGGTTCTTTAGACCCCCATCCATGCGCTATGTGAGTGTGGGCTGTGTGGTGGGGATCATCGCTGGGTTCTGTATAGGACCAGGTAGGTTCTTTAGACCCCCATCCATGCGCTATGTGAGTGTGGGCTGTGTGGTGGGGATCATCGCTGGGTTCTGTATAGGACCAGGTAGGTTCTTTAGACCCCCATCCATGCGCTATGTGAGCGTTGCCTGTGTGGTGGGAATCATCGCTGGGTTCTGTATTGGGCCAGGTAGGTTCCTTTAGACCCCTATCCATGCGCTATGTGAGTGTGGCCTGTGTGGTGGGCATCATCACTGGTAGGTTCCATTTCAAAACTGTCCTCTGGATGTGACCAAAGTTCAGATGAACCATGTATGTAGGTTTTACACACTGTATTTCACCCAAAAGCTCTTTCTCGTTTTCCCCTCTTTGCTTGTCACAATATTTCCCACTTGGTTGGCACTGTATATGTATATATACAACACTGTATATGCACGGCCGCTGGGTTTCACTCCGGTGAAAGGTTGGGGAAAGGTTGTCTGAGAAGCAGGGAAATGGTGACCCCTGGAGGTGAACTGTGGTATATTTGAAACATTGATAAAATATCCCTTACTCTTTTAGAAGCTACATTGCACGGAAGATTAGTCAGAATAATAAAAGCAGGCAGTTAACTTCAGACACACAAAGTGTCAGTTCTGAATAAACCTATTCTTTTCCTCCGAAACTTTATTCATGTTGCCCTCTGGATAGCTTTTTAAGGGAGCCATTTCTTTAAAAGGTCATTACCATCATTAAATATAGTGTGTTTGACGGTGATTTATTAGAATGCGTAATGTGCGCATATAATAGTGTGATAGACTGGCTCATATATGGAGTGACAGTGAGCATGTGTCATGTCTCTCTGCCATTGGAGCAGAACTGTTATTTTCCCACGTTGGCTGCATGTCTGTGTCTGTGACCTTTTGAGACTGAGCTGTAGTTTAACACAACAGCATGTGAAGGTAAATAGGCCCCTCAGATAGAGCTGCTGTTGTGTGTCCAGTAGTACTGATGCTACTCCACTACTCCGCCAGTGGATGCTTAAATCCTATAGCGGCCTCTAATTGTTATTTTATTTTCCTGTCCGTTGAGCCAGCTATATGCCCCCTCCCCAACTGTTAGTCCACTGTCGCACGAAAATCCAAATCCACTCAAAGTATTGATATTTTTTAATGCCATTTTGTAGCTATATATTTTCCTGATGTCTTCCTGTTTCTCTGGAAGATTGTGTCTGCCTTGTGTTTACCTGAGAAACAACCCAATTACAGGAAACAACAGTAAATCAAGGAGCCTGTTAGACATTTAGAGTTAAACCACGGTCTGAGAAACACCCTGAAATACATTTCCATCCAAAGAAAAGTTTAATTTTTTTGTTTATTTCATTCTGTAGCAACAACAGCTTTGAATAATTTCCCCCGTTCAGCAGAAAGCAGTGTGCTACCCAGCCACAGACGTGCTGCACAGTGTGCGGATAATAGATGAGGGCTCGAGATGTTTACGAAATTGATGGATTATCAGGCCCTCAAACAAATCTATAATTCATTCTCTCTCCACAATTTCTTCTGCTGTAATTACGTCTTTAATTAGGGGTGTTATGGCTCATTGTTCATAAACAATGATGAATATGGCTTTTTATGACAAAACCATGCGTGCACAATGGGCTGAGGATGGGGTGCCTTATCGGTTCGACTGCATTAAGACTCCCCTTGCAATTATCATGCACAAATAATGAAGTTGCCAGTTTGCTTGCGCGCAGAATGCATTAGATTTGAAAAAACACCTTGAGCCACCGCATTTTTCTCTTGTAACCAAAAGGGAGTAGGAGTTAAGCACTGGAACATCCATACTTCTGTGCATTGAGATAATGAACAGCACATTCATCCATTATAATGTTCCTTTGCCCACCACTGCAATATTGTGCATTTTCAGGTACAGGTACATTTTTACATGGCTAAAATGTATTCTTACATACACTCACCGGCCACTTCATTAGATGACAGGAGTGGCACCCGGTGTGGTCTTCTGCTGCTGTGGCCCATCTGCTTCAAGGTTTGACGTGGTGTGCGTTCAGAGATGCTCTTCTGCATACCTCGGTTGTAACGAGTGGTTATTTGAGTTACTGTTGCCTTTCTATCAGCTCGAACCAGTCTGGCCATTCTCCTCTGACCTCTGCCATCAACAAGGTATTTTCGCCCAGAGAACTACCGCTCATTGGATATTTTCTCTGTAAACCCTAGAGATGGTTGTGCGTGAAAATCCCAGTAGATCAGCAGTTTCTGAAAAAGTCAAACCAGCCTGTCTGGCACCAACAAACATGCCACGTTCAAAGTCAGTTAAATCACCTCACTTCCCCATTGTGATGCTTGGTTTGAACTTCAGCAGATTGTCTTGACCATCTCTACATGCCTAAATGCATTGAGTTTCTGGCACGTGATTGGCTGATTAGATATTTGCGTTAACGGGTGCAGTTTGCAGTTGAACAGGTGTACCTAATTAAGTGGCCGATGAGTGTATATTTTTTACGTAATACACAATCATTTTGTCAATAGGGCAGCAGAATAAATATCTCTAGATTTTAAAATACATCTGTACTTGAGTGTAAATTACTGAATCATGGTCACTGTCCATTGTCTGTACATAAAGTACTATATTCAATTACAGTGTTTATTACTATATTAAATTACATCAGAGGAAAGCTGAAGGCTTGGGCTCCTTGTTACTCAGTACGAACTATCTGAGAATGGAATGTGCATACACACACACACACACACATATACACGCACACACACACACGCTTACATACACACAGATATTTTTTTTTAAAAACCACAGAAATTACATTACATTTTACTTTGTTTAATTTCTAGAATGGCTTACATGTGAGGTTCCTAAGAGTTGCCCAATAAGACACATGGTTGGTTCATGACTTCTGTACTCATAAAATATGAAATTATCCAGAGGCACGAGCAGGACACAGGGACTGAGCAGGAGACAGGGATTGAGTGGGACACAGGGACTGAGCAGGAGACAGGGACTGAGCAGGAGACAGGCCTGAGCGGGACACAGGGACTGAGCAGGACACAGGGACTGAGCAGGACAGGGGGACTGAGGCAGGAGATAGAGGCTGAGCAGGAGACAGGCCTGAGCGGGACACAGGGACTGAGCAGGAGACAGGATTGAGCAGGAGACAGGGACTGAGCAGGAGACAGGGACTGAGCAGGAGACAGGCCTGAGCGGGACACAGGGACTGAGCAGGACACAGGGACTGAGCAGGACAGGGGGACTGAGGCAGGAGATAGAGGCTGAGCAGGAGACAGGCCTGAGCGGGACACAGGGACTGAGCAGGAGACAGGATTGAGCAGGAGACAGGGACTGAGCAGGAGACAGGGACTGAGCAGGAGACAGGGGCTGAGCAGGAGGCAGGGACTGAGCAGGAGACAGGGGCTGAGCAGGAGGCAGGGACTGAGCAGGAGACAGGGACTGAGCAGGAGACAGGGACTGAGCAGGACACAGGGACTGAGCGGGAGACAGGGACTGAGCAGGAGGCAGGGACTGAGCAGGAGACAGGGGCTGAGCAGGAGGCAGGGACTGAGCAGGAGACAGGGGCTGAGCAGGAGGCAGGGACTGAGCAGGAGACAGGGACTGAACAGGACAGGGGGACTGAGCAGGAGACAGGGACTGAGCAGGAGGCAGGGACTGAGCAGGAGGCAGAGGCTGAGCAGGAGGCAGGGACTGAGCGGGAGACAGGCCTGAGCGGGACACAGGGACTGAGCAGGAGACAGGCCTGAGCAGGACACGGGGACTGAGCGGGACACGGGGACTGAAGAGTGACTTTTGTCCTCCTGTAGCGGGTGTCCCGTTCCTGATCACGGCGGAGCTGTTTAAGCAGTCTCACCGTCCCGCTGCCTACACCGTGGGGGGGTCCCTCAACTGGATGTCCAACTTCACTGTGGGCTTCGTGTTTCCCTTCCTGCAGGTCAGTAACCCCACCCCACCCATCTACTGGCCACTCATCTTCACTCCAACCTGTGCTGTCCTGTTCCTATGAAACTTCACTCCAACCTGTGCTGTGCTCTTCTTATGAAACTGTATTCCAACCTGTGCTGTGCTGTTTTTATAAAGCTTTATTCCAACCTGTGCTGTGCTGTTTTTATGAAGCTTTATTCCAATCTGTGTCATCCTGTTCTTGTGAACCTTCATTCCAACCTGCACTGTCTTGTTCTGATGCCCTGCCCTGTTCCTGGAGATCTACCATCCTGTGGGTTTTCATTTCAACCCTATTTTGACACACCTGACTTTACTAATTAGCAGCTCAAAGAGATCTCTAGCTGTGGAATGGGGTCTGCTTTATTAGGGTTGAAATGAAAACATAGAGGACAGTAGGTTTCTCCTGGAACTGGGTTCGGCTGAACCTGCTTTTAGGCAATTTATTCTGATTTAGTAAAATGGCAAAAAGATTAATGCCTGGAATCTTAATGGGACATAAATATATGTAACATTATGCCAACACAGAGGGGTTTGTGTATGTAAATAAGCTTTGGTTCTCGTGTGTGTCCCTGGTGTAGATGTCGGCCGGGGCCTACTGCTACCTCGTCTTCTCTGGGGTCTGTCTGGCCGTGGCAGCCTATGTGTTCTTCATCATCCCTGAGACTAAGAACAAGACCTTCATGGAGATCAGCCAGCTCTTCGCCTCCAAGGAGTCTGTGATGGAGAGCCAGGCGCCCGGGAACTCTGACCAGCTCAAGCTCAGGAAGATGAACGGCTATGGAGCCCTGGAGAACGGATCTGTGGAGTTCGACAGCTCTATGTCCTGTCCCTGAGGGAGGGGGGGGGGGGGTGGAGTGAGAGAGAGAGAGAGAGAGAGTGAGAGAGAGAGAGAGAGAGAGAGAGAGAGAGATGGAATGAGAGAGTGAGGAATTTTCAGCAAAGCAATGCACACTGTTGCAAGTTTGTTTCTGTTTCTTGTGAATGTAAGGAGTGGTGCTGGGGAAGGAGGAAACGTGATGTTCTTACAGCTCACCTTTCTATCAGCACTGCTTCATGAGACATCACACTTTGGCAATTTACAACTGACCATAAAAGCGTACTTTACGCACGTTTAAATAAAAGCTTTAAAAAGATGTTCAGCACAATGTTCATGAAAGTATCCTTTGCCAGGTATTCCAAGCTAAAAACCTGGAGCTCTTGCCTTTCTGCCAACTGGACAGCTGATACCTACTTGCTCATGTCATGGCAAATATCAATGAATGAAAGTGCCAATGTACATATTTTAGTTCTTTTAAGATGTTTGTGGAAGGTGCCAGTGAACAACTGATTAGTGAGGTTTGTTCATACAAACATTTTTCAAATGCAAGTGTTATTTACAGAAGCTTTTAATTTGACAAGGTCACAGGAGAGCCACCACGAACTCTGGGACCTGCTTCTACACACATTTGTTGCTTTCGTAATTAATTTCTGTCAGGTAATTCATTTTTATGGAAATCTAGTGTACATTTCAGAGTTTTTAGATTTTCAATCAAGCTGCTATTATTCCATAGCTTCGCTTCAGCCCTCCAAACATATCTTGAGCAGTGTATATGTAAGTCCGAAATTGAAATTGATTTTTGTACCGTACACGCATACATTCTAATGGGTTCAGAACTGCATATTGCATATGGTGCTGCTTATGTGATCTTTCTGTTAACAGTACAGATGCTTTTCGGGTGCCTTGACGTTTACAAAGGTCACAGTATCCCAGCTGCTTGTGTGACCTGTTCATGAGTAGGTCTTTAGATTGTTTTACAATGTTGGATTTTTTAAAAACTTTTTGTACTCACATTACAACAGTGGGAATGATGTATCGACATTTCTCATATGTGCCTTTGAACATTTGAACATTTGATTAATATTTTATTCCAATATTGGAACGATACTCTGGTGAGTCATTTTGTTCTGTATCGCTAAAATGTGCAAATAGATGTTTAACCACCACCAGCAGTCTTAAGAGCTCTTATGTGTGTGTCTTGTCCAGCCACATTCATTTTAAGCTCAGTTTTTCTTTATTTTTACATGCCTGCATATACTTTGTTCTATTAAAGTCTTCCATTAACGTTTAATACCATGTTGTGAGGCTCATGTGATGAGAATATGTAGTCTACGAGAAGACCCTGCATCCGAGTCTTCTGTGATCTTTTCAGAGTGAAAGTGTTGTGCGTGTGACAGTTTGGTTTGGTCAGCCTTGGTAAGGAGTAGTCTGTCATTATTACCAGGTGATCCCAGGTTAGCGTCTGTGTCAGTCATTGTTCCCCTCCTTTGATTGGCTGAGCTTCAGTACCACTGCTGAAGTTATCTGTAACCATGACCGGAGGCTTTAGATACCAGCCAAACATGTTCAGGATATCATGGAGTAAAATGCGTTTAATGCAATCTTGTTTTTAAAAAAAAGTTTAAAAAAAATAAATGCCATGTATATATACAGCATTTGTTATACTTATATATGCAAATGCATATACCTACATCTGTGCTGGATAATGTATATTTTAAAATACTTTATTATGAGGCTATTCAAAACTGTAAATTACAAATAAAAACTTTCTGAAGACATTTATGAGCTTCATTAATGCATTTACTCTCTCTCTCTCTCCACCTCTGCTGATGTGTGGGGAGCGTTCTGAAGCCAAATGGCCACTCCACCTCATCCAGCTGGCTGCTGTGCATTATCCCCCTCAGACAGCACAGACAGGAAGCTTCAGCATTTACATTTTTTGCATAATACGGTCTGGGATGACTGAGAAAAAACATGTAGCAGTGAAAATATTTTCAAAAATATTGTTTTTAATTTTTATTTAATGTCCCTTGTAGTGTAGGTTTCAGAATAGTAGAATATGGACAGTTGAATATGGTTCTTGAGAATAAGATCAGTGACTCATGCCCCCTACAGGGACAGAAAGGAATTGCCGGGGTTTAAACCCTAAATGCATTAATCATAAAAATTTGAAAATTAATTATTTGGGTTTACCTGTTTTGGTTTTGGTTTACCTCGCCAAAACTAAGGAATGCAAACAGACGCATTGTAATTGTGATCAAATTTTCCTCAACCCTCAGCAGTTATTTTCCCATATACTTACACATCACCGCAATTTCTATCGTGATTAACTGAACACGAAGACGTTGACAGAAAACATTATAATTCTCCCTTACAGACATGGCTTAACTCTAAGGGCAGAGTGTCACAGCGTTTAGGCTGCGGTCCCCCTCAGTGTCTGACCCCCCGTACAGGGCAGGACGGGCGCAGACGTGACAGGTGAGGGCCGAGCAAACGAACTCCGCGAGGCTCGGGGACAGCCTCATTAACTCTCAGAGGAGACAGGATCAGGGCTTAATTAATGAAATGGGCCGTGTCCTCCCTCTGGATGACTGATCAAACCTCATTACGCACCAGCTTTGCGAGGACCGCGAGCGCGTCCCCAACTCCACTCCGGCTCGCTATCCACAGGGGCGCCAGAGAGTTTCCGCTAACGGCGCGGGACCGCTATGCGCCTCCGCTACGCTGCTCCTCTCGTCCCACTGTTTTATTGTAAATGGGGATACAGATTAGCTCGCGCATTCGTTCCTGGAATGGTCAGACACATCAGCAGGTGCTGGAGGGTGAGCTCAGGTTGAACCCCTGGGTGCTGGCTGACGGCAGCTTCCATCTCCTGATTGCTGAAATTGAATTAACAGTTTAAACAAGTGATACTTCTGCAAGCAGAAGTCAGTAAGTTCACAGCTCTCTGCAGTCACACTACAGTGATGTTGTCCAAGGCCCCCATTAAAGGCATATCTCCCCATAGAATAGAGTCCCTTTCCTCACACCTCTATATAGCTGAGTTCTTCCCATCAGAGCAGCCTTTTCTCAACATGGTTTGATCGCTCAGGACCACTCATAACCCCTCAAGACCACTCATAACCACTCATGACCACTCATAACCCCTCAAGACCACTCATAACCACTCATGACCACTCATAACCCCTCAAGACCACTCATAACCACTCATGACCAATCAAGACCGCGTATGACCCCCCATGTCCACTCAAGACCACTCATAACGCCTCAAGACCGCGTATGATCACTCATAACCCCTCAAGACCACGCATGTCCACTCATAGCACCTCAAGAGCACATATGATCACTCATGACCAATCAAGGTAAGACCATGACACTCATGTCTTTCTACTGTGCACTCCTCCACACTCACTGTTGTAGTGTGCTTGACCTGGAACTTACATTCCAGAACTTTTTCCACAAACAGAATGTGCACGGTGCATGAAGTTAGTGCATTTTACAATTGTACTCTCAATTAAAAAACGCAAAACAAGTGTGATGATTATGGAGGTGGGGAACCAGTGGTATTTTTCTTTAAGAACACAGAAATAACCTGCCTATTGTCACAACTGTTTATTCAACTGTAAACTGAATCGCAGAGTTTTATTTAGATTTCCCGAGAGTGATATTTCCTCACCTGTCAGATATAACTCAAATCAGGGGAGTGAAAGCAAACAGTGTTTCTTAGAAAGAAAGCATATGCCTTCTAGCGCCTGTGAATCAATAGAATGCATTCAATACCGCCACTTTATTTTTATTTTTTTAAGTAATGGGAAAAAATCATAGTGATTATTTAATATAATTCAGTCCATTACCATCTATTTATGCACTGGTTTTGTAACATCACAGACTCTTTCTCCTATTATTGAATAAACCATTACCATATCTCTCGTAATATCCTTCTCAAAATATGTCTAACAGTATTGAGCGAGCTAGTACATTAACATTGCTGATAGTGTGAACAGTGGCATTACCTACAGTGACAAACAAAACTGGTCACATGCCATCTCTGTGGTCTCTTCGGGTGATGGAAGAGGGTTAGGGCAGGGGTGCACCACGAGGGCTGATTCGTTTCACGATTTTGTGCCAGTTTCTTAATTGTTTAATTAGCTCAATATTATCTTCTTCTATCTATCTATCTAAAGGTCTCACTGAGCTCCAGTACATGAGTGGACCAGCATTGTTAGAGAGCTGTCAGAAAACTAGAAGGTGACTTATCAAATAATCGTGCGAGTGAGATGTGCACGCTCGTACAAGGTTAACCGCAGCTGCTTTCATGATCTATGCTCATGCACAGCCGTGGAAATTTCAATTAAGAAACGCCCCCCCAATGAACCGTATATGGTTAAATTATCTCTTTAAAACCTCGCAGGAAGTGGGTGCTAACTGTCATATAATGTCTTAATCGCAGTAGAATAGAATAGAATAGAATAGAATAGAATAGAATAGAATAGAATAGAGATACATTACAGAAGAAGTGGCCGCTCCTTTATCTGTATGCGGGTCTGGAACTAAGGTTTTTAAATGGTTCACATCGACGTGAATGCCAGAGTGAATGAGGCGTCTGCTCATTCTTTACTGGGAACTAGCAGCAACCGGAAGTGCCAGAGCGAGATTCATAGCTCCCCGTTACGGCAAATGATTATCCGCAGTATTATGAATAGTGCCAAGTGCCCCGAACCCAAGGGTGGACAGTGCTTGACTGTACAGAAATGGAGTTCCGCTCGGTCAGCTTCCCTTTCCAGTCTAAACTGACTTTGGTAAACCGACAAGCCACCCTGTAATCTCTACAATTAAAATAACCTTTCTATGCGGAAAGCAGAGTTTGGTAAATCTACACAACTATGTCTCATTCTGTTCGCAGGTTACCAGCTTCCTCGTGTTTGTAGCATGTATGTATTAGTAATTTGGTTGTTTCACACATGAATCGTAATTACGACAGAAATAATATGCCTTCTAATTTATTTTGCGCCCGTGCGCATACAGTTATAGTGAAATCTCATTTCATTAGAGATTACACCTAATGTCAAAATGAAGATGTGTACAATGACGTTTTTAAGCATTCCTCCATTTTACTTTTCAACGGTCGATTTACAATTCTCAGTTCACTGATTTGACTTGTTCTGTTGCGTCTGCCGTTCTGGTATTCCACCGCTTGATTTTGTCCTTTATGACCATAAGTAAATAAGTATGACCAAGCGTAAATTTACATAATGTCAAGCAAGATCACACTGATTAATTTAACTCTGCATATACATTTGCATACGAATGCTTTTGCGCAGTGCAGATAAAACGGGGCCCGTGCAGCAGACGCAACTCTCGTGACATAGTTTAAAACTTTCTATGAAGTCAGTGGGCATACTCACTTGGTTCAGGAATAAGGAGTATTTGTCACATCGCCAGCAGAGGGTGCTGGTGCTCATTTTTCACCACTTATTTGCTCTGGCTAATTCGTCTATAACGTGTCGGTGGCGTTCTGCCATGAGACTTGAGAACGGTGTTATCAGCTCACTAAAGGGAACATAAACATAATTTATTAATTTCTAAGCAATATCAACAAAACGGAAAAAATCACAGCATACCATTTTGCGCACGTCTGAAGATGTAGGAATTGAGGTGTGTGGTTGTTTCCCCTCAAGAACTTCCCAGTTATGCCACTAGAGGGACGGTTGAATCGGCCATTGTAAGACTATTTGTTTGCATGAAATTGGCCGTGTTTATGAGAAAAACAGGCAAAAACTGTTGCTGTGATAAACATTTGCGTTGCTTATTTGGAAGAACTGTATGGTCAGGCTTAGACAGGCATGGTTAGCTGACAAATCGTTTTTGAATTGGTTACAAAAAAATAAAAAATTTCACCCAACGTATAAGCAGCAAAAAAAAAGAGCTTATATTGAACAGATGTCAGTTAACTGCATTAGTATGTAGCATTTCATTCCAGGTCCATTCATATTCTCTGGATCTAACTTGTGTTTAGACACGCAGATCAAATTGCTTTGCATGAAAGGGCCATTTGCGAAGGTATCATCAGTGTCCCCGAATGTCCTGCTTCATTTTGTGAAAGTCCAGCATTTCAGAGTGCAATATGTGCGAACGACCAGGGACACAATCAAGTCAATCACATAAAAACAGGTTTGATTTGGGCCGCATATTTGACACTTTAAACATTGCAACGGTCTCTGTGACAAAGCTAATATAAACTATGAAACATATGAAAAGATAAGCATTTATTTACTTGCCATGTTCTGGATGTTTGCCAGTGAAGAATTTAGCCTCTCATCTTGCCAACTATGCAGAGCTTTCAAATACATAAAACCACCTGAGATACCAGTTGCCCGAGCCTCAGGCAAACAAAACTCAACATGTAAAGATATTGATTACCTATGGACTGATTTATTCTTTGGGACAATCTACATTTCGGGAGTTAATTTTCTCTCATAAATGCTTGAGTGTGAAATTTAACTCATTTAGCTTGTCAGGTAGTCTGACTACTCCATCATAATGCTGTCAATCATAAAATCCGGATCAATTTTCTCGCTTTAAATTTTAATTAAAGTTTAGTCAAGAAATTAATTAAATGTGCTGACTAGCTCTGTTTAACTGGTGCAGATTGATCTGAATCGATGTTTGCCTTTGTTAATTGTTATTTATTAAGAAATAATATACACAAACAAATTTGTGCTTTGTTTGTGTATTCCTGTTCAGTTCTGTGTGTCTATGTGGGAATTTCTTGCACACACCTAGCATCTGTTTTGTATACAAATACAGATGCTAGATTATTATGAAGTTGTATAATGTGACACACAGCCAATAGGTGCCCTCAATGGTGGACTGAACTTCTATTGGTGATCAGGACACAGAATGCCTGCCTATCTTCTGACTGCACCTGAGGACCCACCCTTTCAGTCTGCACCTGAGGACCCACTTCTTCAGTCTGCACCTGAGGACCCACCTCTTCAGTCTGCACCTGAGGACCCACCTCTACCTGATGACCCACTTCTTCAGTCTGTACCTGAGAACTCACCTCTTCAGTCTGCACCTGAGGACCCACCTCTACCTGATGACCCACTTCTTCAGTCTGTACCTGAGAACCCACCTCTTCAGTCTGCACCTGAGGACCCACCTCTTCAGTCTGTACCTGAGGACCCACCTCTACCTGAGGACCCGCCTCTTCAGTCTGCACCTGAGGACCCACTTCTTCAGTCTGCACCTGAGGACCCACCTCTTCAGTCTGCACCTGAGGACCCACCTCTTCTGACTGCACCTGAGTATCAACCTCTTCAGTCTTTACCTGAGGACCTGTCTCCTTAGTCTGCACCTGAGGACCCACTTCTTCAAGCTGGCAGTACACTCAGTAAGAAGAAAGAACTTCAGGATTGAGAACCACCACGAACACCGTTGTCGGTATACTCAGTGAGAACACCGCACCGTTTAAAGTCACTCCACGCCGCTGGGGCGTGAATAATTACGAATAATAACGAGGCAGCTGTTAACTGGGGCTGGAATCTCGCCCAGACCTCCGTCTCGCGGCTACGCCATGGATGTATAAAGAGAAGGGCTATGCGAGATCACAACGCAAAACAAAAAGTTTGAAGTGTTTAAAGTGGCTTTAGTTTATATAGCTATGAAAACGAAGGAAAAAGGGCGAAGAAGATGGTACGTTCGCCCTCTAAATCAGAGTAAGACGGAGAATGGAGAGTTTTGTCTGTACATTCGACAAATGCGAGTTTAGACAAGGGGGTCCACTTTCTCTTATTTCCGAATGTGTGCTAGGCGTTTTGATGACTTGCAGAAACGAGTAGCACCATTCATCAAACATGCGGGAACTCACAGAATTCCCATCTCTACAGAAGAGAGATTGGCGTTGACTCTCCGTACATTAGCATGTGAAGTCTGCCCTCTGAACTCTCAACCGTGACGTAACCAACTATGTGATATTTGGACCAATAGCTGAGAGGGGGAGGTCGGAGAACAAGAAAGAACTTTTCAAAAAGTTCTCTCTGGAGGCCGTCGCACACTGCACCGTGCGAACACACAGCACTGCGTCTTTTTGTTTGTCAGTTGTTCTGATTGCTTCGTTTTGCTCAAAAAGTTCTACTTCGTACGAAGTATACTGCCTACTTCAGTCTGCACCTGAGGACCCACCTCTTGAGTCTGCACTTTTTTCTTCTTTTTTTTATTTTGCCATTTCTCCCATTTTCTCCCCAATTTTAGTCGTTATACCAATTCCCTATGTGTATCACGGTCCCGGTCGATGCACTATCCTCTGTCGGTTTGGGAAGGGTGTAGACTACCACATGCCTCCTCCGATACATGTGGAGTCGCCAGCCGCTTCTTTTCACCTGACAGCGAGGAGTTTCACTGGGAGAGCGTAACGCGTGCGGAGGTTCACGCTAACTCCCCCAGATCCCCTCCCTGCTCAACAGGCGCCCCGACCAACCAGTAGGAGTCGCTAATGCAATGATAAGGAATCATACCCTCACCGGCTTCCCACCCACGAAAACTGCCAATTGGCCCACTGTGGTCTCTTCAGGTGATGGAAGGGGGTATAGAGCAGGGGTGCACAACACTTGGGTGTTATCTATCTTTATTCACAATGCACTTTCTCTCTAGGTTGCCATAGTTGACATGTGCATTCACAGGTATGGGAATGTTGATTGCCAGATTTGAGGCTATTATTCGAATAGGTCAGGTGGATGCACTAATGAGAGCTTCTACAATTTCTTTGGTTCCTTTTGTTTATCATAAAAAATAATGTAAATGACATGGATGTGATGTTAATCATGTTATATTGACATAATTTAGAGTTTAAGCATATTGGCACAATCAAATATTTGTACAAACCATTCATAACTGCTGATAATTATTATCATCAACCAGGAAGTAGTGTGTATTATTCTGTTTGATTTTCCACTGCCAGTATTCAATAGCTGTCTATTGACTCAAACTGACAGAATTCAATGCCAGTAGTTTCCAGATTGTAAACACTTTTGAACACCAGTGACAGTATTATCAGCCTGAAAAGAAATAAATTCTATTTTCTAAATGGTTACAATTTTCAAAGGCTTAAGGCGAGCGTTGATCCAAAAACCTGAATGACAAATTGATCTCCTTTTTTCAGAAAAATAAGTCACAATGAGCACCGTGGGCAGGTACCACGTCCACACTGTGCACTGGAGCCTGTGGCAACAGCTTCATCCAGGGAGTGAGGGATTCATTCAGCTAGAATGAACAGGTATTGTTGCTCAACAGTGACCCCTGGTGGTCAATTGAGTGACTGCAGTATGCTAACCAAAGCTGCATGTGAGTTGTCTTCCTCTGATTCATGTCTGTGAGTGTTCGACTGGAATTTGGTGTGAAAAGAAGGAACGTGTTTCATATGTATTGGAGGCGAGCATGTGGTTGTCTGTGTCCTCGTGAACTGATAGGAAGCCTTGAAGCAGTAAGGAAAGGGGGACAGTGTTTAAAAATGAATTTGCACAAAGTTCTCTTTAATCTCCTTTGACAGGCAACCTTGAAGATGTAGTTAACTCTATTTTTCAGGCAAAGGCTGCCTTCCTCTCAGGCACAGTTGCGTAATTCCGGAGGATCTCAGTTTTTCTCTGTGGAGCTGATGCTAATTAGAGCGCTAGTCTGAGGGAGTGTATATTTCACAGAGAATTGCTGCTCTCGGGGAATTACTGTCTTTTAGCGGGTCAAGAACAGTCAGGCGCCTCCCCTTCATCAGATGCGCTAAAAATCTGTACATTAGAAGCGGTCATTACTACCGCATAGTGCCTGTACAGCACTAAAGGCTGCAGACCAGACACACACACAAACATCACAAACACACACACGCATGCATGCAGGCACACACACGAACACCAACACATACACGCTCTCACACGTACACACACACACACACAACCAAATGCAATCAGGGCTTCTCACAAGAAGGTATGAAAATAAGAAACATGATTTGTACTTCTGCAAAGCCTATAGCTCTTTTAATTTTCCATCAACCACCTTATTGTTTAAGCTGCGTGTATTTATAATCGAACGATATTAACTGCACCATATTGAATAGGTAAATAATAATAATTGTAAATATGTTGATTAACAGGTGCATTCTTTGACGAAAGCGCACCTGGCATATAGCCTACAAATAACCTTCCTGCATTGTAGTGACATTGATCGATATGGAATTTATTTCCTTTATTATTATTATTTATTTTATGCAATTACCAGCTTTCATTTTGATTTTGCTCATGCTAATCGAGTTTTCGAGCGTGATGTATGGTGCACAATATACGCCGCACATGCTCAAGAGTGCACTTAACTTTTGCGACTCAAAAACCGAAACACGGAGAACATTACACCCCCACCGAGCAAAAACATACCAACAAACACAGCGATCTGCCACAAAACAATCCCGCCGCACACGCTAACATCTTAATTAATGACAGCAGATTCTCCGCTCATAAGTGCTTTAATGTGCGCTTATTGCGGTACCGGTCCCCTTGGCTGTGGAAATATTATGTTGACGGATGTGCTCTGTCGCCGGCACTCCCTCGATGGAGCCAGCTGTCAGCCCGAGATGATAACATTAACACGGAGGGAAAGTGATGACAAATGCCCGTTATCAGCGAACGAGGCTGGTGACAAATCGAATCTCGGCTCCCATGCAGCCCCATTACACTGTAATAAAAAAAGATTGATGGCCCTTCCTGTCAGGACCTCGCTTAATGCGATTTCGACTGGTCTCTCTGGCTCCCAATTAAGGCGGGGAGGGGGAGAGGGAGCCGAGGCGCGTGGAAGCAGCCACGCGGGCTGCACTAATTGTCGGCTAAAGGCATTCTCTCGCTTTTCATGCACGTGCTGTTATTACGCAGTTTAAGGATTGATGGAGGGTAGACACTGATGAACACAGTTCCTCCCCCATGCCAAGGGACAAATAAAAAAGATGCACAGACGGAAGGAAAAAGAGAAAAATCCGCGCGCAATGAACAGCTCTGACAGATAGATTGACAGATGCGCAGACCGACAGTGATGACGCCATAAAATAGGCTGGGCATTGGCTGCAGTCATTTAGAATTTCTCTCCCTGATTTGCTATTATTTTTCCCTTTCTCCTTTCATTCAGACTACAATCATCATCAGTCCCTCATCAGAGAACGCATGTAGTCTAAGGCTGAGTTTCATGGCGGGAATTTTTAATGTACAGAATTATGACCCCAAACAGACTGATTCTATTCAGAACTCCCAATATGGATCAGACGGGTTGGATTCCATTTGATTTTTTTAACTGTCATTTTGTATATATCGCCTTAGCTGGCAGGAGAGCCTATGCCATCCTGGCTCATAGGTGGTCGGGCAATTATATCCTGCTACCCCGCAGCGGGGGGGGGGGGTCCGCCCTGTAGGAGGAACCGTCTGTTGATGGCCCTTTTGGGGACCGCGGCGGAACACGAGCGCGCGCCTGCTCCTTATTACAGTTAACTTATTTTGCTTCATCAAAGCGCGAGCCAGAACCCACTCGTCATTTCTCCCTCCCAGACCCGCTTTTCACGCGTCACCGTACGGCGCGGTCCTCTGGGGAGCCGACTGCCGCGGATGATGTAGCGACCCCCCAGAACACGGAGCTCGCTTCTCACAGCACACCCCCGGCCCGGCGAGCCCCCGAGTGTGATTCCGCGTTTAGCGGATCAGCTGAAGGATATTGAGAGATTCCTTTGTGGCTGCCGTGCTGTATCCGTCTTTCGCGATTTAACCTAGAGGCCACGTTCTGTCACCAGGGTAGCGCTTTAAAATCCAGTCATTATAAAGAGAGGAACCGGGGACCACCCTGCTCCATAACTCTCCGCCCATTATGTGTCTGCGAGCGAGAGATCAAATCAAACTTCTGTTCCTATATGACACCAGGACGAGCTACAGTAAATTAGACAGTAAATTAAATCTCGTGAAAAATACAAAAACTGGGTGTGAACGTGAATGCTCACCAGCTGCAGAGGTCTTTGGGCTGTTGGTTTCATCCTCTTTAAGTTTGAAAACATGAATAAAAACGAAAATATTCGAGCAAACCTGAAATATAATTTGAGACACGAACAGCCGGCGTTTGAATGCAGGTGCTGGGCTTTTAAGAGGAGCATAACCCTGCCGTATGAAATCGTGTTCCGTGTCTACTGTTGCTTTCCCGACACTGTGCACGGCCCAAAGAATGAGAGGTCAAAGGTCACAAATGAGCAAGGCATCATCATTGTGTCTAAAATAAACGTAGAACAAAAACAGCAGGTTACCGCTTTAAGATGGAAACGCCGCCTCCGCGGTGCTGGACCTATAACCACCTCCCGGTCACAGACCGCGTCATTAAACTGCCAGTCTGATGGAAGGCCCGGGACTTACCCGACTTCCTTGTAAAACTTTGAATGATGGCGGACTGGCAGTGTATGGATCTGCAGGATCGATGGGGGGAGGGGGGGGGTTCATTATCCCTGGAGCTGAGCGCCACCCTCTGTCCTGGCTGGCTGGGGGCGGAAGAACACAGGCCAGATCACCACTGTGATCCTCGGGCCCTGGGCATCACAGAGCCAGTCCTGGGCCCCAGTATGTGATCACGACAGTGGAAAATCTCACTGTCTCGCTCAGTACTGTGTTTTGCAGTCAGCTTATTAGCCAGTCCCCTTTGTGTTTATATGGATCACATTAGCGGAGTGCTCAGTACATTTCAGTATTCATATGGGAAGACATTAATGCAGATAGCTCGCACGCATGCACACACACACTCACACTCACGCACACACAAACACACACACGCACACAGACACACACACACTCTCACACACAGTACACACACACACACACACACACACTCTCTCACACACACACACACAAACACTCTCTCACACACACACACACTCGCACACACACACACGGGGAGAGAGCGTGCTGCGTGATGGATGTGGAGATCCGGGGTCATGCTCCTGACAGCGGCAGTGGGGTGAGGGGCAGGAGAGGGAGAAATTAGGCATGAAATTAAAACGGCATCGCTGACCGCCGCCTGATCCCCAGCGCTCACTCTCTTAAGAGCTCTCTGTGATAGCCCAGAATGACGTCCATTCAGTGGGGAAGTGTGTGCGTGAGTGTGTGTGTGTGTGTGTGTGTGTGTGTGCGTGAGTGTGTGTGTGTGTGTGTGTGTGTGTGTGTGAATGTATAGTACGTTTGTGTGTGTGTGTACAGTGTGTGTGTGTGTGCATGTGTGTGCGTGAGTGTGAATGTATAGTACGTTTGTGTGTGCGTGTACAGTGTGTGTGTGTGTGTGTGTGTGTGTGCGTGTACAGTGTGTGTGCGTGTGTGTGTGTGTGTGAGTGTGTGTGTGTGTGTGTGTGTGCGTGTACAGTGTGTGTGTGTGTGTGTGTGTGCGTGTACAGTGTGTGTGTGCGTGTGTGTGCGTGTGTGCGTGTGTGTGTGCGTGTACAGTGTGTGTGTGTGTGTGCGTGTACAGTGTGTGTGTGTGTGTGTGTGTGAATGTATAGTGCGTTTGTGTGCGCGTATGATACAGCTGAGATTAGCAGGCCCACAGCACTGCTGACCCCCCATTATTTCTACTGCTTGAGACCGAGTGCAAGGTCAGAGCAGGCTGCCTGCTATAAATCAGCTCACTACTGCAGAAGCCAAGGTTAGCGCCACTGACAGCCATCACTGTGGGCCAGTGAATAACTAAATACATCAATAAATAAATACATACATAAATAGCACACACAA